>OVBL01000205.1:0-335901 GCA_900406555.1 Pseudoturritis turrita | reverse complement strand
TCAGCAGTGGATAGAGTAGATCCTGGTGGATCAGGCGCCTCATGCTTGTATGTGCCCTTAGAAATTCGCCGCTTTGAAGAACACTCCCGAAGGCTCGCGTCTTACCTAATCCTAACACAATCGAAACTCCAATTCTCCATCTCAATTTTTACATTAAAAGGACTCTCCATTTCGCCCAGCAAAAAATCACTTCGGCGAAAAAGTATTTCGGCCGAGCACCACTTCGGCAAAAGATTACTTCGGCAGAGAAGACCCCGGCCGAAAACAATTTCAGAGACAACAAAAAAAAACAACAACAAAGCAACCTAAAAAAAAAAAAAATCTTCAAGAGGAGGAGAGAGAAGGGAGGAGAGAAGTTACCTTGAGATTTTTGAGAAGTGAAGAAGTGAAGAGGAAATGAGGAGAAGGGAGAGCATATATAGGCTCATAAAGCAAAAGATGATGTCATCATGCATTGGGAATCGGGCCAAAACACAGTTGAATGAAGAAATTTCTACTGGAAAAAAGATTATCAGTCTGAAGACAGAGAACCTGGTAGACATAAAAAACAATGAACTTAGCGTCATGTCAGCTCAGCTCGTACCAATCGACACGGCACATTGATCCCAGCTTGGACTTCCTCTACCTCGGCACTATCATCACTGAGACTACCGAGCTGGGGGCTAACTGTTGGGGTCAAAACCCACCCAGCTGTGATCAATGGGAAAATGGCCAAGTATGAAAATACGAAGAATCGGACAAGGCCAAAATTGTGCCTAAGTCATTTCAGTACGACCCCACTTGAGCACAAGAGAGGCCATTCTGGTCAAAGCAGCTATATTTTCGGCAAGGCTTAGTCTTCACTTAGGCAAGCCTTGTCTCCGCTTAGGCAAGGCTTAGTCTTCACTTAGGCAAGCTCTGTCTCCACTTAGGCAAGCCTTATCTCCGCTTAGGCAAGCCTTGTCTTCGCTTAGGAAAGCCTTGGGGCATGGTCACTTCGGTAACAGCCCACTTCGGCAAGCCTTGGCATCGGCAAGCCTTGGCTTCGGCAATGGCCCACTTTGGCAAGGCCTGGTTTCGGCGAGACCTGGCTTCGGCAAGCCGTGGCATCGGCAAACCTTGGCTTTGGCAAGTCTTGGCTTCAGCAAGCCCTGGCTTCAGCAAGCCCTGGCTTCGGCAACAGCCCACATCGGCAAGCCTTGGCTTCGGCAATAGCCCACTTTGGCAAGGCCTGGCTTCGGCGAGACCTGGCTTCGGCAAGCCATGGCATCGGCAAACCTTGGCTTCGGCGAGCTTTGGCTTAGGCAAGCCCTGGCTTCGGCAAGCCCTGGCTTCAGCAACAGCCCACAACGGCAAGCCTTGGCTTCGGCAATGGCCCACTTCGGCAAAGCCTTGGCTTCGGCAATGGCCCACTTTGGCAAAGCCTTGGCATCGGCAAGCCTTGGTTTTGGCAAGCGTTGGCTTCGGCAAGGTTTGGCTTCGGCAAGCCTTGGCTTCGGCAACAGCCCACATCGGCAAGCCTTGGCTTCGGCAAGCCTTGGCTTCGGCAATGGCCCACTTCGGCAAAGCCTTGGCTTCGGCAATGGCCCACTTCGGCAAAGCCTTGGCTTCGGCAATGGCCCACTTCGGCAAAGCCTTGGCATCGGCAAGCCTTGGCTTCGGCAAGCCTTGGCTTCGGCAAGCCTTGGCTTCGGCAAGCCTTGGCTTCGGCAAGCCTTGGCTTCGGCAACAGCCCACATCGGCAAGCCTTGGCATCGGCAAGCCCTGGCTTCGGCAAGCCTTGGTTTTGGCAAGCCCTGGCTTCGGCAAGCCTTGGCTTCGGCAAGCCTTGGCTTCGGCAAGCCTTGGCTTCGGCAAGCCTTGGCTTCGGCAATAGCCCAGTTCGGCAAGGCCTGGCTTCGGCAAGGCCTGGCTTTGGCAAAGCCTTGCCATCGGCAAGCCTTGGCTTCGGCAAACCTTGGCTTCGGCACAGCTCACTTCGGCAGAGAAAAGACACGGAGACGCGTCACTTCGGCACATGGAGACATGGCCACATCGGCACACGAAGACTCGCCACTTCGGCGCACGGAGACGCGTCACTTCGGCACACGGAGACATGCCCACATCGGCACACGAAGACGCGCCACTTCGGCGCACGGAGATGCGTCACTTCGGCACACGGAGACGCACCACTTCAGCACACGGAGACGCGTCACTTCGGCACGCGGAGAAGCTCCTCTTCGGCCACTTCGGCCACGATCCACTTCGGCCAAGCTCCACTTCGGCCACGGTCCACTTCGGCCAAGTTCCACTTCGGCCACGATCCACTTCGGCCAACGAGCTCGTTTCGGCCGAAGTCGTTTTTATACGAGACTGTTTGGCCAAGTCAAAATCATACGAGACTGCTTGGCCGAAGTCAAAACCATACGAAACTGTCTGGCCGAAGTCATACGAAGCTGTCTGGCCGAAGTGATACGAAACCGTCTGGCCGAAGTTGATTCTATACGAAACCTGAAGACAACGCGGCCGAAGTCATCTTTATACGGAGCTGGAAGACTACGCGGCCGAAGTCATTTCTATACGAAGACAGAAGACGACGCGGCCGAAGTCATCTTTATACAGAGCTGGAAGACGACGCGGCCGAAGTCATTTCTATACAAGGACGACAAGCCCATCTTCGGCCTACAACGATGCAAAGGCCCACGAAGTCAAGCCGACTTACTAAAACAGAAATCCCGAAAGATTAGGAATTTTTTCTTATCTCCTTAGGATTGACCTGGCCAACGGAAACTAGTATATATATCGATGTACATCCTTTGAAAAAGGGGATCCGCAATTTACTTAGCAAAAAACCCTAGACTTTTTGCTCTCAAACTCTTGTACGAAAGCTTCTCGACACAGCTTGATAAAAAACCATCTTTGGATCTCTCCGTTCGTGGTTCATCCGCAGAAATTTCATCCCTTTTAACAAACCTCCGACAAATTCTAATTGTGTTGATTTTGACCCCCACATGTATTACATTACCCTTGAAAGTTTGTAGCAACTTGGTTTGGGTAAGAGTATTGTTTCTTAGGAGCATTTCCTTGTTGTTGTTGTGGTTGAAAGCCTTGTCCTTGTGGCTTTTGGGGGTAGACTTGATCTTGGGGGTTATCCACATATGTACCCCTATTGGACAAATTTGGATGGTTCCTATAGTTGGGATTCAAACACTTTTGATAGTATCCGCCTTAACCTTGCACATTGCTTATCTACTCTTGTCCATCTTGACAAGTCTCAACCACTAACTCTTAATCCCCATCAAATTCCCCCAACAAAATTGACTTGTCTTTTGTTGGTCATAATGTACTTGTCAATCTTGTCACTCAACTCATTGATCGTTCGATCTTCTCCCTTGGGCTCTCTTATAGTTCTATCGTACTACCCACTATAGCATTGGTCATTTTGGGCAAGGTTCTCCACAAGTTGTTCACCTTATTCCATGGTTGGACTTGATGGGTCCACATTTTAATGGTTTTAAGCCTTGGTTTTTACCATTTATCTATGGCATTACTTTGCATTTTGCATACATTCACCACATTTAGGATAGTTTCCATATTTAGAGTCCTAGAGCATGCATGTGTCTTTCTGGTCCATTTAAGTCTTAATCTAGGTACTTAGAGCACACTTTGGACTAAAGACACCAAGAAGAGCAAGAAGGAAGCAAGGAAGAAAGATATGAGGGGAAGAAGAGGCATACAAGCGAAGGAGGACCAAGAATGGATGAGGATGCCACTCGTCGGACAGCTCACCAGCCGATGAGTCACTCGTCGGACCATTCGTCGGCCGGTGAGTCACGTGAAAATAGAATAAGAGCACTCGTCGGCCGACGAATGGCCATGCAGATCAAAACCCCAATTTCACCATTTTCAGGCCCACAACTTCAAGACCACAACTTCAAGACCAAAACCACTGAAATCCATTGAACTTACCCTAGTTCTCCTATCTCATTTTCCGATAAATATTACCCTTATGTAGCCACTCAACAACAAGTTTCTCCATTCTCTTCGTCCATTGGTCTAGAGATACCCTTGGGATCTCATGTAAAATCCAATAGGATGGTGGGGAAAGCTTCTACTTTTTAATGCAATTTTAATTAAGTCTTTAATTATTTCTTTAATTTAAGTCTTTACTTTATGCATTTACATTAAATTCTTTACCGTTATGCATTTATTTATTTCTTTAATGTCATCCTTTGATTTTGCTTCCACCATGTTCATAAGTGAGTAGATCTCACTTGTGGTGATTGGGTTAGGAAGGTGTTGGTGTTTGTTGGTTGATTTTTGAGAATCATTTCTCTAGATGTAGTGCTAGTCCAAAGTTTTCCTTGGAAACTTTGGACATGATCTTGTATCATGGCTCTCTAGAGAAAGATCTCTTGTTTTAAAAAGGCTAAATCTTTATTTGTTTCATCACTTAGAGAACTCTTAATGCAAGATTGGGACTTGATCACTCTTGATCAAGATCTTAAGCTTTCCCCTCACCTAGTAAGTTTGGGAAGATGTTTGAAAAACTCTTTTCTGAGATTGGGTCACATAGCCATTTAGTTGTGGTTCTATGAATCCTTGTGGCTTTGATGGACTTTTGGTAATTATGCTAGCATAGTCATTGAGATGGAATGCCTAGCGGCAGATCTTGAATGTGACTTATGCTAAGGGGCTTTTACCATTAGCGTGGACTAGTCTATAAAACGTGGTCCATCGTTGAGAGCTTCATTCATGAGCATTTAGCCTAACAAATCAACCACTTTCATCACCATCTATATACCCTAACTCATGAACCACAATTTCACCATCATTTGCAAAACAAAGTAATTCAAAATCTTTTCTTTACATAAAGCCTTCATCTATTTTTTCATAAAAACCCAAAAACCCTCTTTTGTTTCATCTAGCTTAAGTTCACTTCTTAGTTTTGTTGACTTTGTCTCTTCTTCTTTTGGGTTCGCTCCCTACTTACCGCTATTGTTGCCTTATACTTGAGGAATCTCTAGTAGTGATAAGGCTTATAAATTTAAAACTTCTCACTAGCACAAGGGATTGATCCTTACTCTTTAGTAAACGATCTTTACTTTGTGCGCCATCAAGACTCATGAAACTCCCATTGCTTGCGCTGTTCAAGGCAATGTGGTACTTCTCTTAAACCCCACGGTGAAAGATACCTAAGAGTGCTTCCCTTAACACTCCATGGTGAGGGTGAGACCGTGTGTATTCTTTCAATCTCTCTTGTGCTTCATACAACTTATCATGTGGCCCTTGTTTGAAGCTTTTAATGTCATTGCGAAACCTTGCTAAGAACATTTTCTTGCATTCCTCCCATGTAGTGATTGAAGATGTCACTACACTCTTCTCCTATTGGGAGGCCTTATCTCCAAGTGAGAATGGAAATAGTGTGAGCTTGATTACATCCTCGGGGACGCCATTCATCTTCACGATCCCACACAAACAATCAAAGTTATCTAAGTGTTCAATTGGGTGCTCGATGGGAAAACCAAAGAAACGGTTGGTTTGAACCATATTTATCAAGTTTGACTTGATCTCCCAATTGTTAGTTGCACCAGGAGGTGGACGAATGCCGGTTCTCGTTCCATTGGCGAGTGGTTCATCAAAAGCCACTAGTCTCCTCTCTTCTCTAGGTGGCTGAATTGGAATCCTACGTCCTAGGTTCCCAATGCCAACTTCCTGGGCTTCCCTCTCATGGCAATTTCCATCGCCTTGGTTTCCATGATTTCCTTCCATGTCCGAACGTCTTAAATGATATATCCTCTATAATTCTCTTCTTGCTTCTCTAGCTACCTTCTCCAAACGGGTGATGTCAAGTGAATGATCAAAGGTTTGTGGTGGTCCACTACTCCTCGTGTTCATGCACCTTCACACAATTGAAATAAAAGCAAACACAAGAATGATTAAATAATAATCCACTTTCGTGCTACTAATCTCTTTCTAAAATTCCTTAATTATCATAAACTTTCGTTTGCAATTAATGAATCAAGAAACAATGTTTACAAGTCCCTAAACCTACAAATCACCTTAACATCAAGTGTTAATTGGCTAATGATATGATCCTGGTTAGAGAGATCACAGCCCCTTGAATACACTTCGTGTGGTTGATTGAATGGTGGTGATGATTCGTAAGGTTTGTAAGAAACTTTCAAAGGCTGCAGAATTCCTTTGAACTTTCAGGGTTGATTCTGCTTGGATATGACACACCAAAAGCAGTCACAAGTTGAGATTGTGATATTACACACACAAACTCGTGATCAAACGAAATCAGAGAGAGATTTTGATAAGAAAAAGTTTGATGATTTTATTAGAACGAAAACCAAAGTACATATAGAAGAGAAAAGCCTTGTAAACAAGGTAAGACTTCTCGAAAATGCAAAAGAGTAATTAAGACATTAACTCTCAGTTTTGACCAAAAAAGAAAAACTCTCTGTTTTTAATGTAACTGAAGATAAAAACGTGATTTCTTCTTATTTAATGGCATTGTTAACAATGGCGCAAATATATAAGTGTGTGAACTTGCCTCATTAAAAACCTTGTCTAGAAAACCCAATGGGAAAAACCAGACCAAGGGAAAAAGAGTACAAGCCACACACCTCCCATTGTCAACCCTTAAACGGCTTGAATCACAACCAGAGTAGTTGGACAAGCATCAAGTTTAAGGTTGCCCTCAAGCTGTTGTAGAAGCATTCCCACAGCTTGCCTAAGACGTTTAATCCTTGACCTTGTCATTGGACCAAGAGGAATATGTAATGGATCCTTGCTTCATCTGGTACAAGCTGCTCCTTGTCTCCATGCTCCTTAGGTTCCATACTCTCCTCTGGTTCAAGCTGTTGGTCCATTATCAGATCAGGTACAAGCTGCTCCACTGGTTCGAGCTCTTCTCCACGTTCCAAGTTCCTTATGCTATCCATGATCATATCATCCCCTCCCTTTTGAAAAGGATTTGACCTCAAATCCAACTCATCTGAAATGAAAGGAAATAAGTTAGAAACGTAATCATGAGGAATTTGGGTTATACCTTTGTTTTGGCTCGGTTTTGGCTCGGTTTTGGCTTGTATGCTGCATCTGGTGGCTCTTCTTTCATAAGTATGAAACAAGTGACGCCTTGGTGTTTATTCTGGTCCAGATCAGGTGGCTTAATTGTTTGTCTTCCTCCCTCTTCTCGATTCTTCTTGTGCGCTTCAAGGCTGCTCCAAAACCTGTAATTGGCTCTTTTGACATAGACAAGTGCATTATATATGTGTGATCAAGGGAAAAACGAAATTGGAGATCATAAATACTTATCTTAGGTAATAATGCATCGGGTGGTTTGTCTTTGAACATCAAAGAAACCTTGACTACTTTTCCATGCTCTTTTGGTCCATAATCAACTTGATTAGTGAGAACTTGAATCATTCCTGCCTTTGAGTTCTTAACCTGTCTTTTATTTGCTTTCACAAAAACTAAAGACAACACATCAAATGTGCGACTGGAATAGTCAAACAAGTCCTTCAGAGGATCAAACAGGCTATCGAAGGCAAATTTCGAATGCATTTTATCAATTTCATTCACTTTATCACAAATCAGAATGTGATTAGAGCACCAAAAGTCTTTAACAAGCAACGTTTTATCAGAAAGTAAATTATCTTTTGCAAACTTAGAAAAACTTTGTTCAAAAACATGATCTTTGAAAGTTGGTTTGCAAGGTTCATTAAAATCACAGAAAACGTTTTGTTTCATTTTAGAAACAGTTTTATTCATTACAAACTCTGCCTTAGTTCTAAACAGCTCAAATGTGTTGCTAAACAAAGAAACTCTCAAAGCAGGTTCAAATCCATGAATTTTATCACATAGAAAACCTTTCGGCTTAAAGAACTTTTCATGTGTAACAATTTCGAAAGTTGGAATCATTTTGTCAAAAAAAAGATTTTGAAACACGAAATTCTTTCACATTTTCTAAACCAAAACGTTTTTCATCTTGAGGAGAAATCATCATAAACAAATTTGGATCAGTCCTAACCAAATCAAATTCCTTACAGTACTTTCTTGTGTGATCTTTAGGAAATGGCTTAGGGACTGGTTCTGACACAAGGTTGATTGGCTGCTCCAAATCAGCAATCAATGGCAAGCTCTTTTCTGCTTTTTCTGATGATTCTTCTTCTTCTGCATCATGAGTAAACTCATTAGTTTTATCAACTAACAGTGGGTCTAGACACATACCTTGTACACTGCTGCTCATATAAGGTTGTATGGGTGCTTCTGGTTTTGTTTTCTCAAGCCACATTGGGTGTATTGTATGTGTAGCTTGTTTCTGGTCCATTGCACGTTTTTCTGCAGGTGGCTCTTCACCTTTGGACGTGTGCTCCTTTGTTGCTTCAGTACCAAGAGCTTGGCGTGTGGCTGGACTCTTATTTTGACTATGCATCGTATCCCTAAATGATTCTGTCAGTGCTTTTTTTATTTCTTCATAACTCAATTGGCTACTCAACTTGTTCTGAAGCTGCCTAAACTTCTCTGCTTATCACGGTTATAGGAGGCATATTCATCTTCTTCTCTAGCTGATTTGCTTCTCCAATTAGGCCTCTCCTACAGTCTCCTGTGCTGTGCTTCTTTTTGCACAGAATCAGGCTTGTAAAAATCCAGTTTGTTTTCATTTCTCAGGAACCTCTATTTTTGTTCCAGCAAGGCCTTTGTTAAAGAGTTGAAAACTCCTTGCTGTGGAATCTGCTCATGTCTTGGTCTCCTACGGCTACTGTGTGAAGGGGATTGATTGTAGTAACTACGTGCAGCCTCTTGACCAGACGGATTTATAATGTTTTCCCTTCGATTTGCTTGGTATGGCTCTGAATTTGTTTTGAGAGAATAAGCTTCAAAACGTTCATCCATCAATTTTGTCATCTGAGCTGTTATCGCTTCTATGAGTAGTTTGTTCGGACCATTGCTCATTTCTTCTTTATCTTGACTCACCATTGTTCCTGAAATAATTCCAGAAACTTCACAAGTAAAAAGTTCGACAAAACGAAAAGATCAAGCAACAGAAACCGTTTTGAGAATTTGAAAAGTTTAACCGTTTTTCTCTAACTGCAGAATAACAATAGATCATTTAGAATTCAAAACATTTTTCTCCAAAATACTTGATCTAATACAGTTTATCACAGTTTAGATTTTGATCTACACAATCTAATCAACGGTTACTAGAACAGATGAAAGATCGAGCCTCAAACGATTTAAACAATGTTTACAGAATAAAAAAAAACAGTTTCACGTTTTCTAACTGCAGGTTTTAAATAGATCACAAAGAAGTTGAAAAGTTTTTCTCCTAAACACGCGATCTAATACAGTTTTTCACAGTTTAGATCACGATCTACACGATTTATTTAACGGTTATCAGAAACAATGAACTATCTATCCTAAAACGATGAACAGAATGACTAGTAAAAATGATCAGATTATGAAAGGATTGATACAACCTGACACGAAGTGGCTCTGATACCACTTGATATGATCCTGGTTAGAGAGATCACAGCCCCTTGAATACACTTCGTGTGGTTGATTGAATGGTGGTGATGATTCATAAGGTTTGTAAGAAACTTTCAAAGGCTGCGGAATTCCTTTGAACTTTCAGGGTTGATTCTGCTTGGATATGACACACCAAAAGCAGTCACAAGTTGAGATTGTGATATTACACACACAAACTCGTGATCAAACGAAATCAGAGAGAGATTTTGATAAGAAAAAGTTTGATGATTTTATTAGAACGAAAATCAGAGTACATATAGAAGAGAGAAGCCTTGGAAACAAGGTAAGACTTCTCGAAAATGCAAAAGAGTAATTAAGACATTAACTCTCAGTTTTGACCAAAAAAGAAAAACTCTCTGTTTTTAATGTAACTGAAGATAAAAACGTGATTTCTTCTTATTTAATGGCATTGTTAACAATGGCGCAAATGTATAAGTGTGTGAACTTGCCTCATTAAAAACCTTGTCTAGAAAACCCAATGGGAAAAACCAGACCAAGGGAAAAAGAGTACAAGCCACACACCTCCCATTGTCAACCCTTAAATGGCTTGAATCACAACCAGAGTAGTTGGACAAGCATTGAGTTTAAGGTTGCCCTCAAGCTATTGTAGAAGCATTCCCACAGCTTGCTTAAGACGTTTAATCCTTGACCTTGTCATTGGACCAAGAGGAACATGTAATGGATCCTTTGCTTCATCTGGTACAAGCTGCTCATTGTCTCCATGCTCCTTAGGTTCCATACTCTCCTCTGGTTCAAGCTGCTGGTCCATTATCATATCAGGTACAAGCTGCTCCACTGGTTCGAGCTCTTCTCCACGTTCCAAGTTCCTTATGCTATCCATTATCATATCAGCTAAGATGTGAAATGCTCATTTGAAATTCTCCTAGACATTTTCATAAACACCTTTTGGGGGAGACAATGTTCGAGAATTTGATTAGCTATTTCAAATCTAGCTTTAGATGCATCTCAAATGAAGGATTCTCTATATTCTAAGCATAATACAAATAAACCCAACTTCTAATCACCCTAATCTACCTAATCCATAATCTATTGGATCACTACTCACTCATGGAAATAAAGAGAACCAAAACAAAAGCTAATATGTAAATAAACATGATCATAAATGAAGAAATATTAAGAAAACTTTAATAAACCATCGAAGATTCGAGATCATTCAAGAGAAACAAGTACTAAACTTAAGAGAAAAATCCTAAAACAAATCCTACTTAGGGGTTTTAATGTATGTAAACATATATATAGTACAAGGAGAAGGAACGAGGTAAACCCGAGACAAACCGGGTCAAACCCGGATTTGTTCAGAAAGTGTTCATTTGATCGACCCATCTGATCGATTTATCCAGCAGGCCAAATCATTCCAGTGAACATTTTTCAAGCCAAGAAGTCCACTAGATCGATTTATCTAGAGCTCTTGATTGATCCAGTGCACATCCGAAACTCCCATTTTTGACTCTTTGTCCATCTGATCGATCCATCTGATCAATTTAACTAGCAGTCCAGGTCCTTCAGATGAACCCTGCTCGATTTCTTGTGTTTCTTCACTCTTTTAGATGATCTTCCAACTCCACTTGATTCTTCTCACTCCTAGGCCTCCATTGTACCTGAAATAGACTTAAAATGTAATGTACATGCATGAAATGAAGCTTAGAATTCTAAGACTCAACCTAATCTAAATGAGACTCAAAATGAAGAGAAAGACACAAAATGCAAGACAAATGAGTTTGAAAACCAAGAACAATGAATGCTTAGAATGCTAAAATATGAATACATCAACTCCCCCCGGACTTGTCCTTTGCTTGTCCTCAAGCAAGCAAGAAATAACAAATTGAGGAAGAGCTTTAAAAGTGAGAACTCAAAACCAAAAGAAATAGAGAAGCCTTCAACTTGATGTCCTTAGGGAATGCTAGAATATGGCATGAACATATCTCTAATCAAATGTCACAACATACTTATCGCAACTCCAATCTTTTACTCTAGACTCAAGGTTAAGTTTCCGCCTGCCGTCCTATCTATCAATTCTTTAACATTCAATTAAGTGTTTAGGTGTGGTATTTCTTAGGGACTATCAATCAAGTTCAATCGGCATGGTAAGAAAAAAGCTTATGAAACGTAAAGATAAGGCAATTCAAAACATTTAATGATTTACTCTCAAAGAATAGTACTACAAAACATCATGAAAAGGCAAGGGAGAAATGAACAATTGATGCATACAAAGAAGAACTTCCATTTTTTTTTAAATCCTAAGTTTTACCCATGATGTCACACACTTTTGTTTCTTTTGAGACAAGCAAAATGGTTGAGAACCAAACCTTATTCCTTTCTTTTGCAATTGCAAACTCTTAGGGGGTTTTCTTTTCTAGACTTTTTTTCTTACTTTCATTTGCATCCTTCTTGATTTTTAAACACTTTCTGACTTTTGATTTCAAAATTATGGAGGGAACTTAAGCTTTTTTCCTTATACACTTAGAGTCTTCTTTTATACTTAACCTTTCCCTAGAGCATTTTTTTTCTTTTCCTTTTTCAGCCTTTGGTTTTCTTATGGATTCTTTTCGAACTCAACGATTCTTTCTTTTTCTTTATCTCAAGTCTCTCACCAAACCCAACCCACAATGAAACAACATCAACACCCTCCTAGTTTGCTAGTCTTAAGCATGAGAGACTAGCATAATGGAAGACCATCTTTGTCGTTCCTATCTTTCAAGATTTTGCATGTGTATGCATTTTCATGAAAATACCTCACTCAAGCAAACAATGTGGAGTTTGAATAAAAAGGCTTAGACTAAGGTAGGAAAACCATCCTAAAGTTGAAAATGGCTACTCGGGTTAACAAAGATTGGTAACAGAGGAAAATGAAACCCAAAATGTGTCTTTGAAAACCATGAACATGCATTTCAAGGCTCTAAGCAAGAAGTTTAAATTCAATTAAAGTCAAGTATAGTAGAATTGGCGTCAAGTTAAGCAAGTATCAACAAAACCAAGAATTTTCAAGCGAAGAGATCAAAACATGAAGCTTCAAACTTTCAAGAATGTTTAAGCAACATTATAACATTAACAAGGGCATCACTTTGAAGGTTAAGCATAGATCTTTACAAGGTATAATCATCATTGTTCCCATGCATATGAATGCAATCTATATGTATCTAAACTCAATCCTAAACAGATAATGAAACATGGTTATTTCGATGCATAAACTTAATAAGAATGCAAGACTCAATAAAAGTAAAACAAAAGAAATTCAAATGACATTAGCAATGGTCTCTCCCCCCGCCCCCAACCCCCGGACTTACTTATCACCGTCTCGGTGAGAAAGCAAAACCGAAAGGGAAAACATATACAAGAATGCAAAAAGAAAGAAAATGAAATGGTATATATAATGAAAAAGAGAAGACCATACCTTGGCCCTAGTAGTGAACCTTAAGGATTGGGAGGCGTGGATGAATTTTGGAACTCCTTGGTGGATCCTTGGAAATGGAATGAGTTTGATGAGGATCAAAGCATCCTCCATTATCATGGAGCTCAAGAATGATGACCTTCATTAGCATATCAAGACCCTTTTGACCTCATATGATCAAGCCACACAAAAACTAAGATAAAAGTAGATAAAAGAAGAGAAAAATATATGCAAAATATACCATGAAAATGCCTCCCAAGCGCGCTTGGTTTACGTCTCTAGCTTGACGTTTTTAGGTGATTTTTGGTGGAGGAAGTGTGAGAATCATCCTTGAAGCATGGTTCCCAATTAACGAGTTGAATGTTCCATACCCTTGTCATTGCCTCTTTGGCTACCTCAATCTCCTTCTCATTTAACCCGGGAGAGAGGATCACTCTTGCCTTAGAAATTCACGTGTGAGCTCCTCATAAGTATGGTGAGAAAGCTCAACAAACATCATGAACTCCAAAGCGTCAAGATACCATGCATTGTCCCTCCTTAGACCGAGCCAATCAATGGTCTCATAATCAATACATAATGTGGGAATTATATTGAACTATTTCAGCGCCTCTTTGTAGTCAAACAGAGCATCCATTACTGGCCCAACTTGCTTCATGACAATCCTTGGTGCTTCAGACACAACTCGGATTGTTTCTTGCTTCGTTTTGATCTTAGGTGTTTGGGCTATCATGGCTGGTATTGTTTGTGTAACTTATACAAATCTCATGGGCTCTTTAACTCTCTCAACCTCTTCATCCCTTAGATGATAACCAACCGTTTCCTCATCATCTTGTACAATGCTCTTTCCATGTCTCTTTGTTGAATCATTTGGAGGTTTTATTGATCTAGAAGGTCTAGGGGCGTGTTCCCCCTTGTTCTTGTTTAATCAAAGGCTTCTCTTTCGGTATTGATCTCCTCTTAGACCATCGTGTTCCCCCTACAATATCAAATTCTCAAAGATACCAAAAAATTGATTTCAATGCTATAATTAATCAATTAAGAGCATAATGAGACATAATAAACATTTAAAATTGATATCCAAAGGTAAATCAAAATTTCTCAAATTTAATCATAATTTTCGTATTTAATGCTAATGACACATGAAAATATCAAAATTTTGTAATTTAAGCTCTAATATGCCAAAATTCATATAAATTCTATGTACTTATGAAAAACTCATATCAATGAATGCATTAACATCATTAAAATCACCTAAATTCATGTATAATTAAAAACCCAAAAAAATATTTTTGAATATTTTTGAATTAAAGGTGTAAACATGTCATCAAGCCATCAATAATGCTCATTCCATGGTTAAACAACCTTATCTAAGTGAATTCTTCAACAACCTAGCTAATTTAAGCTAATTCCATAACAAATTCAAAAAGTGGATAAACTTGAAATTTGAGAAAAATTGGGTTAGAGAAACCATAACTTTGATTTAATTTTATGAAAAATGGGGTATGAATTTGAAATCCCTGAAAAAATGTATTTTGAAATCAAGTGATTTGAGCAAGAACCCCAAATTTTAAGTTTTGAGGGTTCTTGTGATCAAAACCGTGACCGGTATTGGCCTGTCGGTGTCACTCGACCTTGGGTCATGGCTGTTGATCGTGGAACGATAGGTTGTCGACCCGTGGGTCGATGTTGGTACGACCGTGGGTCGTATGCGGTACGTACCTGGGTCTATGGGCAGGACATAACTAGGTCGAAGTTGTTACGACTGTGGGTCGTGATCTGGGTCATGTCTAAGATGTGTATGTGTCAATACCGGTCACGATTCTCGACCGGTACCCGTGACCGGTACTCGATCCATTGTCGAGATTGGTGGGTCGGTGGGTGTCGGTCACGGTCATACCGGGACGAGAACTTCCCACCGTGACCGATATTGGGGTACTGGTCACGGTTCGTGACCCGTATTCATGACCGGTACCATGAGCCGATTCACCTTTTTTTATATGAATTTTATAAAATGCTGAAAATTAAAAATTAAATAGATTATTAAAAAATTAAATTGTAACAACTAAAATTAAATTTTAAAAATTAAAATAAAATAAAATTATGGATTGTCTCCCACAAAGCGTTTGTTTAAAGTCAATTAGCTCAACTTTTTTTCTGATTAGGTTTGAGGTGATTCTACTAAAGGAATCCCAATTCCTTTAGCTTCCTTTGGTTCATCAATTGGAGGATCAAGAGGGATTGACATGTCTCCAAGTGCATCTCTAATATCATCTTTGAAGACAAAGACTTTTGGGAAAGAATTTAAAGTGGTTTCAAGCTTTTTCTTGATGGTTTCCTTGCATTTTGCATCAAACCCATCGGGAAGCAAGACTTGTATTTTGGAAAATGACGTAGGCACATCCTTAGGCTTCTCTTTGGATTCACATTCATCCTTAGTAACCATTTTAGGTGCCAAAACCGAATTAATGTCTTTATAGAGAGGCTTATTCTTCATCTTTGACGGTTTTGCAACTATCTTCAATTTGGCCTTGGGATCTCCTTCCTTGACGTTTTGGAGTTCTTTCTTGACATTTCAAGGCGCTAGACTAAGCTTCTTGTCCTTAATTTCAATCATACTTGGCACACTTTCAATGTTCATAGCTGCATAGAAGAAATACTTGTTGATTTTGGGAAAAGAGATTCTGCGGTCTGGAAAATCAACAATGGCTCCAGCTGTTGCTGAGAATTGCAATCCAAGTATCAATGGATTCGTCTTCCCGGTCTTCATTACCACAACTTAAAAATCAGCAGGGAAAATTTCATCTCCTACCTTAAGCATCATGTTTTCTAACACTATAGGGTGTAGAATACGATAAATCTGCATACTCTATGCAGACTTTAGAGGGTTGGAAGTTGGAGAGACCTAGCCCCTTGCCATTGCTAGTGACATAACATTGTAACTATCTCCAGTATAACATAGGAAATCATAGACTTCAATTCCGTTGATAGAGCATGGAACAACAAACTTTCCCGGGTTTTTGACTTTCTCTAATGGCTTCATCTTAAGCCTTTTCTTGTAAACTCTTTTTCATTCTTCTGGGAGACGTTCTTGTTCTGGTTTTGTGGTTGGGATATTGTTGGGGTTAGATTTCACCTCTCAAGAATCAATGATTAAAGAACGGCTAAGTATGAAAGAGCAGCATTGACTTGGATCTATGAAACAGGATCCTCGATCCGTGACAAAGCAAATGGATAGGGTGTAATGACCCGCGACGAAGCAGCATTGGTCGTGCACACCGATCCATGATAAAGCAAACCGATCGGGTGTCATGACCCGCGACAAAGCAGCATGGGTCGTGCACCCCGATCCATGACAAAGAAAATGGATCGGGTGTCACGACCCGCGACGAAGCAGCATGGGTCGTGCACCCCAAACCATGACAAAGCAAACGGATCGGGTGTCATGACCCGCGACAAAGCAGCATGGGTCGTGCACCCCGATCCATGACAAAGCAAACGGATCGGGTGTCACGACCCGCGACAAAGCAACATGGGTCGTGCACCCCGATCCATGACAAAGCAAACGGATAGGGTGTAACGACCCGCGATGAAGCTGCATTGGTCGTGCACCCCGATCCATGACAAAGCAAACCGATCGGGTGTCACGACCCGCGACAAAGCAACATGGGTCGTGCACCCCGATCCATGACAAAGCAAACAGATCGGGTGTCACGACCCGCGACAAAGCAGCATGGGTCGTGCACCCCGATCCATGACAAAGCAAACAGATTGGGTGTCACGACCCGCGACAAAGGAGCATGGGTCGTGCACCCCGATCCATGAAAAAGCAAACGGATCGGGTGTCATGACCCGCGATAAAGCAGCATGGGTCGTGCACCCCAATCCATGACAAAGCAAACGGATCATGTGTTACGATCCGCGATACAGCATGGGTCGTGCACCCCAATCCATGACAAAGCAAACGGATCGGGTGCTATGACCCACGATGCAGCAAACGGATCGGGTACCACCAAACGGCTCGGGTGTCATCAACGGTTCGTGTGCACTTCTTGACCATCGAAACGGCTCGGGTGCATTCCTGAAGTGGCTCGGTGTGAAACTGCCCGAGCCAAACATCGACAGATACCCCGAGCCGTGAAGCAATGCCACTCGAGCCGTGATGCCTGATGCCACCCGAGCCGAAGGTTATGGTTTTGACGAAACTAAGCCAGGCCCAAGACAACAAAGAATTTACAACAAGCCCACAAACAGAAGTGGACTGAACCTGGACAAGAAGCCCAGCAGGCCGAGCCGACTTAAGAAAGGAAAACATCCGAAGAAACAGGGAATCTTTCTTATCTCTTAGGAATAAGTTTGGCCGACTCTGGCTTGTATATATACTCATGTACATCCTCAGAAAAGGGGATCCGCAATTTTTACCTAACAACAACTTTGTACTTTTGCTCTCATACGAAAAACTTTCAAAACAGTTTAACAAAATAACCATCTTTGGATCTTCGCGTGTGTGGTTTTTACTCAGAAGTTTCAGATCCTTCTAAAAGCCTTGACAAATTCAATTGGTGTGGATTTACACTCCCACAATTTGGTGCCGTCTGTGGGGTCTCAAAATTTTCTTACACCAAAAACCACCGCGAAACCAATATGAAGGACGATGGCTAACGACGGAGAGCAGGACACTACTGCTGACACCAAAGGCACCGGCGTGGAGAATCAAACAAACCGACCTGAAAACACCGAGGAGGCTTCGCAACACTCACGGAGATGAAGAACATGTTGGAGAAGTTTCTCAAAAAGGCCGATGAGCAGGACAAGCTGAACGGCATGTTGACACAAAAGTTGGAAGCCCTGGCGAAGGAGACCCGAGCCAGTAGCAGGATCTCAAACCCAATTGGACGTGGCGTCAGGCACCTTAACCCAACAGCCCTAGATTTCTCGACCCCTCCCGACGTGCTGAGAACCCGTGGAAGATTGCCGTCGCTCCATCAAAACTCAATAAATCTGACTTCCGGAGCGCAAGGAGCAGGCGATGCACCAAGGGAGAACGAGCCGGCCCCAATCATCAATCTAGAAGAGGAGAATCAAGTGGAACACAATACGGAGAGCCGCAATGACCCCAAGCTCCCAGCAGCTGGCCTAACCCGAACCAAAATATGAGAGGCCATCCCAGAAGAAGATCAAGAGTTAACCGAGGAGGAAGAGAACATCCTCTGGACCGAACAAGTACGAATCAATGGGGAGCGAAGAGCAGGGATCCGAGCCCAGAAAGAGGAGATGGCTGCAATGCGCACGGATATGGACCGAGCAGCCGCCGACATAAAAGCGGTCCGATCCATGATGCACAAAGCAACAAGCAAGGTGCCCGGAATAGATCGCGTTCTGGACGAAGCACATAACAATCCGTTCACAACACGGATCACCAGTGCGAGAATTCTCGACCCAGGGAAGATGAAGGTTCTGATTTACGAAGGAAAAACCGACCCAAAAGAGCATCTAACGGCTTTTGCCATAGCCATGGGTCGCTCTAACTTCAAAGAGAGTTACATGGATGTCGATCAGTGCCTCCTCTTTGTAGAACACCTCAAAGGCTCGGCACTCCAGTGGTTTTCCAGGCTCGAGAAGAATTCCATCGACAACTATAACCAGTTATCCGCAGCATTCCTGAAGCATTACTTCATATTCATGGATCCCAGAACTTTAGATGCCGATCTGTGGACCCTTGCTCAAGGGTAGAACGAAACCCTCCAAAGCTTCGTTGGAAGATTCAAAGCCGTCATGTCCAAAATAGAAGGCCTGAGCGACAAGGCATCCCTGCTGGCCTTAAAATGAGCACTTTGGTTCAATTCTGATTTTTGCAAAGAGATTGCACTGAACACACCCACAACGATACAAGACGCGATGCACCGAGCTGCAGATTTCATAACCGAAGAAGTGGAGATGAAGATCCTCATTGAAAATTATGGAAAAGCAAAACCACTAAGCCATCCTCATCCCCAGGCTTCAAATTCTTTAGACAATAAGAGAAACAACCAAAGTTCCGGCTACGTCCAGCACGAGGGAGGCTTTCGAGGAGCTCATAACTATCAAATTGACCCCCCTGGATTTGGTCGAGGAAGAGGCCGAGGCCGTGGAAGAAATTCATGGAGCACATGGACCAAAAGTGATAGTTCCTATGACGAAACGGCTTACTGCGAGCACCATCACATCTATGGGCATTCCAATGCAAACTGCCGCATTCTCGGTCTAAAACTTGCCAAAAAATTAGCGGCTAGCAAACTTGGAGGGAACATCAGCCTCAAGGATTTCGATATCGACGTAAGTACATACAAACCTGACCAGACGAAGGAAGATCTGTCTAAGAGTGATAGACGAGATGACAAGGCGCCACCCTCCGGATCAAGAAGGTGAATAAGCATGATAATGGGAGGATCTCACTATTGCTCGGATACTACCGAGCTATGGTCTAACTGTTGGGGTTAGATTCCACCTCTCAAGAATCAACGATTAAAGAACGGCTAAGTATTAAAGAGCAGCATTGACTTGGATCTATGCAACGGGATCCCTGATCCGTGACAAAGCAAATGGATCGGGTGTCACGACCCGCGATGAAGCAGCATGGGTCGTGCACCCCGATCCATGACAAAGCAAACGGATCGAATGTCACGACCCGCAAAAAAGCAGCATGGGTCATGCACCCCGATCCATGACAAAGTCAATGGATCCGGTGTCACGACCCGCGACAAAGCAGCATGGGTCATGCACCCCGATCCATGACAAAGCAAATGGATCGGGTGTCACGACCCGCGACAAAGCAGCATGGGTCGTGCACCCCGATCCATGACAAATTAAATGGATCGTGTGTTACGACCCGCGATACAGCATGGGTCGTGCACCCCGATCCATGACAAAGCAAACGGATCGGGTGTTATGACCCATGATGCAGCAAACGGATCGGGTACCACCAAATGTCTCGGGTGTCATCAACGGTTCGGGTGCACTTCTTGACCGTCGAAACAGCTCGGGTGCATTCCTGAACTGGCTCAGTGTGAAACTGCCCGTGTCAAACATCAACAGATACCCCCGAGCCGTGAGGCAATGCCACCCGAGCCGTGATGCCTGATGCCATCCGAGCCGAAGGTGATGGTTTCGACGAAACCAAGCCAGGCCCAAGACAACAAGGAATTCACAACAAGCCCACAAAAAGAAGTGGACTAAACCTAGACAAGAAGCCCAGCAGGCTGAGCCAACTTAAGAAAGGAAAACACCCGAAGAAACAGGGAATCTTTCTTATCTCTTAGGAATAGGTTTGGCCGACTCTGGCTTGTATATATACTCATGTACATCCTCAGAAAAGGGGAGATCCGAAATTTTTACCTAATAAAAACTTTGTACTTTTGCTCTCATACGAAAAGCTTTCAAAACAGCTTGATAAACTAACCATCTTTGGATTTTACTCAGAATTTTCAGATCCTTCTAAAAGTTTTGACAAATTCAATTGGTGTGGATTTACACTGGCACATATATCATCCTTTTGAGGTGGTTTAGGGGCAGCCACAAACTTCTCTTATCTAATGGAAGCAACATTACAAAACTTCTTTACTTTATCTTCATATTGTTTCCTAACTGCTTCCATTGTTTGAGCTACTTATACATCCAACTTAGAGACATTAATAGCAATTGATTCACAATTTTTTAGATCATCGTACATATTATCTATCTGCTCATTGATCTCCCTTTTGTTTTGCTTCAAACTTTTAGGCATTGCTTCATCATAGTTTCAAGTTTGCTCTTGTTGAACCGGCGCATCAACTTGAGGGAAAGTGAATGGTTCCTTCACTTGATAAACTTCCTTAGGATAGAATGGTTGCCTAGGTTGGTATTGACCTTCTTTTTGGGTTTTTTGTTGAGGATAGAT
The DNA here is from genome assembly GCA_900406555.1 of Pseudoturritis turrita. Classification (NCBI taxonomy): domain Eukaryota; kingdom Viridiplantae; phylum Streptophyta; class Magnoliopsida; order Brassicales; family Brassicaceae; genus Pseudoturritis; species Pseudoturritis turrita. The sequence goes on along the minus strand of OVBL01000205.1, from coordinate 315,085 downwards.
CTGATCTTGAGGGTTCTTAATGATAGTATTTCGGTAGGACATATTTGGATGAAACCGAAAGTTGTTGTTGAAACCTATGTTTCCGTAATTTCCACCAATGTAGTTTAGTTCTTCTTGGTTCTCCTCTGTACCATCTCCAATATACTCCATAATAGGGTCATCATTTGGATCTATAACATATTCAATACCAGGAACACCTCTTTGGACTTTAAGTAGTTGTGAAACCATATTCTTAAGCTATGAAATTTGGGCTGAAATCGGATGATGAATGAGTGATGCACATGTTTCTATTGTAGTCCGGACAACTATTAGCAGAACTAGCAGCAAGGTTCTTGATCAAAAGGTTGGCTTCCGGTACAGATTTCGTCATGAAATTTCCATTGCTTGCAGTGTTCATTGAAAGTTGGTACTTGTGATCGATTCCATTGTAGAAGATGTTCCAGAGATTTCCTTCGGAGAAACCATGATTAGGTCAGTCCCTAGTATACTCCTTGAATCATTCTAAAGCCTCATAGAAAGCCTCGGTTGGTCCTTGTGTAAAACCCGAAATCTTACTCCTTATAGAGTTCGATCTTTTCTTGGTGTAGAACTGGTTCAAGAAGGCTTATTTGTATTCCGGGGGGGCTAGAGACTTTATCTATCTAAGTGATTTGTCACTTAGATAAAAATTGATGCTTTAAATCATTCATGTTCAGATCAAGTTCACTAGACTCCTTAACTTAACTTTCGCAGGTTAAGACACCTAACTCATCAAATACTAGTTCAGGCAAACATATGCAACACTTTTGAGGTTCTATTGTCCTAAGATCAGATCACAGGATGCACGGTCAAGCAATCATGTATTGAGTATAAATAAAGATGAAGACTAATGATATCCCTAAACAATCATCAATCAATATCGAATTATGAAACTCATTGAACCCATTGAACCTAAATAGATGACTACTCAGACATGTTTATGGAATCAAAATAGTAAGAATAGTTTGAAGACAAGATAAATAAAATAAAATTAAAAGAGATAAGGTTTAGAATTCTTCTATGTATCGAGTACAAAGCAATATCTTCTCCTTGAAGCTCTTAAAACTCAAAATCCAATGAAGAACAAGGAGAGAAACTTGGCTGCTGCTCTCTAGGTAAAAATATAATATATTATGAAGGCTTATGTATAATAAAAGGTTAAAAGCAAGTATAAATAGGCCTAGTGTCCATTAGTGGGAAAAATGTAAATTTTGCTTCAAACAGATCAATAAGGAGCTGGAGTATCGGTCAGGTTTTTCGACCGGTACAGGGGTATCGGTCAGGAAATATCAGTATGAGGCATGGGGAAATCCTTGACCAGTACTAGCCCTTCCCTGGATCAGCTTCGTGCGCTTGCTTCTCTCGCAAGCCAGACGGATATGTCTTCAGTAAATATCGGATGTAACTCTTGAACAACATCTCTAACTGACTTGAAACGAGCTCCATTAGGAATGTAACTCAATTATCTAAAACTTCACCAAATTTTATTCAATTCCAAGGTGATTAAGCCTCCATCGAAGGGTAAACCTTTGGTGCTACTGTTCTGTCTAACTTGGAAAAATGCATATCTTGTGAATATTGTGACTTAGATGATTTCTTTGACTTGTGTGAATGGCTGTAGTATGGTTTACATCTCTTTTGGTTCATTTTGCATTATTTTGATGATTTACCTGTAAAGACTCTAAAACTACAAATATGAGAAAAACTACTTCTAAAGCCATAAAACCGTAATAAAATGCATAGGAAATATATTAAAAATAATAGTAAAATAAGTAAATTATAGAGTATATTAGTCTCTGACCTTACCTCACTCTTGCCATCCAAGAGCATGTTGGCTCAAGGAGAAATTTTTTAAATCCCTTCTTAATTGGTTATGTGATGAATTTTGCATTTTGTATGGCTATATCCTTAATATTAAGGACCAATTTGGTTATATGGCATATTGTTCCTTGTGTTACCTTTTTTAATATAATTCAGAGGTTCTGGACCAAAACCCGTATATTTTCTAGGTTGGGGATAAGGACGGATATTAATCCCCTTCCAAAAAGAATTGAACCATGATTTATTCAAAATTGTATCAAACTTTTTGCATTCAGAATATAAAAAACGATATATTTTGTAAAACATCAACGACAATAGCATAAAATACAAATCACTACATAATTTACTTTTGTTATTCTTGAGTTATCTCAAGTAAGAGATTCAATTAGGTCACTAGGCCAATAAAACATATAAAAAAAAATTGACTTGGGCAAAAAAAAAAAAAAACATATGACTTAAGAAACTTGAGATGTTTGTGTATACGGGATGACTGTTATTTTTGTAGTTAAGAATAAATATTCATTTAACAGTAAAATAAAAAAATTTAACAAATAATTTAGGAAAAATCTTTGTTAGCTACACGAACTATAAGACATTACATAGCGACAAATTTGAACTAAAATAATGTATGTTAGCTATACCAACAATAGTATAATACATGGCGACATATATGAATTATATGACCATACATAGCTACACATCTGAATTAAAACAATGTATTTTTAGTTACACCAACAAAAGTATAATGCATAGTAACATACATATATAAAAAGAAATTATGTTGAAAACCATATTTATGTTAATTTTGCCACATTTTTTTCTAGTTGCGATGGAAACTGTTATTTTATATCAAAAGTAAATTAGATAAATTTGAAACTCAACAAAACCCAAATTTTAAACTCGACACCCAATTCTAAAAACCCATGAATCATACAAAAAAAAACCACATTTAAAAAAAACCAATTCGCTAAATTGACATATCTTCACAAAAACTAGAATAACTTTCGATCGCACTATTGAAATGATCTCAAACCATTTTCAAATGAAAGTTAGCTCGTTTCAGTCAATGTATTAAAAAAAACCGGATGATGGACCATAAGTTTTTTGGATCATCGGATCATTGGTCGAATTGGTCAAATCGAGGAACCAATTAATTAATAATTATTTTAATTTTATGGATAAAATACTTAGTTTTACAATAAATATAAAGAAAAACATGATTGATTAAATAGTGGATATATAACTTTAATAAATTTAATCCTTTTATAAGTTAAATAAATTGGTAATTACATATATAGTATTTTTCAACAAAACCATGAGGAAAATAAAAACAATTGACAAACATGATGAAAAAGGGAAATAAGGACATACTTAATAGAAAATATAAATATGGAAGTTAGGATTACACTCTGCTGGCTCAACCACTGATTCATAGGCTTTCACCGGTTTAACCTGAATTTATATAAGCACGGTTTTGTGGTTGGGATATTTTGGGGTTAGATTCCACCTCTCAAGATTTGCAGTACAACTCGTTCTCCGAAGAAACAGGGAATCTTCTTTAAGTCTGAACCAGAGTATCAGTCTGGCCACGGTTTAGCCTTCTGTTATGAATTTTAAAACATTGGTTTTATTTTATTTTTTCGTTCTTCTTCGTATTTCTTTATTTGTCATTCAAATCTATCTCTTAGTGATAAGAAAGATTAAAGTCTGGCTGAATTTTTTAAAATTAATTTTTTTTTAAATGTGAGTTTTTGGGTATTATTCATATGGTCTTTGAATCAAGTTTTGATTTATTTAATTTTATTTTAATAATAAATAACGATTTTATCGCTGCTAGAAAAAAATCGTGGTAAAATTAACTGAAAGATGGTTTTCAACATAAGTTATTTTTGTTTGTGCATATCACCATACATTATACATTAGCCATTAGTTGGTGTAACTAAAAATATATTGTTGTAGTTCAGATGTGTAGCTATGTAATGTCATATAATTTGTGTATGTCACCATGTATTATACTTTTTGGTGTAGGTAAAGACACATTAGTTAGTTCAGATGTGTAGCCATGTAATGTTCTACAGTTCGTATAGCTAACAAAGATTATTCCAATAATTTAATTTGTTGTTGGTCAACGACATACATAATGCGTATTTAAACTCTGGTGAGAGTACAACGGCGATACTAATATAAACACTACATGTTTTGCTTCCACAGCCCAATTTAATTTATACAACTCTAAAAAATAATGTAAAACTCTATACTATCTGAACAAAAAAAAAGTTTTACTATTGTTTTCTCTTCTTCATAAACTTTGTGTCGCCTTCATCTTCTTTACTTTGTTTCTTTATGTTCTATATTCTCCAAATGTTCGATTTTTTTTTTAATTCTAGTAGTAATAATTTACTTTTGTTATTCATTAGTTATCTCAAGTAAGAGATTCAATTAGGTCACTAGGCCAATAAAACATACAAAAAATTTTGACTTGAGCAAAAAAAAAAAAAAAACATATGACTTAGGCAACTTCAGATGTTCATATATACAGAATAACTGTTATTTTTGTTGTTAAGAATAAATAGTCAATTAGCCGTAAAATATAAAAAAAAATAACATATAATTTAATTTGTTGTTGGTTAACGACATACATAATGCTTATTTAAACTCTGGTGATAACACAACGACGATACTTATAAAAATTCTACATATTTTGCTTCCACAAACCAATTTAATTTATACAACTCTCAAAATGATGTAAAACTCTATACTATCCGAACAAAAAAATAATTTACTATTGTTTTCTCTTTTTCATAAACTTTGTTTGTTGCCTTCGTCTTCTTTACTTTGCTTCTTTATGTTCTATACTCTCCAAATGTTTGATCTCTAGTTTTTTTTTAATTCTAGTAATAATAATTTACTTTTGTTATTCCTGAGTTATCTAAGGTAAGAGATTCAATTAGGTCACTAGGCCAATGAAACAAAAAAAATTGACTTGAGCAAAAAAAAAAACATGACTTAAGCAACTTTAGATGTTTATGTATATGGGATGACTGTTATTTTTGTTGTTAAGAACAAATATTCAATTAGCCATAAAATCTAGAAAATTTAATAAAAAAATTAATTTATTGTTGGTCAACAACATACGTAAGGCGTATTTAAACTATGGTGTGAACACAACGACAATAGTAATACAAACACTATATGTTTTGCTTCCACAACCCAATTTAATTGATACAACTCTAAAAAATGATGTAAAACTCTATACTATATGAACAAAAAAAAAAATTTACTATTGTTTTCTCTTCTTCATAAACTTCGTGTGTTGCCTTCGTCTTTTTTACTTTGCTTCTCTATGTTCTATATTCTATATTCTCCAAATGTTCGATCTTTTGTTTTTTTCGAATTCTAGTAATAATAATAATTTTTTCTCTTCAATTAGGTCACTAGGCCAATGAATTTCAAACAAAAAATTGACTTGAGCAACAAAAAAAACATATGACTTAAACATTGTCAGATGTTCATGTATAAGGGACGGTTATTTTGTTGTTAAGAAGAAATATCTAGTCAGCCATAAAATCTAGAAAATTTAACAAATAATTTATTTGTTTTGTTGGTCAACGGCATACATAATGCGCATTTAAATTCTCGTGAGAACATAACGACGATATTAATACAAACACTACATGTTTTACTTCCACAACCCAATTAAATTTATCTAACTCTAAAAAATGATGTAAAATTCTATACTATCTGATAAAAAAACAATTTACTATTGTTTTTTTTTCTTCATAAACTTCGTGTGTTCCCTTCATCTTTTTACTTTGCTTCTCTCTGTTCTACATTTTCCAAATATTCGTTCGTTTGTTTTTTCGAATTCTAGTAATAATAATTTACTTTTGTTATTCATGAGTTATCAAGAGATTCAATTAGGCCACTACGCCAATGAAACAAAAAAAATATTTGACTTGAGCAACAAAAAAAAAATATATGATTTGAACAACTTCAGATGTTCATGTATACGGGATGACCGTTATTTTATTTGTTAAAACCAAATATTCAATTAGCCGTAAAATCTAGAAAATCTAACAAATAATTTAATTTGTTGTTTGTCAACGATATACGTAATGCGTATTTTCTTTCACAACCCAATTTAATTTATACAACTCTAAAAAATATGTAAAACTCTATCCTTCGTGTGTTGCATTCGTCTTCTTTCCTTTGTTTCTCTCTGTTCTATATTCTCGAAATGTTTGATCTTTTATTTTTTCAAGTTCTAGTGTTTTGATCGTGGTTAGAGATTTATAAGCTTCGTCTCATAACTCATAATTCATAATTAGTGATGATCTTTAAATTATCAGTAAATTAGTACCCAAATTGTACATAGTTATACAAATTATTGATATAAATATTTAAATTTTAGTTAGTAACCAGCCGAACTGTGATAATATTCAGAATGTTCACATGATTTTACTAACAAATTTTTTTTTTTTAAACTTAATATACAATTTCAATTTCTGTTTCTTCTTTTCTTTGATAATATTTGAATAGTATGTGTATATAATTACATATATTTGCCTGCATAATTTATAAATGGAAAGAAACAAATATATTGTCTACAAATTTTGAAAAAGGAAACAAAATTAGAAGAAATTTGGAAAATTAAAATATTAATATATTTTTAAGTCAAAGATGAAAATATTAATATAATATTATATTCTAAAAGATAAAATTATTTTGATACATGTTAAGATTTAATTTAACTTCGACACGTCTCAAAATCTTACCAATTATAATTTTGTCATATGTCACAGTCACTTTGAAATTTATATAATAAAATAGATTCCAAGTGATGTATTAGTATTATACATTACATGTCTAATACAGATAATTATTAATTGGGAGCTTATTAATCGAATCAAACTAAGCCAAATTAAATCATCAGCTCAAAACATTAAAAATGTAGGTGATGCGTCTGATTTTTTTTCTCCCAAAAGGAAGGAGCCAAAACCATCGGCTCAAGTGGAGACCAGAGTAACCATACACATTCACTCATTTCCTAACAAGAAAAGATAAGATGATGGAGTTTTCTGCCACGCGGCCTTATCATAGTGGCCCGTATCGATAAGGGTGTCAACACCTTTCCTTAATCCTGTGGCAGTTAACGACGTTATCATGAATCCTGGACCCTTTGATCATTAGGTCTTTTTTGCCTCTTGCCGTCCTCACTATATATAGATGACCAAACCAATAGACAAGCAAGTAAGAGAAAAGAGCAAAAGAAGAAGAGAAACAAGAAGAAGAAGTAGTAATGGCTTCCTCTATGCTCTCCTCCCCCGCCGTGGTTACCTCACCGGCTCAAGCCACCATGGTCGCTCCATTCACCGGCTTGAAGTCATCCGCTGCATTCCCCGTCACCCGCAAGACCAACACCGACATTACTTCCATCGCAAGCAACGGTGGAAGAGTTAACTGCATGCAGGTAAATGTCAATAGAGTTCATTATGATCCCGATTTAAAAAGAAAATTACTTATAGATCTTTCACATCAAATATTCATTTAACAGATCCTTTAAATAGTTTAAGACGGTCCATAAATATAATCTTGGCTCGATTAAATGTATAATCAAATATATACGAAAGAGAATTAATATTGGAAACGGGATTTATAGGTGTGGCCACCAGTCGGAAAGAAGAAGTTTGAGACTCTCTCTTACCTTCCTGACCTTACCGAGGTCGAATTGGCTAAGGAAGTTGACTACCTTCTCCGCAACAAGTGGATTCCTTGTGTTGAATTCGAGTTGGAGGTAATAGAAATAAAACTATTCTTTTGTCTAATCATCTTTTATTAGTCTCTTACATTGCATAAAACCAAAATCAATAACCAGATTTTCTCAACTGAAATTGAGACAATCACTACGTGAATCATACAATAATCAGTTGTAGTATATATTGTAACCGCGTTTTCTAGATAAATGTTTAGACAGACGTTTATGTGAATTGCAATGGTCAATGGTGTAGATTTGTAGTAATTTTTGATGGTTTTCTCATGTGTGTATAGCACGGATTTGTGTACCGTGAGCACGGAAACACACCCGGATACTACGATGGACGTTACTGGACAATGTGGAAGCTTCCATTGTTCGGATGCACTGACTCGGCTCAAGTGTTGAAGGAAGTGCAAGAGTGTAAGAAGGAGTACCCTCAGGCCTTCATTAGGATCATCGGATTCGACAACACCCGTCAAGTCCAGTGCATCAGTTTCATCGCCTACAAGCCCCCAAGCTTCACCGGTGCTTAATTCCCTTTCTAAAACATTCATATAATAATCTCTACTCATTTCGTTTCCAATTGTCTGTTTTTTTCTTTGGATTTCTGTTTCTGAGACATTTTCTATCGGATTGTCAAATGTCTGATTTATGAATATGTAATTTCTATATCTCTTCTTCTTGATTATTTTCCTATGGTTATTAGGTTTTGAGTTTTATGGGGATAAGAAAACATACAAAAAACTTTAAAAAAAGCTTAGGGCTATTAGAACAGGAAATCCTTGTAACCTACAATATACTAACATTTAGATCTCCCGAAACTTAGATTTCATTTTATGTTTAGTTCATCAAATTAAGATTCAAATAAGAATCATTTTATCATTTATATTTAGATGTTAGACAGTATCATATACGGTTATTATATAGATTTATAATAAGTTTCACAAAATAGTCATCTTTTGATTTTTCACACTTTTTTATGTGGAGTTTATGAGAAACTTTATACATATACTTCAGTATTATTGGTAATTTATCATTGGAATATACGATACAATATAGATATTTTACTATTAGATAGTAATGACATATGGATCTCTATTCTTATTTGTCAATTGTTCAAGAAGGAAAAGTTAACTAAATTTTCTTCATTTTAGAATTCAAAACTAAATTCCCTATATAAAGACTGTGAAACATATGTATGTAAATCTCATTCACACAGAGAGTTAATCTCTTGAAGAAAAGGATGGTCCACTTGAAATCTGTGATAGACCCATTTGTGGACAGTGCCATGCATAAGATAGGCTTGTGGATAAGAGTGAAAATTTCCTTCTATAATTTTCTTAATGATATTTAATATCCATCTGAATCTTGTGTCTCATATCTTCTATTAGAGTACTCGTGATATTTAATCTTTAATTTCATCGACTTGACCAAGACTCGTGGCCCGGTGATTTACGTTAGTATTGTTATAAGTAACACATAATGCATGTTGAAAAAAAAATTGATTTAATGTACAGGCCTTTGGTTTAAACTTTAAAGATATAAAAACACACTTAAATCAATTATTGTTTGGTTGCTAACTAGAATGTATTTAACAAATCAAATATTGTTTGGTTATATTCAGGTTTTCAGCTTTATCTCGATCAAGATTTTATAGAGATTAAAATCATATAGAAACCTTCACACACAAAAAAAAACCTAAAACTAAAATTTCAAAAAATAATCTAAAATGAGTCTTTTCACACTAACGTTTGGTACCCACTACCAATTGTGCGTCTAGCACCCTTGTCAGTCAAATATTTAGCTAACCAGATACTCTTCTATCCGTATGAGGACCGGTACGATTTCTATGCACCAAAGGGATGTGTATACCGAAAATATTTGACTTTTAAAACTCCTGAGGCTAACGAGTTAGGGTATTGTTGGAGTCGCCAGAGTTGTTTAGCCAACAAGACATGATTAAACTCTTCGAAAGACTTAAACTTAAACCCAATTGGGTACCGAATCGAGAACCACGGGTAATTAAAATTCTTATGCCGAATCCCAACCCAAACCTGAGGGTATCAGATCTTATTGATAGTCGTATGAAGTCATGGAATATACTACGAATCCGAGAGTGTGTGATCCCGGAAAATATCCCGTTAATACTGAGTATACGGCCTACGGCGACTTTGGCCAACGATGGTTTTTGATGGCATTTTACAAAGTCAGGGCTGTACACAGTTAGATCAGATTATCAGAAGGCCCGAAGGAACCTCGATGCGGAGACTCAGTTTCTTCTCCAACAACCATCGACTAATCCACTCAAAGAACATGTGTGGAAACTTGCTGCAACTAATAAGATACGTCATTTCCTATGGTAGGCTCTCTCTGGAGCAATGATAGTCAATGAACGACGTATACAGATCGACAGATGCTGTCCACGATGTGCACATCCGGAGGAAACAATCAACCATGCCCTATTTACCTGTCCTCCAGCTCTACAATGCTGGGCGCTATCAAATATCCCAACTATCCCGAGTATTTTTCCATCGGACAACCTCTGGACGAATATGGATTACTTATTATCTCGTATTCCTAATCAAAAGGATTTAGAAGAATTCGTTCGAGATTTCCCGTGGATTATGTGGTATATGTGGAAAGCGCGAAATGATAAGATTTTCAATAACATTGAATGATCGGCATATGACATCATCACCACCGCCATAAAAGAAGCAGCTGAATGGTTTTTAGCTAATGAAACGGTTGGAGATAAAGCAGACATGCGGGAAAAGAGTCCTTCACAGGTGACGTCCACCGCAACTTTTACTTGCTTCCTGGATGGTTCTTGGAAGGATGGAGATCTCACTACTGGGATTGGGTGGGTGCTAGAACTACAGGATGGTGTGACCGACTTGATAGGTATCAAAGGAATGAGTTGATCCAGGTCCCCACTTCATACTGAGATGCATGGTCTGCTTTGGGCTATGGCTAGTTTGAAGAAGAAGAAGCGATATTGCTCCCTGTTTGTGACAGATTCCAAAGAGCTAACACTCATGGTGACTCATCCGGAGGAATGGCCAGGTTTTCAACCATAATTGGAGGAATTCAAAGAACTAAGGAAAGCGTACTTGGAGTTTGCTCTTGTCCATAATCCCGCGACAAGAATACCAAAGCGGACCTACTTGCTAGGAATGCTCGCCTACGGAAAACAATTTTTCTACTATTGGCATTTCTGTTTCTTATTGGTTAGTCGATGCATCTAATGTATTTGTATAATCAATAAATGAAGTGCGTTCGTGACAAAAACAATAAAATGAGAATTCGATGATTAACCGAGTTAGCTTTTAAAAAGTTTGAAACTAGTACTTGGTGGTGTTGGACCCCCAGTAGATTTTTAAGGTCCAGTTAGCTAAATAGAGCAGGACAAAAGGACTTTCAGATGATTTAAATGCCAAATTAAAGAAAAAAAGTAACGGAAGAAAAACGGTGGAATCAAGAAAATTTAATGAGAAGTCAATAACGAATCAAAGGAAATAATGAATATTAAATGGGCGAAGTGCGGTATAAGAGGTAGGAAAGAACAAGAGGGGAGGGATCAAATTGGATACAACAATATACTAGTCTTTACACAAAAACACTTGTGTTCTTCACCCCGAACTTAATTCTCTATATTTCATATATTCACTCTGGACTCAAGTCCATTCAGTAAAAATCATGTTCTTAATACTTTATTCTTTGTTTCTTCATCTATAACTCATTCTCTTGCAATTCAATGAAACCCGATCCCTAAATCTAATCCAATTTTAAATTCTTGATCGTTGAATATTTCACACCAATAATTTGGCACCGTGTATGGAGGAACAGACGAGTCTAATACCAGTTGCACAAGGTCGAGATGGTGGAAGCGACAAATACATCTCTTTAGGAATCGATCCAAAAGAACCTCGATCGTCAAGATTATATGGCCATAAATTTCAAGCAGAAACTAGATGGACCCATAGCTACGATCACTGAGATGATCAATCAGGTAACCTCAGATCATAATAATTTGGCTCAAACTGTAATTAAATTATGTTCTGTAGTAGTAAGAGAAAAATGGCAAAGTGGATTGAATCCCATAAACACTCCTACTTGAGTCACTTCGGGAGAAATGATTACACTGGCAACGTCGACAGGGGGGGGGGGGGAGGGGGCTGATTTCTCCAAGAACAAACCCCAATGGCAATTCAAACTCATCTCTAATGAGAGAGATTGGTAGAGATACCTTATTGGCACCTTTGGGAGGTAACAATTTCCATCATGCTACACCATCTTTTCCACTACCGTTTGTTCCATCTGAGTTTCCACATCATCATAATAATTCGGGATTAGAAAGCTCACCTATGCCAGGTGGTGGAAATAGAAATAACCAGTTCGGAGCTCAGTTAACCCAAAGCCTGAACTAGATGGATGAGGGCACGAATGTAGGAATTCACTCCGGCGGTCTAAATCTGGAATCCCTCCAGAGATCTATTGAAAAGAATAATACGGATATTAGGGCTGTGAACTCTATGTTTCATCAAACAGTGAAAGCTGCACTCGAAATAGATAGTGTCGAGAAAACAAAACGAAATATTTTCATGAAGAGAATTCAAAACACCCAAGATAGGGATATCAGAATACTTCGACTTTTGATTTACGAGAGAAAAACTAACCTCTGGACTCATATGACCGTGTTTGACATTGTAGTTAGAAGAGTTCACTTCTCTGGACAAGAGAAAGAAGCTGGTCTTTGTAAGCTATTTGCAGAGCATCTCTCAAGATCTAATATAGATTGGTTCTCTAAGTTTGAAAAAAGATCGATTGACAATTTTATCCAACTGTCAATGGCCTTTGTAAAACAGCATTCTATATTCATGGAAAAAGTCACTTCGGATGCGGATTTGTGGGCATTATCGCATGGACCAAAATATTTACTCCGCTATTACTTGAAAATTCAAGAAAACTTTGGAAAATATGTCCTTTCTGAATGATCATACTGCACTTGCAGCTTTGAAATGTGGATTATGGCACGAATATTGGTTCCAAAAAGATCTAACTATAACACCATCAACTACAATTCAAGATGCATTACACCGAGGTTCGAATTGGACTACAACTGGAGAAAAACGAGCAGTCTTAGTTGAACACTATAAAACGGAAAATAACTTACATTTCAGACCGCATTAAAAAGGATCAAAAACAGGTGTCAAAGGATACTGAATATTTATATATATATATACATATATATATGTATATATATATATATATATATGTGGTGTTAAGGAAGGACGCTTTAAAAAGCGAACCATAAAATGCGCTATGATGAAAAATCTTATTGCCATTACCATAAGAGTAAGGGTCATGCAACTGAACAATATTGGCAATTACGCGACCTGTTAGCCGTAAAATTCACATTAGAAAAACTTGGTGAACTCCACTTCCCAACTGAACACAACCCATCCAATTGTAAACCAACATGAAGAGTAGATTTCATACACCGAGAATCTTTCTCCAGAATAATAAATTTAGTATCACGACCAGTACCGTGGGTAATGAGAAAAATAACTTTCAATGTGGACTATAAAATGGTTTAAATAGACCTCATGACGATGCATTAGTCTTAAAAATGGACCTTAATGATTGTGAAGTCGCAAGATTGTTGTTTGATACTAGAAGCACGATATTTTATTTTCTTGAATACCTTAAAAAGGATGGAATCGAAAAAAATAAAGAGGCACCAGAGATATATATCAACCAAAAACAGGTGTCAAAGGACACTAAATATATATATATATATGGTGTTAAGGAAAGACGCTGGAGATGGTGAACCCCCACTTCGGCGTCTCTTTCATAACTTAGCACCAGAATGCTGACTCAATGACACATCCCCCGAGGCGTAATCTGGTTGAGAGCTAACTCAATGCCACATCCCCCGAGGCGTCGCTTTCATAACTTAGCACTAGAAAAAACTTCCATATAAGAAAAAGTGGTTTGGCGGGGGTTTATTAGGACGATCTGATGAAGAAGGCACGATCAAGTCAACCTCCTCAGAAATCCCAAATCTATGTTGCAACGTTTCCAAGGATTTTGTAGTCGACAAGGTTGATCCATGTGGGTCGGCTCGTTTCTTCGGAGCTCTCTTCCATCTACGTGATGTATTCTTGGATGGGTCAGCTTCGTAACTTGCAAATAGCCTCTACAATCGCCTCACTCGGCCTCGTCAAGGACAAGCTCTTCGGGTTTGTTTTTAATGCCATCTGGGGGTAATCCCTTTTCACGGTTTGCCTTGGGGATGCCCATAAGAGGATCATCAACAAGGTGTGGAACTTCGATGACGAGCCAGTTCAGGGAATGGTGAATGTCCAATTTATCCACTTCATTTGTTCCATTTGCCTCGGCAACCATTCCCGCTTCGTCAGCCACACTCGCCTCATCAGAAATGTATGTCTCACCCACCTTGCTCGCCTCGGGCGATCGAATAAGCCTACGACCAAGTTCCCAAGGGGAATTAGTCAAGGCAAGAGAGTGTCGTAGTTCATTAGATTACGACATGAAGATGGCTCGGAGAATTCAAGATAAACGTCGCGAGTCGTTGAAGTTGGATCAAAAACTTCAAAGGAGTCGATGCGGGTCTTTGAAGATGGACCGCAAAATAGATCAGAAAGACTAAAATAACGACGGCGGAAGGACGGAAAACTTAAATAAAAAGAAGGAAAAGAAGAGAGAGAAGATAGCTACCTTTGGGTTTTTGGAGATGCGAAGTAATTAAGAAATGAGAGAATGCCTCAATATTTATAGAAGAAAACTAGGATAAGCGCGTGGGTGTACCGCACCTCAGGAACTGACGAAAATGTTTCAAATCCCCGAGGTACTCATTGCATGACGTCATGATTACCCGATTCCCGAGAAACACTCAACCATTGAGAAATCGCAAGCCAAAAAAAAAAATCAAGAAAAATTTGAACCATGGAATTTGGCTCGGCATAACTTTAGCTCGGCAGAAACTTTCTCTCGGCATGTTGATCTTTTTATTGGTTCGACATTTCATCCTCATGACAATCACTCCTCAAATCTGACAAGTTAGGGGGGTAATTGTTGGGGTCGATTTTCACCTTGACGAAGATCAATATAAAAATGACTAACTAATGGCTAGGCCACAATGGGCTTTTACAGAATTAGATGAACCTTGGGCCTAGCCGAAGAAGACGGAGCCCAAAGACAATGTGGGCCGAGGCAAAGGTAATGTGGGCTAAGGCAAAGGTAATGTGGGCCGATGCAAAGACGGCATGGGCCGAGACAACGAGATCTTTGGCCGAGGTGAAACCGTCTTAGGCCAAGGCAACCATTTCGGTCCAAGGCAACGTCACCATGGGCCGAGATAATGTCATCATGGGCCGAGGCGACACCTTCGTGGGCCGAGGCGACACCTTCGTGGGCCGAGGTGACACCTTCGTGGGCCGAGGCGACATCCTCGTAGGCCAAACCAAGATTAGGGCCGAGGCAAAATCTTCATTGGGCCGAACCGACGAATAAAGAATCACGTAGAAGTCGGCCGAGGGAGAAAAGGAAAAACAAGTCTCAAAAGAAAAATGAAAGATTCCAATATTCTCGCTTAGGTGGGGGAGTCTTAGGTCTATAAAAGAAGAAGAGGGAATTTGAGAGAAGGATCCGCAATTGGACAGAAAAAACACATTACACTTTTCTTAGTGAGATCTTGTATTCAAAAACTTATCAAATCAGCAATAAAAACCATCTTTGTTTATGCAGTTCATACTTAGAAGTTTATGTTCCCTTAAAAGTCATAACCAATTTTAGTTGTGCGAGATTCGACTCCCACATCGATAAGAGAAGAGATAAAGCTCTAGTCAGGATACAAAATTATCAACAAGCAACAGCTCGATATTAAAATTCAAATGTCAGACCTCGACTGTTTTCTGAAAGATAACTAGTTTTGAGAATGGTCTTCCAAAATACTAGTGAGTATAAGGCTGGAAAGTTAGGAACAAGTTGGGAAGGTCCCTACAAAATGACGAAAGTAGTGAGGCCGGGAGTCTATAAATAGGAAACACCGCAAGGCATTTCGGTCATAAATCTTTGGAACAGAAGGTAACTAAAAAAATATTTTACCTAGGTATTAAAACAAGGCTAAATATGGAACTATGTTAAGGGTTGATCCAGAAATAGGGAACGTAGGTAGCTCGAAGAAAACGAGTTCAGCTATCAAAACCTAAACATTACGGTGAAAGGTACCTAAACATTCGAAGCACTCGCTACGGTGAAAAGAAATCAAAACATTCAAAACCTAAACAATTCAAAGAAAGGAATATGAGCATGATAGAATCATGCCACTCCGTAAAAAGGAAAACGGAATTAAAGTATTCAACACCTAGACGCTATAGCAAAAGTAACATGAATATATAAATCCTAAAGATCTAAAAAAAGAGAGAGGTTCCAAAGTTCTAATACCACGATAAAAGAATCGGGAAGACATAAACTAACAGTTAAAGTATAAAGCAAAACACCAGAAAGAGGGCAAAATAATCAAAAAGATAAATATTGGTCGATCTCACCCGGGTAATAGTTAAAGAAATGACAAAAGGAAATAAAACTTGAGGGCTCAACCTGTTGAGATTAGAAGGAGGGAGCGGCTGGTTGAGTTCATGTAAATACTCATCACAATCCCGCAAAAACTCTGCAATCTTTTCTGATGTATTCATATTTTATGGTCCTTAGTCTTCATTTTTCTTTGTTTTCAATCTCTTTTGTCTTACATTTAGCATTTTTTCTTCACTTTGAGTCTCATTTAGCTTAGCTTGAGTCTTAGCGTCCTATGCATTATTCCATACATTTTCATTGCATATTGAGTCTATTTTAGGTATATTGGAGGCCTAGAAATGAAGGGAACCAAGAAGAAATGGAAGATCATAAAGAGGGGTGAAGAAAATACAAGACCAAGGACAATGTCTACTAGATCAATCATGGTTCCTAGCCTGATCGATCCCAGTGGTCATTCCAGCCAACACTGGAAGCAACTTTGCAGGATGCACACTGGATCGAGCATGGTTGCTCCCATGATCGATCTCAGTGGTCGACCTTATGAGCACTATGAGCACTAATACACACTGGATTGACCAACGTGCCTCTACTGGTCGATTTGGGTGGTCGAGTTCGAGCCACATTTTATTTTATTTTGACCCGTGTTTGAGCCGGTTTCTTTTGGATTGACCAGGCTACATTTTCCTTTTACTATATAATTCTTTAAGCACATTTAAACCCTAAGTTTTGTTTCTCTAGATTTTTATCCTTGGGACAAACCAAAAACACTTTGTATCTTTGCTCTTTTGGATGATCAAGTTTGAAATTTTCATGCCAGATTAGTGAAGCTTTTGTTGTTTGTTTGAGCATGAGTGAGTAGTTTTTTATGGATGTTGGGTAGAGTAATGATGCTTAGGTCTAGATCCTTATGATTTCCTTTGTTTCGAGTGAACCCAAAGCTATGATTGATCTTTCTAATCAAATCATTGATCATGGTCTTTTCATGCCCGGAAAGTGTATATGAAAATATCTAGATGAACTTTAAAACATTCTTTCCATATTTTAGATAGCTAGCCATTGATGATTAAGGTGGATTGTGACTTTTATGGACTTATGCATTAATTATATCTAATCTCAACAATTTGAATTGGAAAATTAATCAAATTGGATGATTAGTAGAATTGGTTAGTCTCATGGAAATGGACTAATCTAGAATTTATGATCCATGTTTTGGAAATGACTTGTTTATATGATTTAGCATCATTAGTCAATAGCCAATCATCCCTAGTCAAGGATCTCTACCCAAATCCATGTTTTATCAATTTGAATCAATCCATTTGCTTAAGTTTGTTGACTTTTCATTTTGCATTTTATTTGTGTTATTTTAAGTTTGGTTTACTTTTGTTTGTTTTTAATTAAGTTTCTTAATCTTCTTTGCTTACTTTTCCTTTTTTATTTGCATCATTTCACTTACTTTGCTAGTTTGGTTACTTGAAACATAATCACTTGAATTGCTTAACTTCATTAGTCTCTTGCATTCTTATTGTTCTAATCACACTCCTTGTGGAAGAATAATCTCTAAATACTATAATGATTGCCATGCACTTGTGGTTGTTATTTAGGATAAAAACTTAGTAGTAGTTTTCATCCTATCAAGTTTTTGGTACCGTTGCCGGGGAGTTAGCATTAGGCATTAAAATTTGGACTCTTTTAAAGTCTTACTTTAATTTGTTATTTAACCGTTCTTGTGTTTGTTTTTCTTTCTCTTGTGTCAATGTGTATGCACATGAGGAGTATAGGACCACCACAAAACTTTGATCATTCACTTGACATCAACTGTTTGGAAAAGGCAGCTAGAGAACCAAGAAGAGAACAAGAAAGGATAGATCATTTGAGATGTTTTGACATGGAAGGAACCCATGCAAACCAAGGTGATGGAAATCACCAAGAAAGGGAAGCCCATGGAGTTGGCATTGCGAACCTAGGACTTAGGGTTCCAATTCACCCACCTAGAGAAGAGAGGAGGATAAAAGCTTTTGATGAACCTCTAGCTAATGGAACGAGAAATGGTATTCGTCCACCTCCTTGTGCAAACAAAAATTGGGAGATCAAGTCAAGCTTTATCAATGTGGTGCAAAACAACCGTTTCTTCGGTTTACCCATTGAGCACCCAATTGAACATTTGGATAACTTTGATAGCTTGTATGGGACGGTATGAATCGAGTTCTCGAGGATGTAATCAAGCTCACATTATTTCCTTTCTCACTTGGAGATAAGGCCTCCCAATAGGAGAAGAGTGTAGTGACATCTTTGATCACCACTTGGAAGGAATGCAAGAAGAGGTTCTTAGCAAAGTTCTTCTCAAACATAAAGACCGCATAATCTGTAATGACATTACAAACTTCAAACAAGGGCCACATGAGACGTTGTGTGAAGCATGCGAGAGGTTGAAAGGGTACACATGATCTTGCCCTGACCATGGTGTGTCAATGGAAGCACTTGTAGGTATCTTTCACCGTGGGGTTGAAGAGACATACCAAATTGCTTTGAACACGGCAAGCAATGGAAGTTTCGCGAGTCTAACTGTGAAACAAAGTGAACAGCTTGTGGAAAACCTCACCCACAACGACCAATGTTATAGCAGGGAGTATGATAGAACTTTGAGATAGCCCAAAGGAGAAGATCCAAGGATCAAGGAGTTGAGTAAAAAATTTGTCAGGTACATTATGGCCAACAAAAGTTTGCTTACTTCAAACTAAGCAACGTCTAATTGTACATGAGAATGGATCTTTGTCTAGACCTATTGGCTAGTGATTTCGGAATCGATATCGCCTTCGATCATGGAACACGGAGTCTCTAAATTATGGACTTTCTACACATTTTCGTAAGCATTGTCCACAAACAGTATGTAATTGCTCGTGTGATTCCGTCATACCAAATCATGGATCAGCGGAAGTATAACGTCGGCTTTTTTTCTTGCAAATTAAAACATTGACAACTTTTTAAAATGATACGTATTAAAATATATAATTATGCAATTATTCAGAAAATGAGATAATATATTGTTTCATTGCCATCGTTTAGCCACGAAAATTTTCTGGCCAACAAATAAATCTAAAAAAATTCAAGGGAAAATTGGAAATAAAGGATGTTTTTTTTTGGATTTTGTCCATATATATATATTTTTTTTATAAATTGTCATTTATACCTAAACTACCATTTATAATAGATTTAAGCAATTTTAAAAAAAACAAACAAACGTCGTGAGAAAAAAGGAATAAGACCTTAGGTCAAAGGGTTGATTGTTGTTTGTTGATCGATAGATTTAATTTGGGATTGATAAAATTTGTTCTACTTAGTTTAAAATACTTATTATGTCTTTTATACATGTTCTAGAAAGTTTAGATTATGTAATCTACGTACTCTACATGTTCTACGAAGTATATAATTCACTTATGTTCTACGATGTTTAGAAGTGTCACATTCGCTTTAATTTCTACCAATTTTAGAATAGATCGTCTACACATTGCTCTATGTTCTATAAAAGTTAGAATAGGAAGTCTAACATTAATTTACAAAAGTTAGAATATGTCGTCTTCAAAAGTTAGCTCTACGAATGTTTGAATACGTATTCTTTTGTTTTTTCTATGTTCTATAAAGTTTAGAAAATCAATTCATAATTAATTTAGAATTCCGAAAAATAAGGAAACTGAATCATCGAAATAAGAAAATTGAATCTAGAATTGAATATCTTGTTTGGATTACATTCTGCGAATTGTAGAATAGGTCGTCTACACATTCTACCAATTTTAGAATATATCGTCTACACATTGCTCTATGTTCTATCAAAGTTAGAATAGGAAGTCTAACATTAATTTACAAAAGTTAGAATATGTCGTCTTCAAAAGTTAGTTCTATGAATGTTTGAATACGTATTTTTTTGGTTTCTCTATGTTCTATGAAGTTTAGAAAATCAATTCATAATTAATTTAGAATTCCGAAAAATAAAGAAACTGAATCATCCAAATAATAAAATTGAATCTAGTATTTTAAGAATTGAATATCTTGTTTAGATTACGTTCTGCGAATTGTAGAATTTGTATTCTGCTTAGTTCAAAACTCTTTAAAATTTTCGAAAATCGTTTCCCTATAGACCTAATTTCTTTGTCGATTTTTATGTGTTTAGCAATTGAATATGATGCAGGTCTACGTAACTTGTGGTGTATGGAGATTGTTTTAGAACAAGGAGTGGAGATTTATGGTTGATGAAAGAAAAACGTGCGAGGTTACTTACCTTACAATCCACTACAACTCTTGAAGAGCTAAAGATGGTGGTTTCAGAAGACTACAGAATTGAACAGAGTATGGTTGATGTGGAATTCAGTCTCTATCAAGAGTCCAAATAAGCATTATGGCACCATTAGTTAGATTTCCACTTAGACAAAAACTTGTTTTAACAAAAACAATTCAAGGCTTTTGTAGATAACTTTCAAATCCTTTTGCCTATTAACAAAATTTACAGATCTTGAGATTAATCTTGAATCTGATACAAGATCCTCACATTTAACAATAGAAACAAGCCCGACGACAACATTTTCAAGTGGTAATCTGGTGTTAAAAAGAGCACTAGTTCTTGAAACTCTATTCAAAATTAATCTTATAACACTTCAAAAATTCAGCTTCTTTAGCTCATTGGGTTGTAGTAACTCAGCCAAGTTTACCGACTTCCATCTTTTTTTTATCTCCCGATGTCCGTTATATATGAATGAATCTATGATTCCGGATACCTTGAAAACGCCTATATTATGCAAAAGATAAACCAAAACTGTCGAGTTTGGATTTGATAAACATTACATCTACAAAAAAAAAAAAAGTAAGTTGATTGGAGAAGAAAGAGACAATCACACCTCCTACTATAGCACAAACAATGGTGAGGAAGTGCAAGAACTCCACAGGCTCCTCCGTAAAAATCACCTGCAACAATCAAAAGAAAAAAATGTTAAAAATGAGGATAATTAACAGTATGCTCTAGCCTGCCACCATGTCTTTGTAATGGATTTTCAATCTGTGGAAACGAGAACATGAGAGAATAACACATTTTCAATCCTTGAGACTTCTACTGATTTGAATACTAACCTTTTTATGACCAATTCCATCTTGCCTTGTCTCTATAACATTGCCATGAGAGTCTAAACTTCTTTCAAATATATCATGCCTCTACAATTCATAAACAATACATATGACTTGTTAAAACGTAATGGAGCCAAGACTTGAAGATAGACACATACCACATCAAGGTGTTGCTGTCCACTAATATCCATAGCATCATTGCTAATAATTAAACAAGCAAGAGCACAGAAAATAACATCGCACTGCAAAATGATAAAAAAAGAGTCTAACCTTTGTGCATCTAACATTGCTGTCTAGGACAAACTTCAAAAGTAATTTACTGGCCTAAGCCGAGAATGAAACTGAAGGCAATCCAACACAAAAAGCTGTCATAAGCTTTCAACAACTAAACATATCAAACCAAATTGCAATCAGAAACCTCTTCAATTCTACTTCAAATGTTCTGTCACTGAATCCTAAATCACTAAGAACATGAGTGTGAGCACTGAGCAGCATATTCACCCAGTAATTAAGTCAAGCTCATACCTTCCATGGAACTTAACACAGAGTCATCAAACCCTAAACCCCAAATGGAATAGCCCTAAACAAGATCTTCCCCAAATTCCAGAAACGAAAATCACAGGAAAAAGATATTGAAGTCAGTTATATCTACCTGGTCTCCGACTTTCCAACGAGAGACGACGCTCTTGCCGACGGGTTCGATTATTCCAGAACACATGACACAAAGGCAAGGGCTTGAGCCACTGGTGGATGGTAAAGGCCGAGTCTTTGGAGAGTATATTCAGAGCAGTAGCGTGAACCCTAATCAAAACTTCATCGACTTCTCGCAATTGTAAAACTGGTAAGTTCAGCTTATCAATAGAGGTTGAGAAGAGGATTTAAGTGAAGAAGAAGAAGAAGAATCAGAGGAAGAAGGAGCAGAGAAAGAAGACGTTGAAGAAGAAGATTGTTTTTAGTTACAGTAGTTGATTCCTTCTCAATAGAGTATTCTTCCTTACATATATAGTAACGTAAAGAGATATGAGTGAAGAAGCCCACTTAGACCCATATTTCCCCACCTACGATAGTATCAATACTCCCCCGTAAAAGAACCACCTTATCCTCCAGCTGGAAAAATGAAATGGTATAGTGGCGGTCTTGGCTTCGTTTGGTTTAACACTGGCAGCTCCATTCACTCTAGTAGAGGTTACCCTTGATGCCTTAAGTATCCTTTTATGCCATCTCGAGTCTCCAGCCCATTCCCGTGTTGAACCTTCATGGTTATCAGCTATCTTGATGACGAATAAGCGGCCATTACTCTTCTTTACGTAACTCAAAAAGTTCTTAACCTTCTGTGTAACACACAACCTTTGTATGTGTATCACCCATGTCATCTATGTTCCACCGCACAGCTTGTTCTTCCCACAATACGGTCGGCTTTGCAACAATGTACCTTCTCCCCATCATAGTCGATTTTTTTAACACTCACTTCCATGTTCAACCTCTTCTTTTCTGCATCACCAAGAATCTGTCCAAGCACTACATTACCCACCATTGAAAGATCCAACTTGTGCTCAAGATGGAAACAACTATTTCTTCTCAATGGTCTCGTCGGCACATCTTGATTCCCTTGATCGATGGAAACAATCCAAAATATTTCAGACTAGATGTTCATCTCTTGAATGTGCCCAGGCTCTAGAATCACCTCCTCTATTACTTCATTCTGTTCTTTAAACCCAGCTACATCAACTCCCTTAGAAATCACCCCCATGCTAGACAACTCATTATTCTCACTCTTATTTCCCATGATCTCTGTCCACAATGTGTGTATCTTAGTATCGAACGCATTCCCATTTAGAGAAGCCTTCCAATTCAGCAACTTCTTCTTGTTAATCTCACTAACAAAACAATCTCCATTGCCACCAATTGTTACCCATCAAGTATCATCATAGAAGGACATCTTGCCCTCTTCCCAATTGATCCATGTTTCTCCTAATTTTGAAAGGCACTGATAACATAGAATCACCTCTGCACTAGGTTGTTTCAAGTCTAATAAACGGTAATTCTCAATGATCTCGACACCTTGAATCAATAAAGTTGTACCAAGGCAGTTACCTTTGCTAACACTTTGGTGTTCATGTCCCATAAAAACTCGAACTGGTTTTGCAACTTCAATTTGCAGCTTGAGACTGATAGCTAATGCTTCTGAGATAAAATTGTTTGTTGTTCCAGAATCCACAAGAACCTCCACCTTATGTGATGCGATCGTGAATAGCACCAAGGAAACTAAGTTTGTAGCTGAGCTTGAACCAGAGCTTGAAGCCGAGGACGACTTAGTTGTACCAGTTGGACCTATGACTCAAGCGAGAGCTAAAAGACTCAACAAAATGGGTTTGTGACCATTTGTACTCTTTTTCCTTATCCTTGGTTTTATCCCAATGGGTTTTCCAGGAAAGGTTTTAATGAGGCAAATTGGATCACAATTCTACTAAGCCCATCAGAATAAATTTGATCCATAAAGAGCAAGGGTCAAAACGTGTGGAAACAGATCAAGAGTCATTCAAACTTAGTCTTTATTCTGGTCTTAGGTAGTTATTATGTTCTCATTTTCGAGTTTGCCTTGTTTTTAGTTCATTTAAGCTGTTTAAATAAACCATGTATGATCAGAAACGAAATCATCCATCTTTTTATCAATATTTTCTTGAGAGTGATTCTCTTGTTTTCATCTTGAACAATTCGGTTGCTGGTGTGTAATATCCTTCAACCAAAACCGATCTTTAGGTGAGTCATATCCTAAAGATCACTGGAATATCAGAGGCCTTTCCACAACCTCTGTGTGACCAATCGATCCACTTCACCTTCACCATGTTCCTAAACGTTCTGGGTTGAAGGCATATCCATTCTACCACCTTGAGAGTGTCGATCTTGGAAAGATCATATCAAGTGGTCTCAGAGCACACTTTGAAGCTTGGTAATTCGTTTCCTGTTTTTCATCTTCTCATCTCCTCACTTCTTCTTTAAACAAAACTCTTATCTGTCTATCTAGAATTCTCTTGTTGAGCCAACCCAATTCAAAAAAAATAAAAAACGTTTCTGATCAAGTTTTAAAGCAAAATAAAAGAGAAAGGATCTAAGAGAAATCGGATCCAGGGTTTAGTTAATCAACCAGAACCAAAAATCTTGCAATCTGTCTATCTACCTCTTTATCTTCTTCTGTTTTGGTTTTTGGTTTCTCACTGGTTTGATCGAATTTTTTCATTAAGAACCCCATTGAGAATCACTGAGAGTGCCACAGAAACGAGAGAGAAAAGAAACACTTGAGAGATTGTTTTCGTTTGTGCTTTGATCTGTTTGTTGTTATTTCAGGTTCTAAGATGGCAAACAGCGATGATAACAATAACAACCAGGTGTCTGAGGATAACACCCCACAAAACCCTAATGCTCTTTTGATTGAAGCTTGTTGGCACAGGTGAAACAAATGATGAAACAGGAGCTTGAAGCAATGAATCTGCGGATTGATGAGATACGAGACGAGACACAACCAAGGGAACCACCTCTTAGAAATCCAAGAGAAAGAACATAACACACTAGAAGGACCAAAGATGAGCAGGCTGATGAATACTACAACCGAGATGGTTATTCTTCTCAGGAGAGTCAAAGAAGAACCCAAAGGACTACAGAAGACCGTAGGAGACCAAGCGATGACTTGAATGGTCTTAAACTCAAAATTCCTCCATTTCATGGAAGAAATGATCCTAATGCCTATCTAGAGTGGGAGAAGAACATAGAACTTGTCTTTGACTGCCAGCACTACTCCGAGTATAACAAGGTAAGAGTTGCTGCCACTGAATTTTATGATTATACTATCAATTGGTGGGATCAGTTGGTGACAAGCAGGAGAAGGATTGGAGAGGATCTGGTGGATACTTGGGCAAAAATGAAGAAAATCATGAGAAAAAGATTTGTGCCTAGCCATTACCACAGACAACTACATCAAAAACTCAGAAGACTCACTCAGGGCAATCAGAGTGTTGAGGATTATTATCAGGAGATGGAGGTTCTGTTGATAAGAGCGGATATTTCAGAAGAAAGGGAAGCAACCATGGCAAGGTTTCTGGGTGGTCTAAATCGTGAGATTCAGGACAAGCTTGAACTGGAACATTATGTGGAGTTTGAAGATATGTTGCACAAAGCAATTCTGGTAGAACAACAGTTCAGGAGGAAAGGAAATTTTAGGCAATCTTACGGATCAACCAAACCAGCCTATGGAACATCTACTTCAAGACCTAGCTTCCAGGACAAGGATAAGGTAATTTCTAAACCTAAATCTGATTTTAAAGCTAACACTTCTGCTCATGATGTCAAAGGAAAAGCTGAAGCGTCAACAACAAAGAATCGAGATGTTAGATGTTTCAAATGTCAAGGGAGAGGCCACTATGCTAATGAATGTACTAATCGCAAGACCATGATTCTCTTGGACAATGGTGAATATGAAACTGAGGCAAAGGAAGTATCAGATTCTAGTCCATCTGATGAAGAAGAGCATGTACAATATCCAGCTAATGGAGAGCTCTTAGTGACCATGAGATCCTTAAGTATACAATCTAAGGATAAAGAGCAAGAGAAAAGAGAGAACCTGTTCCATACCAGATGTTTGGTGCAAGGCAAAGTGTGCAGCTTCATAATAGATGGAGGGAGGTGTACCAACGTGGCTAGTGAGACTTTGGTGAAAAAACTTGATCTGGACGTAATTAAGCACCCTAGACCTTATAAACTGCAATGGCTTAATGAAGACGGAGAGATGCAAGTGAACAGCCAAGTAAAGGTTCCTATTGTCATTGGGAAATATGAGGTTCCTATTGTCAATGGCTTAATGAAGAGTGGCTTCTCCAACTGCCACTCTTTTGAACACAAAGAAAAGAAGATTACCTTGGCACCTTTGACTCCACAAGAGGTTCAGCAAGATCAAATGCTGCTAAAGTAGAAGGTAAAACAAGCCAAACCAGTTCCTAACTCCAAGCCACTCAAAGAAAGTAATCCAAAACAGGTAAAACGTTCTAATAGTGTTAAAAGGGCGTTATTTTCTCAACAGCCATTACTTCTTTTTGTTTACAAAGAGACACTAATGAGTTTGCCCAACTTAACACCGGAGCTTCCGAGTGAACTTGCGACTCTTTTGCAGCATTTTAGTGATGTCTTTCCCGAAGATAACCCAAAGGGTTTACCACCAATCAGAGGTATTGAGCATCAAATAGATTTTGTTCTGGGAGCTTCTTTGCCAAATCGTCCAGCCTACAGGACCAATCCCGTGGAGACTAAAGAATTACAAAGGAAATTTTGGTGAGCTAATGGAGAGAGGATACATACGAGAAAGCATGAGTCTGTGTGCTGTGCCTGTCTTGTTGGTACCTAAGAAAGGATGGTACTTGGCGCATGTGTGTTGATTATAGAGCAATCAACAACATCACGGTAAAGTATAGGCATCCCATTCCCAGGTTGGATGATATGCTTGATGAGCTTTATGGGTCTAATTTCTTTTCTAAGATAGATTTGAAAAGTGGGTATCATCAAATCAGAATGAAAGAAGGGGGTGAATGGAAAACAGCCTTCAAAACTAAGCATGGGCTATATGAGTGGTTAGTGATGCCTTTTGGCTTAACCAATGCACCCAGCACGTTTATGAGGTTGATGAATCATGTTTTGAGAGCTTTCATAGGTATTTTTGTTGTAGTATACTTTGATGATATCTTGATCTATAGCAAGAGCCTTAGTGAACATGTTAACCATCTGGATTTGGTTCTTGATGTGCTTAGGAAAGAAAGGCTTTATGCCAACTTCAAGAAATGTACTTTTGGAACAGATAACCTTATCTTCTTGGGTTTTGTTGTGAGTGCAGATGGCATAAAGGTGAATGAGGAAAAAGTCAGGGCAATCAAAGAATGGCCAAGCCCTAAGACCGTAAGTGAAGTAAGAAGCTTTCATGGGCTAACTGGCTTCTATAGACGTTTTGTCAAAGACTTCAACACTATAGCAGCTCCACTTACAGAAGTAATCAAGAAAAATGTCGGGTTTAAATGGGAGCAAGCTCAGGAGGATGCTTTTCAGACTTTGAAAGGGAAGTTAACCAATGCTCCACTTTTAATTCTTCCTGACTTTCTTAAAATGTTTGAAATAGAATGTGATACATCTGGTGTTGGCATTGGTGCTGTGTTGATGCAGGAAAGGAAGCCCATTGCATATTTCAGTGAGAAACTTGGAGGAGCCACACTCAATTACCCAACCTATGATAAGGAGCTTTATGCTCTGGTGAGGGCGCTTCAAACATGGCAACATTACTTTTGGCCTAAAGAGTTTGTGATCCACACTGATCATGAATCCCTCAAGCATCTCAAGGGGCAGCAAAAGCTTAACAAAAGACACGCTAGGTGGATTGAATTCATTGAGACCTTCCCATATGTTATCAATACAAGCAAGGTAAGGACAATGTAGTTGCTGATGCATTGTTAAGAAGGTATGCTCTTATATCTGTCTTGGATTCTAAACTGCTTGGTTTTGAAATGATAAAAGAACTTTACGAAAAATGATTCTGATTTCCAAGATATTTACAAGGCCTGTGCTAAATTTGCTAAAGGGAAGTATTATAGGAGTGAATGGTTTTTGTTTTATGAAAACCGTCTTTGTGTGCCTAACTGTTCTTTAAGAGATTTATTAGTCAGGAAAGCTCATGGAGGAGGTTTGATGGGTCACTTTGGCATTGCCAAAACTCTCAAAGTTATGCAAGAACACTTCCAATGGCCGCACATGAAGAGGGATGTAGGAAGAATTTGTGGCAGATGTGTGACTTGCAAGCAAGCCAAATCCAAGGTACAACCTCATGGTTTGTACACTCCGTTGCCAATCCCTAAACATCCTTGGACGGACATCTCAATGGAATTTGTTCTTGGTTTGCCGCGAACCAAGACAGGTAAGGACTCTATCTTTGTGGTTGTAGACAGATTTACTAAGATGGCACATTTCATAACTTGTCATAAGACTGATGATGCATCTCTTGTTGCTGGTCTATTCTTTAAAGAAATTGTTAGGTTGCATGGTATGCCGAGGACCATAGTATCAGATAGAGACACCAAGTTTCTGAGTTATTTTTGGAAAATACTTTGGTCTAAGCTAGGAACTAAGCTCTTGTTTTCTACTACCTGTCATCCACAAACTGATGGTCAAACTGAGGTAGTAAATAGGACCTTAGGAACTTTGTTGAGATCCTTGATTAAAAAGAACCTTAGAACTTGGAAAGAATGTCTACCTCATGTAGAATTTGCATACAATCATTCTGTGCACTCAGCATCTAGTTTCTCCCCATTTGAACTTGTTTATGGCTTTCAGCCATTGTCTCCTTTGGATTTGATGTCTTTACCTTTGAGTGAGAGAGCAAGTACAGATGGAAAGAAGAAGGCTGAAATAGTAAAGAAAATGCATGAGAAGGCTCGGATTAACATTGAAGCAAAAACCAAGCTCTATGAAAAGCAAGCAAACAAAGGACGAACTAAAATGATTTTTGAACCAGGAGAGCTTGTCATGATTCACTTGAGAAAGGAGAGGTTTCTAGCTGAAAGGAAATCTACACTTATGTCCAGAATTGATGGTCCTTTCAAAGTCATCAAACGAATCAATGATAATGCTTATCAAATTGATCTCCAAGGTAAGTATAATGTGTCTTCAAGCTTTAATGTTACTGATCTTGTTCCTTTTGTGGCAGATGATACAGATTTGAGGTCAAATCCTTTTCAAGAGGAGGGGGATGATGCGATCATGAATAGTACCAAGGAAACTAAGCTTGTAGCTGAGCTTGAACCAGAGCTTGAAGCCGAGGACGACTTAGTTGTACTAGTTGGACCTATGACTCGAGCGAGAGCTAAAAGACTCGAGAAGGAAATTTGAGGATTACTTAACCAAATGTTCACTCAACAAGATCACTTGGGCTGGATTGGAGAAGACGTATTTCAAACCTTTCTAGTTTTGATACAGGACCGAGAAGATCACTAAAATGGGTTTGTGACCATTTGTACTCTTTTTTCTTATCCTTGGTTTTATCCCAATGGGTTTTCCAGGAAAGGTTTTAATGAGGCAAATTGGATCACAATTCTACTAAGCCCATCAGAATAAATTTGATCCATAAAGAGCAAGAGTCAAAACGTGTGGAAACAGATCATGAGTCATTCAAACTTAGTCTTTATTCTGGTCTTAGGTAGTTATTATGTTCTCATTTTCGAGTTTGCCTTGTTTTTAGTTCATTTAAGTTGTTTAAATAAACCATGTATAATCAGAAACGAAATCATCCATCTTTTGATTGACTTTATATACTCGCACATGGCAGGAGAAATCATCTAGATTTATTAGTAGAATTAAAGTTATGGTAGAATTATTCTAAAGGTAATTAATTCGACCCGAGATATTAAAATTTTATTTGAAAATTTTGAAAGCCAAAAAAAAAAAAAAAATGAAAAACACTGACAATATATTATGTGAATTGGGATATGTATAAAATGAAACTGAACCCTCTAAAGAGATGTATTGTGATCTTGGTCGATATTTCATCTCCTTTCCATTATCTTCGTGATCTTATGAATTTTCCAACAAATCCTTTCAACTATAATCTATATCTAGTAGAAGCAACCCAAAATAAATTGTAACAAAACCCTTGATTTCAATATTTTAGTCAAACCAACTCTCACCGCTCATCACCGCATCATAACGCCACCACCATCCCCACCCAAACGCAAACGCAAGCCATGTCCACTCCTCTTCATAAGTTAAGTACTCCGGCCACTCCTCGACCCACTTTAACAAGGGCATTTTCATCTTTTCCTCCATATTATCCACCGCGCAATCATCCTTCTCCTCTTTTTCCTCTTTAA
Organism: Pseudoturritis turrita; assembly: GCA_900406555.1. Lineage (NCBI taxonomy): Eukaryota > Viridiplantae > Streptophyta > Magnoliopsida > Brassicales > Brassicaceae > Pseudoturritis > Pseudoturritis turrita. The sequence goes on along the minus strand of OVBL01000205.1, from coordinate 284,932 downwards.
CAATCCTAACGATAACATTTTCTTGATCATCTTGCGTCTCTTCGTTCTTTCTCATCGACTTCATGATCATCATCCATTTCTTATGTTTAGGAAGAGGTTTCATGCTCTCTTTGTGAGCATTCATTCGAGCTTTCGCAGTCATTCTCGCATGTTTCGAGTGATCCCTTCGAACTTCCTTTCCTTTACTTGATCTCTTTCTCTCTTTACCTTCATACACCGAACTTACTCGAGCTCTCTTCATAGAATCCACGTGCACTCACATTTTAACATTATCATTAGTGTTTTATAACTCTGACTAATATGATCAAACTAAATATCTCCCGTATGTAAAACGCGTATTCAAATTTGTCAACATAGATAGATTAGTTATTGTGTGTACACGTATAAGTCTCCAACGGCTTTGATTTTTCTTTTCATTTTTGCTAAAGAGCTCCAAAAAACTTTAATGGTCAGAGCAATGAATCGAACACAAAAGTAGGTAAATGAAAAATGCAATAAATAAGAGCAAAGAATCGAACACAATTTCCAACAAAAGGAAAAAAAATCGAATGCAAAATATAGGGAAAGATAAAGGCTATAGATGAAGGGGGTAAACGTGAAGTTTTGGTTATATAATGAAAGTTGTTAAGAGAAAATCCAGCATTAGTTAATGGAGCGTTTCTATTGTGTAATTAATGTATTTCGTGTGTTTCTTTTTGGATACGTGTTCACCCATGCATTCCAGAGAGTGGGACCTACATTGACCAACGTAACACTTTCGTGAAGTTCCCAAAGTTTTCTCCTTTCTCCGATTCTTCTTGTAGGGTGGGAAAAAAATATCAAACAAAACGAACCAAAATTCATCAACCCTAACCAAATTTTTATACTAATTTCACAACAAAAAAAATAAGATAGAATCAATGGACAAAACCATCGAATGATATCCATCGGAAATGGCTCTTTCCGACGAAAAATCAATACGTGAAAGCCGTCGAATCCGTGTGATCGGAAAACAAAAATCTGTCTCGGTAATCTGTCGGAAAATCCGACGGAAAACCGACATTTTTTTGTCGAAAAATCTGACATTTGGTTTGGTCGGAAAATCCGACGTAAACAGACACTTATTTTGGTCGGAAAATCCGATGGTCCGACGACCTTATCCGTCGGAAAATCTGACGGATTACCGATGGCTTCGGAAAAATATATATTAATCAAATTATAATTTAAATATAATTTAAAAATGAAAATTAAAAATAAAATCTAATTGAAATTTAATTATAATAACTAAATTAAAATTTGTCTGAAATATTAATGAAATTTATTTTTGAAAATATAAAAACATAAAGCGCATTTAAAATAATCAAATGTCTAAAACTTCTGTCCCGGAAAGACCAACTCGAGAAACGCTTTCATCTTCGCGAAACTTGCTCGGATTTCTTCATTTTTCTTATCTTTTCTTTCTCGTTCTGTCCGCTCCTCGTTGAGTCGCTCGTTCAACCTATCAATTTCATCCACAAGATGCATAGAGCCGTAAGATGCAGAAGAAGACGTCGCTTGATCTCGATCCGGAAATTGACCAACCCCAAACTTACGTCATTTTTTGTTGGAACATGCTACAAAAGAGAAAAAATAATTAGTTTTGCAAGACTTAGAAATTTAGGAGAAAAAAACTAAATAAATTGAATACTTACGCTCATTACGACACGGCTCATCTCATCGCAGGGTAAGTCTTTCGCATTTGACCCGTCTGAGAGAGTTGAGTCAGCTGAGTTAGGCGCTCTTCCTCAACCGCGTCGAGGGTCTCCTCAGCCAACTTATCTTGAACAACCATGGTCTTTCGATTCGTGTGCGTGTCACTCAGCAAAACCCCATAATGCGGTGACACACCATCATTAGCGATTGTCTGCAAAAGTCAAAAAACGTTTGTTAGTAATATTTAAATGATAAGTTAAAAATAACACTTATAAGAAAAAATAAATCTTACCACAACTCGCTCTCGGGCTTCGATCGTCTTCGTCCCACCGTTCTGAGTAGCGTTTCTCTTCCCAGCTCGGTTGCTTTTACGATTCCTTGTGTTTGTCTCTGATAGCGTCTTTGTCTCGAGCTTCATCCAGTAACATATCAGATCCTCCCAAACGTACAGTTTCAGGTCTGTTGGCTTGTCTACCGGGTTCTTTTGCTACTTCTGCTTCCACTCAAACTTATGGTTCTTGTATGACTCTCGAACCTGCTCCCCGAAATCCTTTCGAACCTGGGAGGTCAACGCTAGATCCCACGTGAACTGTTGCTGAAAATATATATAACAAAAAATGAATTATTAATATTAAATAATATGAAAAACACATATAAATACAAATGGTTGAAATAATATAACTTACCGAGAAAGTACGCAACCATTTTTCCTTCTCGGTCTCGGAGATCTTAGAGGCCTTCTCGTCCGGGTAGTTGGACAATTTCCTCGAGTGACAACGGACATCGATTAGCGGACGTCTGTGACTCCGGCCCCTCGGATCGAGAACCGCCTCTGATAGATCTAGTAAAATGAGACCCAAAAAAAAAATTATACATTAGTAATATAAATTATTAACAAAACCTAAAATAAAATTAAGAAAAACGTTTTATATTTATCAATCTAAAATTAAAATTTGATAAAATTAAAAACAAAAATTAAAAGTTTATAACATTTAAAAAAAAAAATTATTTCATGGGTTAATACTTTGTTAAAAACAGTTTGTATAGTTTAAAAAAAAAATAAAAATTAAAAACGTTTTAGTTTACATATAATTTTATACAAAAAATTGCATATGTCTAAAAAAAATACAAAAAACGTTTTTATATATCAAAATCTCATATAAATAAACTACAAAATGTTTATATCAACAACAATAAAATCTAAAAATCATAATAATCCATAAACTTTTGTTAAAAAATGATTTCAATAAAAAATTGAGTTTTCTTAACAAATCAACACTACATAACAATCTAAAATTCCTCAACTAATCCAACTAATCCGTTCTAACAATCAAGGCAATCCGTTCTACTCATTACTAACCAATAGATTTGAAGAACTAATCCTAAATCTATGTAACAAAACCTAAATCTACGACACTAAAACTAAATCTATGAAACTAACAATGAAATAGAGAGATAAAGAAGACTTACATAGTTTCTTTTGGTGGGATTGAAGAGAGAATGGAGAGAACAAGTTTTAGAGTGAGAGAGAGATTCGCGTGTATGTGGGGAAGAAGAAGATCCGTGTGAATCTTATCTTTTTAAAATCCGACATTTTAAATCGTCGGTTTTCCATCGGTTTCGAAATATTTTGCCCAAAATTTGCCGCGTAAGTGAAAAATAAGGCAGCAACTTGAAAACCGACCGAAAACCGACAGAAAACCAACCAAAAACCGATGGATTTAATATATTCTTTGCATACAATACGATTGGTCGGTCAACATAAAAGGAATATCCACTATCCGTCGGAAATCCGTCGGTTTTCTTAAAACACTTAGATTACGGTTCTTGGATTACGGTGCTCGCATTGAACATGTTTCAACCACTTACAACACTTCCCTTGTGTAATAGATTCAACCTATAATCAATTTTACAAGAATGACTTAATTGATTTCATCACATTGTAATCCTAGTAAACATGCATGTACACTTTGTGATTTTTATGAAAATATGTACATATGTTATTAGAATTAAAAACATGATTTAAAAAGTGTTTGAATAACTTTGTGAACAACCTAATTTGTTTATATTCGGGAGATATAGACCGTAAACTACCAAATTTGTCAACCGTAAACCATAAATAAGTCAAAAATTCGTAGGATTTTTCTAGAATAACCGACGGATTTTTGACGGATTTATGACCGTCTAGATTTTATGAAATCCTAAACCCTAAACACATCCAACATATATCCGACAACTTAGATTTTTCTCTAAACCCTAATCCGTAGGAAATCCATCGAAAATTCCTACAAATTTCCGACGGATTTATAAAATTTAGTTTCTCTTATCAATACAGAATTACAAACCGCCGGAAGAGTTATATAAATTTCCAAAAACATGAATATTTTACGTCCGCAAAACTTACAATTTTCATAATAACATTACAAAAGCTTGAAAGACTTCTAAAAAATTACATAATGTAATTAAATAAATCGAAACATCCAACATATGTAATTTACTCACTTATGGTAAACTATAATCTGAATCTGATGAGTAGTTTCATCAAATTCTCCTAACTCTTCTTCGGAATCGGGAAACACCTCATCCTCTAGTCCGATAGTAAAATCGACAACCAGCTCCACGTTGAGAGAAAGATCGATAGTACCTAATCCACCTTCTACGTCTTGTTGCAAAAGATCGTGCTTAGGTACCCCCAACAAGTGTACCTCTTGGATGAATTTGTGTGACTGTGATCCATGTGTCGGGAACAGACATTGACACTCTAAGGGAGCGAATGTAGCAAACTTGATATGCATGTGACGCTAGGACAAACAGATCATATTTCTCAAGATTCCTTCTAGAATGAACCCATGTAACACCAAATTCATCATGACGTACTCCATAGCCGTCCTCTGGATTATACCAATCACAATTAAATGCAATGAACCTTAAGTTTAATATTCCTGGTAAATAGACTTCTAATATCTCACGACGTACGTTGTAGTAAACCATGTCACTTGATTGTGATGAAACACCCAAATTAATTGTTGATCTCGTACTTCCTTCTTGAAACATATAGGGGGGGGGGGGTTAGCAACTCTTCAAACCATGTGGGAAATGTCTGACCTCTAGACATCATGTCCTGAACCTATTGTCATTGCGAGAGTGAGGAAAATGTAGGGACAGTTGCTGATATGGTGCGTTTTCTAACTTTAATGTCAAGCGGGGTACCTTCGTAGGGAAAATTGTAGAACTAGTACACTTTTTTTGAAAATGTCTAAAATACCCTTACGCTTGGCAGAGTCTGCGTGAATTGTGTAGCCTTAAGGCTAAGGCTGGACAAACTCTGCTTAAACTCTGCTAATTATGTAGCCTTAAGGCAGATATAGTGTGTAAATTGTGTAGCCTTAAGGCTAAAGCTGGACAGACGCTGCTTAAACTTTGCTAATTCTGTAGTCTTAAGGCATATATAGTGTGTCGATTGTGTAGCCTAAAGGCTAAGGCTGGACAGACTCTTCTTAACCTCTGCTAACTGTGTAGCCTTAAGGCAGATATAGTGTGTCAGTTGTGGTAGCCTTAAGGCAGATATTGTGTGTGCTTTTTTTGTAGACTTAAAGCAGATGTTGTGTGTGCTTTTTTGTAGACATAAGGCAGATATTGCTCGACAAACTGTAGCATACTGTTCGCAGAGCATGGCTTGACATTTGCAACGTAACTAAATTGTATAAACGGTCGGATTTTGAAGTACTCCTCTCTTTTCACAATAATAACAAGAATGCCATTACTTCTTACTTTTTTTGAGTTTGCTATAAACCTTTTCAACCTCTCCACCTTTAACCTAGATCTACTATTTCGATTTCACCCTCAAAGGGAGATTTCATATTTTCAAAGAGACGGAAGCTGCGGGTAAAGATGAAGCTTGTGATGTCAAAGAGGATGGTGGTGTGGATTTTGATGATGTTGGTAATGTTAAAGACGAGCATATGATGCCACCACCGAACAACAGCAGAGACTGCCGACAGTATGCGAAGAAACAGTAGATGCCGCCTTTATTCTGCGATATATTCGATGAGACGCCTACGAAGCCATTAGCAATGAAGAAATCTGGATCCATTAAGGTTGGCGAAATATTTGATGACAAGGAAGCATTAATTATGAAATTACGCAAGATTGCAGTCATCGAGAAGTTTGATTTCAAAATCGCCACGTCGAGGAAAAAACTATTTATCGCGAAATGTTTTGTTCCTAATTGTTCTTGGAGGATTCGTGCGTCGACTCTGTCAGTTTCATCTGAATCTCTAGAATTTCTCGTTCGGATATATAAAGAAGCTCATACATGCTCTGCTGTCTGTAGGTATTCTCGTCAACGACAGGCTAATGCAAAATTTATTGGAAAGATGTATGTTGATAGGTTTAGTGGTGGTAATGATCTTAAAGAAATCACGCCTAAGCATGTAATGAACTGTATTAAGTCACTACATTGTCTTGACATAGACTATACGAAGGCGCATAAAGCGTTGGCATATGCACGAGAGCTGGTCAGAGGCACTTTTGAGAGGGGTTACCAGGACTTACCTTCCTATCTATACAAAATAGAGCAGGCCAATCCAGGTACGATTACAAAGCTTGAACGTGATGCTCAACAAAGGTTTAAGTATTTGTTCATTGCTTTTGGTGCTTCCATCAAAGGATTTGAGTTCTTGAGGAGGGTTGTTGTGGTAGATGGAGCACATCTAACTGGAAAGTACAGAGGTGTTATGCTGGTAGCTGCAGGTCAAGATGCAGATTCGAGTATATTTCCTATAGCTTTTGGGATTGTAGACTCAGAGAATGATGCTTCATGGGAATGGTTTTTTACACATTTGCGTGGTGTGATACTTGATGATAAAAATTTGGCCATTATTTCTGACCGTCATCCATCAATCGCAAAGGCCATTGAGAAGGTTTTCCCCGCAGCTGATAGGGGAGTATGTTACTATCACCTCAAAAATAACATCATCTTAAAGTTCAAAAAGAACGCAATGCTCAGTTTGGTGTGTCGTGCTGCATATGCATATCGACTGGTAGATTTTGAAAAATTGTTTGGTGTGATTCGTCGTCAGAATAGTGAATTAGCAGTTTACTTGGAAGAGGCGGAATTTCGATTATGGGCTTGTGCACATTTTCCAGGAGATAGATTTGGTATAATGACGAGCAACATTGCATAATCCGTTAATGCCGCGCTTAAGGAAGACAGATCATTTCCTATTAAACATTTCGTGGAGGCTATTAGAAAGTTGCTGTCAAGGTGGTTTGTGGAAAGGCGAGACAAAGCTGTCTCATTAAAAACAAATTTCCCCCCAAATGTTGAAAAGTTACTGCATGAAAGACACGTAGCTTGGAAATTTTAAATGGTCATCATACTGATTCAAATTGTAGCCATGTTACAGGTAGAGATTATGATTGTGTGGTTGATCTACAGAAGGTATGTAAGTTTTTTTTTGCTATTTATCACTGCCAGTTTCAGGAAACGTATCTTGAGCAAGTCTGCCAGTCTGAGGAAACTTTTGCGTTGTTTATCTGCTCTGAGTTCGATTCCTTTTTAAAATTTATGAAATTTATGATTGCAGAGACTTTGTACTTGTAAACAATATGATGTCGAGAAGATTCCCTGCGAGCACACGATTAAAGCAGAATTAAGTCGGAAAACTGATGAAGCTACCCTGGTGGATGATCATTTCACAAAGGGCTACTTGTATTCAACGTACTCAGAACCTATAAAACCTGTAGACGAAGATTTGATTCTACCACCACACGTAATTAGTGAACAATGTCTGCCACCAGTCATAAGAGTACCTTCCGGTAGACCGAAGGCAAAGAGATACCTTTCTGCTATTGAAAAGGCTAAGCGGTTCAAGTGTAATCAATGGAAAAAGAAAAAAACAGAACCTTCGCAGAGTACTCTATCCACAAAGCAAAAACCGAAGCAGAGGACTCAATCCACAACGAATCAAACGAAGCAGAAGACTCCATCCGTTACAAAGAAAACGAAGCAGAGTACTCCATTCAGCGATAATATTTCACCCACTACTCCATCCCCAAAGGTGAGAAGGAAACAATCTCGTAATTCTCCGACTACTCAAACACCAAATAAGAAAGCTAAACTTTCGCAGAGTACTCCACCCCCACAGATGAAAAAGAGTCTTTTCCAGAGTCGCCCAAAAATTCATCACAGGTGCTCAAAATGCCATAATGCAGGACACAATCGAAAAACATGCCCATTTTCTTGACTCTGGCTTGACTCTGGCTTCACTCTGGCTTTACTCTGGCTTCAAGTTTATTTAAACAAGAAAACAAATCTTGGTTTATAATTTTATTTATTTGTCCTTATTTATGGTGCTCCATTGTTTTATGTTAGTCTTTTAGTTTGATGTGGGTATCATAAAATAGTCGGTATCGCAGAGTGTGCAACTGGTATCGCAGAGTCTGCATCTATTATCGCAGAGTCTGCATCTGCATCAAGTATCGCGAAGTCTGCGTCTGATATCTGCATGAATCATCCAGTAATCTGCTATTAATCTTCCTGTGCTCTACTATAGATTTTACTTTTAGTTTCATTCAAAAAATATATATGCTCAACAAATCCGAGGGTAAAACATGTTATTCAATTAAAATCCACATCTTGAATTACGGAATCATAACTTTTCAAGGATTTATAAATACAGAAACAAATAAAATTAGAAGAAATAGTTCAAATCTCCTATATAATGCGGCAAAGCTGTCTTGCGAACCAATACAGGTAGCAGTTTTCGCATCCAGGTTGATATTCGTGCTCAATGGCACAATTTGGAAAAGGCAAATTATGGATGCAAAAGAATGGTTCATGGGTGGATAGAAAGCTACAACCGCATCCAGAACCTCTTCCCCAAGCCTGGTGAGTTTATCAAAATCACCTTCAGCGAGTACGTCGACACATAATTTGAGAAGTTGTGCAGCCTTTTTCGTACGTCCAGCACATACACACAGCATTCCACAGAGATAAGTTGCGTTAGCACTGAAAGGGACAAGCCGTTCCAAAAGCTCCATGGCTGCGCTGATGTCTTGTTCTGCGGTCACGAGTCTTGCAGCCTTATAATAAATAGCAGTTGGGTTTCCGGCGTTTAAGCATCTTACAAAAAGCTGCGATTCGCCCCGTCTAGGAGAATTTTATCTGTGTCTTCACATAGATCGTGGATATTAAGTTCGTTGAGGACTTCATCACTGTACACTATATCTCTACCGATCCGCCCTATTCGGAGGATGTGTCCGACTCTCCACAAGGTGAGGCGGCCAAGTTTTCGTGCAATGATAGAGATAATGTCCGAAGGGAGCTCTGGTATTTGCATGTTAACTTACGATGTGATGCGGTATTTGGATTTTGAAAATAACTAACAGGCACTCTGTTCGTAAACAATCTACTATTTTTATAGATAAGAAAAGAAATGAAAGGGGTCGATCTTCCTTTAAATTGTCTTGGAAAATAAAACTCAATTTACAGGGATGATTACTGTGCAACCGGTCAACTATCATAACATAAGATACTCTGCATTAGAAAAGACAACTCAATTTAATAAGAAATTGCAGAGAAAGCGCGTAAATTTGCCACGCAATACATGGCGCGAACACCCATAAGAATAAAGGACAAGTCATTTTTTTACACATGAGGAGATGAATGACAACTCATTTAAAAAGTATACATCAATGAACATGTGTTTATTGCAGTAGTTGAAAATACATTCCCTAGTCTGCCAAAACCCTAGAGTAACGCTTCGTGTTCATATAGGAGAAAGTCGTGTCTGTTTGTCTCTACATCTATTTGTTTACCAAAGACGCAACATTCATCATCTTCGTCTCTCTTACCAAGTTTGTGACCATGGGTTATAGTGTAAGGCGAATTAAAATGGAACTTAATCGGATCCAGAAGGATGTTCCTACACAGTTCATCAGGACAGGTATAAAATCTAGAACTCCCAAGTCTTTTATGCAGTTAGAGGTAGTATTATTTACGGATGATAATAGGAACTTTATGGATGTAGTATTATTTAGATTAAATGTCTGAGTTGAGTCTTATATGTTTTAGGTCCCGTTGGTGATTGTGTTTACGAATGGAAAGCAGCTATCAATGGACCCTTCGACAGTCCCTATGCCGGAGGGATTTTCTTGCTTACCATCCATTTTCCTCCGCATTATCCGATAAAGGCACCAATGGTTTGCTTTTTGCTTTTTCAGTTAATTGTTATTTGTTGCAGGATGAAACTTCACTCTTGATCATCTTGCTTTTCATCTTGCTTTTAATTGATATTCTCTTTGTCTTTGCATGCAGGTGGCTTTCAAAACAAAGATTTACCACCGAAACATCAACGCAAAAGGAGCGATTGACTATGATATCTTGAGGGAAAAATGGTCTCCTGCTTTAACCATGTCCCAGGTTTGGAATTTTTTCAGATTTAACAAAGTTTTGTCGAAAAAAATACTTCAGCCAAACATGTGTGTTAATGGGATGGATTTTTGTTATGGAATTAGGTTTTGATGTCAATTTGCGCGCTGATGACTGACCCAATCCTAGATGATCCTTTTCTGCCGGAGGTAGCCCATATTTACAAGACTGACAAATCCAGGTTCGAGTCAACTGCGCGAAGCTAGACGGAGAAGTATGCCATGGGATCAGAGTGAGGTGGTGGAGGCAAAGAAAGGAGCTGTCTCACCTGTGTGTTCTTTAGTATCTTTTCTATGTTTGCTTTAGTATCTTCTGAAGACTGGTTTGCTATAAGTGTTTCATTTTGAACTTGCGGATCAATTCGGTTATTGGTTATTTTGAGCGAAGGCGCAGTATCTGCTTGTACTCTGCATTTGAAAGCAGATGATGGGCGGACTCTGCATTTAGGCTGCATCTGTGTGTTCTTTAGTGTCTTTTCTATGTTTGCTTTAGTATCTTCTGAAGACTGGTTTGCTATAAGTGTTTCATTTTGAACTCGCGGATCAATTCGGTTATTGGTTATTTTGAGCGAAGGCGCAATATCTGCTTGTACTCTGCATCTGAAAGCAGATGATGGACGGACTCTGCATTTAGGCTGCATCTGTGTGTTCTTTAGTGTCTTTTCTATGTTTGCTTTATTATCTTCTGAAGACGGATTTGCTATCAGTGTTTCATTTTGAACTCGCGGATCAATTTGGTTATTGGTTATTTTGAGCGAAGGCGCAGTATCTGCTTATACTCTGCATCTGAAAGCAGATGATGGGCAGACTCTGCATTTAGGCTGCATCTGTGTGTTCTTTAGTGTCTTTTCTATGTTTGCTTTATTATCTTCTGAAGACTGGTTTGCTATAAGTGTTTCATTTTGAACTCGCGGATCAATTCGGTTATTGGTTATTTTGAGCGAAGGCGCAGTATCTGCTTGTACTCTGCATCTGAAAGTAGATGATGGACGGACTCTGCATTTAGGCTGCATCTACATCGCTAACACTGCGCATAAACTGCATCTTCTCAACTTGTTTTCATCCACAAAGTTCTAACAAAACAAAATAAAAGTATACATAAATTACTGAGCTATTATAACGAGACATACAAAGGTATTACTCTGAGTCTCAAAAGATCGAGTGCAATAACATTAAACAACACAGTTGACGAGGTTTATTCTAGGTGGTATTGGTACGACGAATAGGGTCATCAATGTATGCATCTTCAACCATTGAGAAACACCGGTCTTAACAACCCTTAGTTGCTGGATTGCTTCTTCAATGACAGGAATTGTTGGATTTATGAGGAGTTCAGAGAATGGGTAGAGAGCCGAGACACGTATCTCACCTGCAATGGCAAAGAGTCACCTACTCATATATGTTGCAATAGTTCTCTATGGTTGAATGAAGTAGTAACACTACCTCCAAAATAGTCCATATTCCAATTTCATAGCACGCAGAATATGACCTTCCCAATTGGCTGAAGTCGCCAGAAGTACTCAAATTCATCAGCAAATGTTCCCTTCGCAATACAGTTGATATTTTCGCCGCTGCACCTCACAAAGACGAATTTATAGTACTTCGTTCTCAAAAGACATCCTAAACTATAAACATAATTAACTTACCTGAAATTCCTCAATGTGAAGTGTAGAACTTTGTGACCAGGGACAACGTAAACGTCATCTCTGAAGCCTTGATAAATTTCTAATTTCTTGACTTTCACAATAGCACCAAGAAAATCAACTGTGTTATATAGCAACATGAATATATATTAAGAAATCTGACGTGAAATGGAAAATCAAACAACTAATATTCCATCAATACTTACCAACACTAATCTTCTTATGCAATGAGCCGTTTAGAACTCTGCGAAATGGAGATAACGACACCATGTGATTACCACAGATTCGTGCTACCTTTTTAATGATCGATTCTTCATGGAAGAAGATATGGAACTCATGGTGTGTTAGTTTCCACTGACCCGGCCTCGTCGTCACTTCAAAATCCCTAATCAAATACCATTCCCCTTCAGCCACGTCTTCAAACTTTGACAACAGATGATTTCGAATGGTTGCAGAGATCCGAACACCCTAAACCGTAAAACCAAGGATTGTATCTATTCCTCTAAAAATTAAACAAAATCATGTATTCCTAAGAGACCACATAATGACATCAAAGCATGCATTTCTTACGGCGTGATAATCAGTGAGAAGCAAGTGTCTTTCAGGTTGAAAGCGTGCATAGTGCTCTCCAAATTCTCTTACGACTTGAACCAAGATTCTTCCACCATTCTTCATGAGTGACAAGTCTAGAACCATATCTAAATGAGCCATTTTTTAGACTGAAAGTTTTAGAGAAAAATTTGGAAGAAAAGTTTTGAGCCTGAAATGTTTGGAGAAAAGTGTTGGAACCTGAGAAGTTTTGAAGAAACGATTGGATTGAAGAACGGTAAATAATCAAAACTGACTTTTTACGGTTCCAAAAAATGTTAAAGAGTCAAAGCAATATCACATCACAAGTTTGGTTCGCGAAGCGCCATGTGTCGATAATCGCATGATGCAATACGAGAAACAAGGCATTGCCGTAATTGTTAGAATGCGCAATGTCATGCATTAACTTACTCTACATTTAATTGATAAAAGGGGACTTATTTGCTAGTTTCTACGATTCTTTATTATGGGGCCCATATTGATGGACACTCTAGTAGAGGAAGAGCGGACTTCTTTAATTGATACGACAATAACTTTTGATTCGACGTAGTACTACTTTTAAAAATAACTTTTTAGACGCAACTCAATAAAGTTATTGAATTGGTCATTGGAGATATTTCGAAAAGTTATAGTATAATATTTCAAACTTCACCACAGCAGAGTACGAGCAAACTAATATACTGCGCTTTCTCTGCTCTTTCTCTATTTATAATCTGCTTATTAAATAATGTTAGTATTTACTTTGCTCTTACTCTGCCTACGACAGAAGAAGAAGAACATACCTCTATTTTTATTCTGCGTATTCTTTTATGTTCACTGCAAATGTTATGCAAATATGGTGTAAAGCAGATTACGGCACATTTTACGTAGATCATAGCTGAATGTACCATAACATTAACAACCGTTTGTTAGAATGCCCAGTGTCATACATTTACTTACTCTGCATTTAATTGGTAAAACAAACAATAACGTATAATTACCGTTATTCCGAAATAATATTTTAGATAAGTTATAGGAAAATATTTCAAACTTCCCTACTGCAGAGTACGAACAGACGCTGCTAATTCTCTACGCATAGTACTGCTTTGTCTCTGCATTTATCCTAACCTTATATTAAACTTCCCAAAAACCAATAGTATTTTTATTGTCTCAAAAACATTTACGATTGTGAATATATAGTAAAAATGAAACTTACTTTTCACGGTTCCATTAAAAATGTTAAGAGTCAAAGCAATATCAACTCACATCACATCATGCACTCGTATACGGCCATACTCTGCAGCCATCAATGGCAAGATCGGTTCTCTTCTACTAAGGAAGCAAAAACTTAAATTCTGCTTGTACGCCGCAGAGTTTATGTTTTTCATCCTTAGTAGAAGAGAAGTTATTATGCCCATGTTTCTGCTGAGTGTAAGCAAAGTAGATGCAGAGTATGAGCAGGTGCTGCGTATTCTCAGTTTACTATCTATCAGCGTAGTTTATGATGATGCGTGTAAACGAAGAATAAGCAGAATAAGTTCTCTTCTACTAAGGAAGGAAAAACTTAAATTTTGCATGTAAGCCGCAGAGTACGCCGCAGAGTTTATGTTTTTCATCCTTAGTAGAAGAGAACTTATTCTGCCCATGTTTATGCTGAGTGTAAGCAAAGCAGATGTAGAGTATGAGCAGGTGCTGCGTATTCTCGGTTTACAATCTATCAGCGTAGTTTATGATGATGCGTGTAAACGAAGAATAAGCAGAATAAGTTCTCTTCTACTAAGGAAGGAAAAACTTAAATTCTGCTTGTACGCCGCAGAGTACGCCGCAGAGTTTATGGTTTTCATCCTTAGTAGAAGAGAACTTATTCTGCCCATGTTTATGCTGAGTGTAAGCAAAGCAGATGCAGAGTATGAGCAGGTGCTGCGTATTCTCGGTTTACAATCTATCAGCGTAGTTTATGATGATGCGTGTAAACGAAGAATAAGCAGAATAAGTTCTCTTCTACTAAGGAAGGAAAAACTTAAATTCTGCTTGTACGCCGCAGAGTATGCTGCAGAGTTTATGGTTTTCATCCTTAGTAGAAGAGAACTTATTCTACTCATGTTTATGCTGAGTGTAAGCAAAGCAGATGCAGAGTATGAGCAGGTGCTGCGTATTCTCGGTTTACAATCTATCAGCGTAGTTTATGATGATGCGTGTAAACGAAGAATAAGCAGAATAAGTTCTCTCCTACTAAGGAAGGAAAAACTTAAATTCTGCTTGTACGCCGCAGAGTTTGGTTAATGTAATATTTACTAGAACAAATCTCCCTATTTACTATATACATATATTTACTAACCATGCAATTAAATTTGAACGTCGTAGGGATCATAGATACTTGCAATAATTGACTCATCACACATGCGTTGATCGGTATACGAAGATGTCTCATCCAACACCTCCGCAGCGAGCTTCGTCCTCCAGGTCATCATTTTGGCATTACACAGTTCTCTTGCTGATAACGGCAATCCTAACATGTGACACTCAATGTATTTGAGTGCGTATACTCCACAATCACCTACTTGTGGACGCATTTTGGGAACGTCTTTTACAATTGTGATTGTAAAAGCTGCTTGATCGTAGTCTTGAGGAAAGCACATATGAATTGCGGCATGAACCATTTCAGCAAAAGCCCTCGCTGCTGCCACAATATCTGATTTTGGAGTATTTAAGGAATCATATATGTAGACAACCCGTTCAACCAATGATATGACCGTCCCAACCCAATGATTCGAGCTCACGTGTAGAACGAAGTATAACGTATCAACGTCTTTGCCTCAGGCCAAATTTGTTGCGGCATAAGCTGGAAGAATACCGTGTACATTCTCGTAAGTACCACCAGGCCATCTTTTAAGCTTACGCCAGTCCTTGTACCGATTCTTCCAAAGCATTTGAAATGCTGCATCCAATATAGCAATCCGCGGACTCTTGAAAGAACTAGGATTTCTCTTTAGCCTTAGTCTATACAAGTTCAGTGCTGCGTCAAGGTGCTGATAATAAAAGAAGGACAAATGTTAGGCACCAAAGCAGAGTCTACTAGACACACAACAACAACGGTCTGCCAGCTAAACATGAAATAAACACTTTTGCCAGATCCACTGTTGACGAGGAAGAATGTACTTACCATATCGTGTAACCATTCCCTAGGCTTCAAAAGTAAGTTGAAGAATTCACGGGCCGTTGTTTTCCCTCCAAATGGATAAATATTTGTTCTGTCGAAGAAAATCAACATTCAAGTTAGACTACAAGATAAAATAGACGATCTTATATGTTGTCTCATCGGCTCTGAATACGTTCATCTTGTCCACCAGTGTTTTGTCAACATCTCCAAATACAATTTCGTAAGCAGATTTCTGGACCACTGGTTTTGCGTTGTTGCTAGGTACAACAGGAAGCGCAGTCGATTTGCTTAACCTTTCACTCCTCCTTGTTGTTAGCTTGTTGGTCTGCCGAAGATTTCTAGAGCTTTCGTATATTTCGATTTGAGATTTAGTTGGGTGGACTGAATCCACTGATGGTTCAATGATATTAACTGGCTGGGAGTTTCCTTTTCCTCTCCCTCTTCCTCTTCCTCTTTCTGCAATGATTTCAGTGTCAATCACTGAGCCTTTACCATCTTCAGCAGACGAAGCAACTGTCTCCATGCAGACGTTGGTTATCAATGCCGTAATGGGATCCTTAATGCATACATTAGTTTCATCTGCTGCAGCGGCATCCTTAATGCAGACATTGTTTTCATATGCGGAAGTGGCATCCTCTGCCTGAAGGCATGCTTTGGGATCATTATTTCTTTTTTCTTCTTTGGCATCTTCTGCCTTTTCACTCCCATCAATTTTTTCAACATCTCCAACTCTACCATCATCTTGAAGATATTCTTCTTTGGCATCCTCTGCCTTTTCACTCCCATCACTTTTTTCAACATCTCCAACTCTACCATCATCTTGAAGATGTTCTTCTTTGGCATCCTCTGCCTTTTCACTCCCATCACTTTTTCAACTCTCCAACTCTACCATCATCTTGAAGATGTTCTTCTTTGGCATCCTCTGCCTTTTCACTCCCATCACTTTTTTCAACATCTACAACTCTACCATCATCTTGAAGATGTTCTTCTTTGGCATCCCCTGCCTTTTCACTCCCATCACTTTTTTCAACATCTCCAACTCTACCATCATCTGGAAGATGTTCTTCTTTTGCATCCCCTGCCTTTTCACTCCCATCAATTTTTTCAACATCTCCAACTCTACCATCATCTTGAAGATGTTCTTCTTTGGCATCCTCTGCCTTTTCACGTTTGTATATTTTTTCCCCATGGAACATATCTTGAAGATGTTCTTGTTTGGCATCTTTTGCCTCGATGCCATCTGCCTTTTCACTTCAATCTATTTTTGCATCATCTCCTACTTGTCCTTGTTTGGCATCCTCTGCCTCGATGCCATTATCAGTTACTTTTTCTTTGCCATCTCTTACTTTCTCATTTGAAAAGGAGCCAGAGGCAACAACCTTGATTCCTTCTCCTTCATTGTCTTTGCCATCTTCTTTGTTATCCACCGTCATCTCTTCTTCGTCATTCTGCAAATTTCAAAGTAATGACTGTTACATGAACTCAGCTTCAACCTCTTACACCTTAAGGGCATACTCTGCCGTATAGGATATTAAGGGATGCCAATGATGAATAGAATTGAATGCCATTATTAGTCTGCCGTAACAATTACATGTCTCACATAAATGAATGATACAACCTAGGCAAGCAGAGTATGCCTTGCCCCTCTATTGTTTTACCACATCTGATAGAGCATGATGTCGCATATCATGCCAGTGCTTTTATTTTAACAATTGCTGAGTTGGACATACCATACGATTGTCAGGTTTTAGTTTGTTGTTAGAGAAGCGAGTATCTTGCTCGAAACAAGTCATCCTCTCCATCAGCTTTTCAACGACCTGTGCCAACTTATTTAAGGTTTCACCCAAAACAGTATGCTGTTCCATGCTGGTTCGTTGCTGTTCCAAATTTACTCGTTGCTGCTCAAGTCTGGCATTTTCAATTCTAGCTACAACTGCGTCAAACTTGCTGTTTATCCAGAACTTCGGTTTCATGACCTTCTTCTTCTTCTTCTTCTTCTTCTTTCTTCTTCTTTCTTCTTCTTCAATTCCCTTCCGCTTCCTCAATTCCCTTCCGCTTTCTCTTCCTCTTTTCCCCATCTCGCTCTTCTTCAGAAGTCAGAACTCAGCCAGAAGTCAGCCAGAAGTGAGCCAGAAGTCAGCGTAACTCTGCCAGAAGTCTAGCGATGGGAATATGTAAACTTGTGGCAGAGTCTTTTTGCAGACGCTGCCACTGTGGCTTACTCTGCCAAAACTCTACATTTTTACAAAGTATGCCAAAGATATACATACCTCTTCACTCGAGAAGATCTTCTCCATATCGGGTATGCCAACTTTTCCCTTGTATCTTAGCAGATGTGTACCTTCAAAAGCTATAGGTGTTCCCAAATTTTCTCCCACTTTGGGCACATAAGCATACGCCCAGACCTGTAGAACTTGCACGAACCCCTTCAAAACATAAGAGTCTTGCCATATCTTCTCTTTAGTTACTAACTTAACCTGCTCAACAAGATCTTTGTAAGCAACCCTCCCCCAGGGATACCCTTCGAAAGTTGCCAAATCTATCACCAACCTAGCTAGGTTAAGGGGAATTTCTGTACGCCGATCCACACCCAACAGACCGTTAGACAGAATAGCTAGGTAACTAAGCCTAATTTTATCTTCCCTGGACCAAGATTTGCTTATATCTCCACCATGCTTCATACACAATTTCACTATGTCCTCAATACAAGGGCTAGGACGGCGTATTTTGAGAAGACCCCGAAAGCAATTCTAGGTTTAGTGATTAGCTTCAGAAGATACCAACCCATCCAACTGCGTAATTTCATTACAGTTAAGACCTGTGATCTCTTCAAACTCGAAGAGCGAGAACCGTCCTGGCTGCCCCGCGATCAAAAACCACAACTCAAATGGGCTTTCACACTCCAATTGTTTGTAAATAAGATGGTGATGCACTAATTTTGCACTCTATCCGAAACCCAACTTCTCAAACTTACAAATAACTCCTAGCTGTGACTTGCGGACATAATCCCACACTTCCTCACCCACTACCCTTTCCACCAGTGAAAGATGATTGAACTTCGAACTGTAGTTTATTCTGGTATTTGGATCTGGCTCGTTTCCTTTGGAAAAAATAATGGCAGGAAAATCCATCTCGTAATCATTCATATACATGATATATTCGAAGGAGAAATATCGGAAAAATGAAGAGATCGGAGAAATGAAGAAAATGAAGAAAATGAAGAAAGAGATCGACAAAATTGAATATACGCTCCTCTACTCTAGGGTTGCCGAGGCGAAGTAGAAGAAGAGTCAATCTTGTGTTTTCCAAGCTTTCTGGGCTTCATGGGCCTGAAACAACTGCTTTGAGGCCCGAATATATATTGTGGAAATATTTTTAAACTAATATTACCTAATTAAGACAGCGCCCTCTTTTGTCGTACAGTTAAGTCAGCGCCGCCTTTTCCTTTTAGTTGAAACTCTTAAAAAACGCTGCGCTACATCGGCATACAGTCTGCGAAACCCTAAACCACTCAAAACTCTTCAAAAACTTCGATTAACATTTGTTTAGCCGTCATAACTCCAAAGTGATCTTCAATCTAAGTGTTTAAAAGCTTATTTACATTGAAAACATAAAATGGAAGAAAAATCGATAACCATGGTAAATACCAAGGAAATGTTTCACATAGTGTCGTGTTGAACAAATATACACGAAGAAACATATGATAACGATTTTTTTTGTCTGAGTTGTTCTTTTTAACATAAGTTTTACTTTGAAACCAGTAAGAAATAATGTATAAAGGTAGTGGAAGTATATACAAACATACAACAACAAAAAATCACTACAAATCCTATATCAATCTGCATTCGGTCTGCCGTTGGTGACATTCATTCAGTCTGCGATACCCTAACCACTCGGTTTTCACTGTGGAGTTTTTTTTTTAACATAAGTTGTACTTTGACAACAGTTAGAAATTAATGAAATAATGTATAAAGGAAGTGGAAGTATATACAAATATACATCAACAAAAACTCTCTACAAACGAATTCTCCGATTGCGATCTGCATTCGGTCTGCCGTTGGTGATATTCAGTCAGTCTGCGAAACTCTACCCACTCGGTTTTCATACCCTACCCCACTCGGTTTTCACCGAGTTTCTCGAGTTTTCTGGTTTCGGCTTATACCGGTTAATGCACTACTAGTGATTGTCTTCTGCCGTTGGTGACCTTAAGGGGTAGCGCTAGTATTTTCAAAATTATTTTAGAACATAACTAAAATTAGGGATTATTTCACAACCACGAGCACTTCAACAAGAATCAGTCACCATTCTTTTCAAGGCACCTGCGATTTTGAGGAGTGGACACAAGAAGGGTTCAAGCACTTGAAGGAGTTGGAGGATATATGGACTACTTGACCTACCCCGCGCCAACCATGCATTTTCTTGTCACGGTGAAGTTCATTGAGGATGAAGCGAATGGACATGGATATGTCTACTTCATGGTTGGGCCTAACCAATACTCACTCACTTTCGGCCCGTTTCCCTAACAACACGCTCGCATAGCACTTCATGGATGAGGAAGAGACGCCTTTGTGTTGTTTCTTCCACCCCTTCAAGATTACAACTTTGATCACTTCTAATAAAACTGTTTATGAGTTTATGTTTGTTTGTTTTTTTTTTTCGGGAGTTTATGTTTTATTATGAAGAAACATAAGTGCAAAGCTAATTGGAAGGAGTCAATGTTCAGCTTTTTTTGTAATGAATTATCCTAAAGTCTGATACCAGTCTGGCTTTGGTCTACCGTTAGGTGGTTTGGTATGCGAAACCCTAACTGTAAAAAAGCACAGCAGTGTATACCAAATTTTTGCATAATACAAGTAGAATATAAACAGTGTTTGTGTATACTATGCTTCCAACGGCAGAGACTGAGAACGCTTTGTTTTTCTTCTGCGAGTAAAAGCAGAGACTGCGCATACTCTTTTCTCTCTCTACTTGTACTCTGCGTAGTCTACATTTACTTGCGTTGCCAATGTCAACATGCAGACAGTGTGCCACCGGTCCGCGTTAACTCTGCTGGTCTTAAGGGGTAGCGCTGGTATTTCCAAAAAAGTGTACTAGTTCTACAATTTTTTCTACGAGTGTACCCCGTTTGACATTAAAGTCAGAAAAGGTACTATTTTGTACTATTTCTTCGAAAATGTATACACAACATGATATGAAAGATATGAAAATGAATTCATTAACTTACATAAGAACTAATCCATCCCGCAAACTCATTTTCCTTAAGTTCTTCAATTTCGTCCTCTGTTATCGCAGGGTATTTGTGCCGTTGTATAGCTTTGTAAATCCTCATGTCATTAACCATTGTAAAAAAAAATATGTACTTAAAAAAATAATGGATATATCCAAATATTACATTTTAATACCTCTCGTATTCCAAAACTTCTTCACAGTTTGTGAGGATATACAAGTGCAGATGAGCTCGTTCCTCCTGTGTAAACCTTCTCTTACGGCTTCTTCCACTAAGACATCCAATTTGGGCGCATTCATTTGGGACATTAGCTGAGTAAGTTGGGGCTATGCCACCATCATCATTTCTCGTGGGTTTGCGACTCTTTGCTTGCCTTTCAGATGGGAAGTAAAATCCGAAAAAGTTAGCGCTTTCTTCATTGATATTTTGCACAACGAGAGAACCCTCGACTCTGCTCAAATTCTTCATCTTCTTCTTTATATAGAACATATACCGCTCAAATGGATACATCCATCGATATTGAACCGGCCCACTAAGTACCGCTTCCCAAGGAAGATGAATCGGGAGATTCTCCATAATATCGAAGAAGGTCGGTGGAAATATTTTCTCTAAATTGCAAAGGATCATGGGTATCTTCTCTTCCAAATTCTGAATATCTTCTTCTGTAAGTGTTCTAGTACTTAAATCCCGAAAGAACGAAGCAATCCCTGCAATATAAAATTTGTGTTATCAAATGAATCGAAAAGATTAAAGAACATGGACAGAATAAGACACAACATACAAAAGAAATGGAGAATATACATGCGATGGCTATGTGTACTTGTCGGGGTAAAAGCCCTCTGGAAAAGCGAATGGCAAGAGGCGTTGCATAACAACATGCCAATCATGACTCTTCATCCCAGTGAATTTTTCTTCTCTTTTATCAACACAATGCCGCAAATTTGAGATGTATCCATCCGGAAATTTTACACTGTTCAAAATCCACTCGAAGAACTCTTGTTTTGCAAGCCCATCCAACCGGAAAGCAGGAATCGGAGCTTTCCCTCGGGAATTAACGTGAAGCTGCGTTCGAGAACAGTGTTCCTCAACGTCCAACCTCGATAACAAACTGTCCTTTGTCTTCTTTTGCACATTGAGGATGGTGTTCATGATGTTATCAAAAAAATTATTCTCAATGTGCATAACATCCAGATTATGCCTCAGAAGATGATCCTTCCAATAAGGAAAATCCCAAAATATACTATGTTTGTGGCAGTTGTGGTACTCTCCAGCACCATCTACACGGACATGTCCATTACCACCACATTCAACAGTCTGATCCGCTCCAAAATCTCGTAACTAATCCAACATAAGCAGGCCACCTAACACAGGCGGTGGACCATGTAAAACTTCTACATCCTTTCTGAACAGAGTGGTGCTCTGGCGATATGGATGGTCATGGGGGAGAAACCGCCGATGGCAATCAAAACCAACACGTCTTTCTTTCGTGCTTCAACTGGAATCCATCAGTGCTTTCTCCACAGGACGGACACGCCAATTTCCCATGTGTTGACCATCCAGAAAGCATCCCGTAGGCCGGGAAATCGCTTATCGTCCACATTAAAACCGCATGCATATCAAAACTCTCCTTCAGTGAGACATCCCACGTCTCAACGCCATGGTGCCATAACATCCGCAACTCCTCGATAATGGTTGTAGGAAAATATCAAGTGATTTCTTAGGATGGGATGGCCCGGGGACTAGGATACTCAGGAACAAAAACTCTCGCTTCATGCAAAGAGATGGCGGCAAATTGTAAGGTGTCACGATTACAGGCCATAGTGAATATTGCTCCCATGCTTCCCAAAAGGGTTAAAGCCACCAGTGCTCAATCCAAGGGATACATTCCTTCGTTATGCCGTAAACATGGGATAGACTGAATTAAAATATTTCCACGCTTCTGCATCTGATGGATGCCCTATTTGTCCTTTCCTTCTATGCTCTGCATGCCATCTCATTGCGGTCGCATTCGCTCAGATTGGTATAACCGCTTTAACCTCACTGTCAAAGGTAAGTACCACATCCGCTTAAATGGGACTGGAACTCTTCCTCTCGTCGCTTTCCAATACAACATGCAGTTCTCCTCGCAAACGTCTATCATCTGAAACGGCAAACCAAGATCAGCAACCAATTTTTGTATCTCATAGAACGAAGCTGGGACAAGGTTATCCTGCGGCAAAAGACCTTTAACGAAATCCGCAATCACATCCAAAACCTCCTCGCTCAGATTGTAATTCGATTTGATGGTCATCAACTTAGTCGCAGTTGACAATGGAGAATCACCCTCTCTACAACCTTCGTATAACGGCTGTTTAGGTACATCCAACATATCAAAAAACCTTCTATCATCTAAATTAGGGACATGTACCCTTTCCACATCATCCCCGAATCCTAATAAATTTTTCTGAAATGCATCATTGACCGTCTGCACCATACCTATGCTAAGAGGTTCCGTTGCCGTTTCTTCTATCATATCAGTTGCATAAGGTTCACTACAACAACCACAATCTACCGTTTCCTCCGTTTCTCCATGTAAATATCAAATTTTGTAACCCGACATAAATCCATGATTATACGAATGCCCATATACACCTTTATACATTCCTCTCCTACGATTCAAATAATCCGTACAAGGACAAGTAAATTTACCATTTCGAATGACTTACAGATTTTACCCAACAAATTCCATAAATTCCTTAATCCTAGCCTCGTACTCCCCTGTTACCAATCCACTCGCTTGATCTCGCATCGACTTGTCCATCCACGATCGAAAATAATTAAACAGATTTGAAAAAAAGCCATATTTTACTCTCTCTCTTTTTTATAAAATTTTGTTGCATAATAATGAATATGAGAGGATGTCTGATGTAATATATATACTAAAAAAATCGACGGATTTCCCGTCGAAAATCCGTAGGATATTTAAATTTCAAACGGTTATAAACAGATCTATAAAACGGCCATGTCGGAAGTACGAAACCGTCGGAAATAAACCGACGGATTTTCGACGGTTTAGAATTCTTCTGTTGCGGTCGGAAAACCGTAGGATATCCGTCGGAATTTCCGACGGATTTATTGCGATCGGTAATCCGTCGAAAAATCGACGGATATCCTATGGTATTTAGTTTGTCGAAAATTCGTCGAAAATACGTCGGAATATTTTCGACGGATCTAATCCATCGAAAATTCCGTCAGTTTTTGCCATATTTTCTTGTAATGTTTAAACGGTAGATAAATATTTATGCAGAATAAACAGAACTGAATCTAAACCGAATTCGAAGTATATAGAACCAAATGCATAAACCGAAATTTTATTAGAAGCTTTTTGACTTAATATATATAAAGAATACATTTATAAATAATACAAATACATAACATTAGTTAACATTATTTATTTGTTTTTGAATTTAGTTATACAATTATATCACAATCCGAACTATCAATTTTAAAAAAACCAAACCGAACCAAACGGAAAAAATTAAGTTCTAGTTTAGACCTTTTTTTCACAATCATAAATCGAAAAGTCCTTACCGAACCGAAAACTCAATATCAACTCCTACTTTCTTATATCGACTAATTCACTATACATAGTTCATTCTGTTTGAGTAGAGTAGAAACCCATGAATTAATATACAATAAATTCAACTAATCTAGAATTATTTGTGAACTGACATCTACAAGCATGCGGGTTAAATTATCTGATTTGAGTTAGGTGCATTTTATATGAACTTTCTCTGTCTCGTGCGGTTCCTCCATCTCGGTGTGGTTTTTTTCTCTTTATTAATCAAACACACTTGCCGACAAAAAAAGTATTTTATATGAAAACAATTTGCAACAATATATATGTTATGATCGGTGACTTAAAATGTTGGTGGTAAAGATTGTAATATATACTATGTAACCAATCAATCACTTATGCATTACCAAATATATAGCGGTCCCAAAAACTTTATTTTACCGAAGTCAATACATTATATAGATTTATTGATAATAATTTTTTCTAGATATAGAGTAAAAACTCTATAAATTAATAATATCGAAATTATGATATTTTATTAATCTAATTTTTTTTTTTTAAAGTTTATAATCTTCTAAAAATTCATTTTTTAAAAAATAACAGACAACAACAAAATTTTTCTGACACTGCAAAATTCGTCTAGGGATTCCATCAAAAAATTTAGAAGATGAATTCACGACATTTATAAACTTTTCAATAGCCTACTTGATTATTCAAGTAAAAATGATATATGCTTGGAAGTTCAGAGTTTAGAAAAACTTATGCTTACTATCTTTAATGTTGATGATGAACTTGAAAACGATATTATAATACCATTGGAAGCATTACGCATTAAAAACCAGTTATCGCTTCTAAAAACCTTTATAATTTTGGTATGGAAACCGAAACAACACCATGATGCAATATGAAAAATTAGAGAAAAAATCCAAAGTATTTTAATTGTAAGAAAAACATACAACACTAGAATCATATTTTTAGTAGATTGTTTTAGCTATGTTGTAATTTTTTTTTATATAATAATTATTAATTGACAATATTAATTGGACCATATATTTACATAAGAGTTCTTTAAAATTTATTATCTTATTATCTTATCGATTTGTGTTAAAATTTAAACTTCTCCAACTTGGGACCGGAAAAATTATTAATTTATCATTTTTATTAATTTATCGAGTATTAATTTACAGAGTTTCTACTGTATCTATATCGATGGTGTCAAACATAACCAATGATGCAAAAAACAAAACAATTTTGGACAATGTGCCAAACAAATTTCATTCTTGTCAATTGTATATTCTTTCTAGGCATGCGATTTTGAATAATTCGGTTTAGTTACTCGATTTTTTAGTATTTCAGATGTTCAAAATTCTACTAAAAGTAACCGAAATAAAAAATGGTTTGGTTCAATTCGGTTATCTGATTTTAATTTTTCACAGAAGTTTTTTTGTTTTTTATTAAAAAGAAAAAAGAGTTGTTGGTATGTTTTTCAAATATCCGAATTTTATGGGCACTTTAAAAAAAAATTGGTTCAAACATGTTAAATTTGGCTAGTTTGGTATACTTTAGATAGTGCGGTTCTTTGATAAACTTCGGTTAGTTCGGTTATATTCCAAATAGAAAACCGAAGTGCAAGAAACTGATTCACTTTCATTTATCTCTTTTACAATCTTTCTAAAATAAAGATATTGTATTTTGAAAGAACAATACCAAATTGAAACCCAAAACCAATAACCGAATTGAAACTTTAATATCTTTTACAATCCTTCTTGTCTCTATTTCAAATGAAACATACATACATACATACATCAATCTACAAGTACTATGAAGTATGAACCATGACATAATAGACCTCAATTTGAAATAGAGACACGTTTAGGAATACTACAAGTACACGTCATTATCATCAAAGATGAGGAATACTAGAAGTTCAAAAAAATAATACAAAAGCGGGGGGGGGGGGGGGGGGGGGGGGGGGGGGGGGGGGGGGGGAGAGAGAGGTTTATTAAGTGTGTTACCGTCGGCGATGGAGCTGTCGGAACTTGTCTGCTCATCTCTTACACTGGCAACAGTTGCCCCATGGTCAGCTTAAAGGCTTCTCCTTTAGGTTTTTCTTTTACTGGTATTTGTTGTTTGTATTCTCTTGAAACGATCTTAAGGTGTAAGATTTAGTTTGGGAAAGTTGGATTTGTTGTTGGGTCCGAATGTGCAGGTAAAATTTACTCAAAAGGCTTGTTCCTTTTTGGTAATCTGGTGAGATTGTTAGTTAGTGGATCTCAAGCTCAGTGATTGTAACTGTAGTGATCTTTTAGGATTGAGAATCTCAGGTTCATATACCATATAATCATGTGTTTTCTGGGATGTGTTAATCTGTTTTTATGAACATATAAAGTGTATTTGAGATATAACTTTTTTAGAAGAACATTTTATGGCTAATGATAGTGGAATTTTTTTTTGTGACAGGATTATGTGCCGACTGTGCTTGATAATTTCAGTGCCAATGTGATTGTGGATGGAAACACTATCAATTTGGGATTGTGGGATACTGCATGCAAATGTTACCTTAGATTTGTAGTGTTCGTTCTTGTCTTTTTTTTTCCTCTCCAGAAAATTAGTTGCTGTTTTGACTCGTAAGCTATCAATCTCTTTTGGTTAGGTAGTGGAATTTTTAACTTGGTAAAATTCAATTTATAAACTTGGGGTTGTCTATTGTGTTATAGGTTCTTCTTAGAGGACCTAAGAATTCACGTGAAGTGTGTGAAGCATTTCGATCATGCTCCTGGTGTGCCACACAATAACACAAAGTCATATGTTTGGTCCAGTGGAAGGAAGTTCGAGAAGGCCGGAGGAAGAAGAAAGAGTCATGGATTCAAGGTTTGAGAAAGGTGTCACTGCCATTGAACCTAATTCGGGAATTTGTTGCTTATTGATCTCTGTCCTAATAGGAGGAATTTTGGTTAGAAAACTCGTGTTTCTTTAGTTGTTTAAGACATGATTGTAACTTTGTTTCTACTAGACTCAATGTGTGCTTATTATTACCCATTGAGCTTTAAGATTTGTAAATTAATATTCAGTTTTTTAATAATTTATTTTCGTTTTTATTAATGATATATTTTCTTATAATTTTTTTTAATTATATTATATTTAACAAAATATTAATATAAATAAAATAATATATTTTATTATTATTTTAATATGTAAAATAAGTAATAAGAAAATAAATAAATAAGTTAATTAATAACAATAATCAATTGCTATTGTATTTATATACTATTGCATAAGCTAGCGGTTTCCGCCTCCTAAGAATACCCATTTTTCCTATAGTGTCTTTGACTTCTCCATTGGCTTGCATCAAAATCTTTAATACTCCCTCCGTATTATAAAGAGTGTCATTCTACGATTTTTCACACAAATTAAGAAAAGTATTAAAGTCTACTATACCCTTTATTAACACACTTGGCAAATTTCTCTCTCTAATTAATACATTAAAATAAAAGAGTTAAAACTAGAATTTTGTGTATTGAAAATACAAAATGATACTTTTTGTGAAACAAAAATAAAGTGTTAAAACGACATTCTTTGTGAAATGGAGGAATCTTTGTCCACATTTTTCTTGACAACTTGACTTGTGTTTCCAACACAAACATGTAGAATGGAGAGACTTATTGGAATTATTCACCAATGATTTCCAATGAATATCACCATACAAATCAATCTTCTTCATCCACATTTTTTTAGGCCATCTTTGATCTGGAATAAATTTGTTTTGTTTCAAAGCATATCTCACATTGTCAATGAAATTGTAGCAGTAAACCTTGATATGTCCTCTCTTTCCACAATAAAAATATCCTGAGAGTCGAGGTACCTTTTGATAATATTTTTGAGTTTCTGTTTCAACATAATTTGACTTATTATATCTGACAGATTTTGTTTCTGAACTTGAAAAACTTCTATGATATCCACTGTTAATATACTTGTCTTCTTTGTTCCACCAATGTGTGAGGTGTCTTTTTTGACGTGTACAATATTCTCACCACCTAATTTTGTGATGACACTCTTTGTTTCAGGATTGCTGACACATTCCTTTTCACAAATACAGTCTTTGAACTTACTGTACCACCTTGATAACCAAGACTAAACTTTGAGTACGATGTTCTTCCCATAGCTAAAATCTGATCCAGATTCTCAGATCCCGTGTTTAACATACGAATCCTCTTCCTATTCTCATCTAGCTCA
Organism: Pseudoturritis turrita; assembly: GCA_900406555.1. NCBI lineage: Eukaryota > Viridiplantae > Streptophyta > Magnoliopsida > Brassicales > Brassicaceae > Pseudoturritis > Pseudoturritis turrita. The sequence goes on along the minus strand of OVBL01000205.1, from coordinate 256,442 downwards.
CACACAAGCTCCTTGTTCTTTTCTTGCTCTGACATGAGCACTTCATGCAACTTAGTGACCTTGTCTTCCAAAGTTTGTTTTTCAGAAAGAGACATCTCATTTACACCATTCCCTCTATCTTGCTCTAACTCCATAATGTTCACTTTGATTTCCAGCATCCTCTTATCCTTGATCAATTGAAGGTTATCATTGCTTAATTTAACCCAACTCTCATAAAGATTTTTAAATTCAGCTTCAAAATCCACATCGTTGTCACTTTCTGAGTCACTGCTTGTTGCAATAAAAATTTTGTATGTTACACCCGAATTTCTGTGTGTTACACTAGACTCTTTAGATTCATGTTCTTTGCTTTCCTTCTCAGGTTCCATAGCTCCATGCAAAGCCACAAGGTTGAGTACATCTTCTTCTTCATTTGACTTCGTATCACTGCAACTTTTAGCCATCTTCATCTTCCTTTTTCGCGTGGATACACAATATGCTTTTGTGTGACCATAACCATTGCAGTCATTACACATGATTCTTATTCTTTTCACTGAAGAATTGACATGTCCAGTACCATGACATTTATAACACTCAACTTCACATCTTTTATTCTCTTCTTCCTTTATTTGTAATCTATCCATGATCGCTTTAAATCGAAGCTCTACGTTTTCTTCAAGCTTCTGGACCATCAAGTGCATAACTTCTTCAAGTTTTTGAAACTTTTTCTTGTCTTCATCAACTATAAACGCAAGATCTTTAATAAGTTTGTGTGACTTAGATTCTATTTCCATCTCCTCAGCATGTAACATCCCTACTACCTCATAAAACTTGAGTTCATCAGTATTCATCGTCATTTTTATCACAACTTTATGTGTTACAAACTTAGCAAGCAAGCAGTGCAAAAGTTTATTCACCAATGTATGTGCTTCATTCGAGATGGAGTATTTAGAAAGCTGTTGCAGAGAAAGTACAAGTGGTTTTCTAGGTAAAATTGCCCATCCTTTCTTAAGGAATGTACATGAGTATTTATAGAATTCTAAGTCGGTAAGGTCCATTCCTAAACGATAAAGGAAAACTTCCTTATTCTTCGAGAATTTCCTTTCTTCTTGGAATCGCCTAAGTCGGTCATGTCTTCGTGGGCTTCGTATCCAGGCTTGACTTCACCTCGGCCTCCTCTGCGCTGGGCTCGGTCCATGAAGACTTCGTTATGGGCTTAATGCTTCTTGGTCCGTAGTCACATTGCTTCGGCCTTCTTCTTGACATGGGTTAACACCGGTTTATCAGAGTCTAGAAGCTTCTATGCTGAGTCAGGGACCGAGACCCGTATCGTGACTTAGGTGGCCGAGGCCCGTATTATGACTTAGGGGGCCGAGGCCCGTATCATGACTGAGGGAGTCGAGGCCTGTATTATGCCTTAGAGAGTCGAGGCCCGTATTATGTCTTGGGGGCCGAGGCCCGTATCATGACTTAGGGAGCTGAGGCCCATATCATGACTTAGGGGACCGAGGCCCGGTTCGTGACTTAGGGGGCCGAGGCCCGTATTATGACTTAGGGGGGCGAGGCCTGTATTATGACTTAGGAAGCCGAGGCCCGTATTATGACTTAGGGGCCGATGCCTGTATCATGACTTAGGGGGCCGAGACCCGTATTATGACTTGGGGGCCAAAGCCCATAGCATGACTTATAGGCCGATGCCCGCATTGAGACTTAGGGGCCGAGACCCGCATTGAGACTTAGGGGCCGAGGCCCACATCGTCACTTAGGGGCCAAAGGCCCGTATTGACACTTAGCGACCGAAGCCCGTATTGAGACTTAAGGATCAAGGCCTGCGTCATGACTTAGGAGATCAAGACCCGTATCATGACTTAGGGGTTGAGGCCCGTATTGAGACATACCGGCCGAAACCCGCATTGAGACTTAGGGGCCGAGGCCCACATCGTCACTTAGGGGCCAAAGCCCGTAGCATGACTTAGGGGTCAATTTTATACTTAACCTAAATTCAACAATTCATCTCGATGGGGTGAAAACCGACTCCAACAGTTAGCTCCCCAACTCGGTAGTATCGGTGATGATAATATCGAGCTTAAGAGGAATTACCGAGATCAATACTTCGGGTCAAAAGGTGAGGACCCCGAGTCATCTCTGTTTCGCTGCCGAAGTCGAAATGCCACCGAGATGTTTGTATCATCGAAACATCGGTTCACCAAGTTGCTGAACCGATGACTTTGGCTCCGAGCTGATGACTTTAGTGTCAAACCGATGACTTTTGCACCAAACTGATAAATTCGGTTCCAAACCGATGTCTTTGGTATTGAACCCGATGTCTTTTTGTGTACCCGAGGTGTCGTTCGAAAAATTATCCCATAAGCCGTTCAAGTCCATCATTTCACCGAACTGTTGATATCATGATATCAAGTTGAGGCATGACGACCCGAAAGTGTGTTATTGTTTTGCCGAATGTGAGGCTGTGAAAATTTGGCTTGGAGGTTTCGTAGACTCAGTAAATATTTTGTTTTCCTGGGAATGTCGCCGATCCGTTTCACAGCTCGGGGCCAAATTCAATGTTCAAACATTTCACCCCTGAGCCGTGTAACCGAGCTGATGTCAGCGCATTGTTTCGAGTTGTCAAGGTTGAGGTGCGAGTTCGAGGGTCCGAGCCATTCTCTTTGTTTTGCTAAAGTGCCTATGTGATCGTCATCGATTTGATTCTCGAGCCGATATGCTTGTTATGTTGCCGAAGTGTTTTGAAGGTTCAGGTTCCTTTTGCTTCAGTTTTCAGCTCGGAAATTCTGTGGATTTAGCAAATATTTTTGGTTTTCTTGGGGGGTGTAAACGTTTTCGTTGTTTCTTGAGGTGTGATGATAGTTCGACGATTAATCAACCCTTAAAACTTGCCGAGCCGTTTCTTTGATCACTTTGATGAGTAGTTGAGTAGGATGGGATACCAAGCTGTTTTAGCAATGTGGCCGAGCTGACCGGTCGATGATACTAGTGAACCGATCTGTTGGTATGTTACCGAACTCCTTCATTGATGATGTTGTCGAGTTGATTCATCGTGTTACCGACCCGATGCGTTGCTTTGATCGCTGAACTTTTATGTCGTAAGAGTACTTGATTAGGCGTTTAGGCCGAGGAAAATATGACGAGCCATTTTGCAGAGGAAAATGTGACAAGGCATTTTGCCGAGATACCGTGCCTAGATTATCACGACAAGGCGATGTACCAAAACTATTTTGTTGCCTTGTGAGACTTTTCAAGGGCCAAGTTCCAAAAGACACCTTGCCAAAAGTTGAAAAGAGTATTCACGTCGTTCCGATCCAGATGTTGTACTTAATGCCCTTGCTTCAAACTCATAATCATAATGAGCTGAGATTAGTTAGCCGAAGCATGTTAGGGTAACTCGCACCTCTACGCGGTGGCTCAGTTCCAGTGTGTTATGAAGCGATGTTTACTGGGTTTTAAGAAGTTAAAGACCAGTGTGCTAAGGAGCGAGTGATTGCTGGGTTTTGGTAATTGCCTTCAGTTTTTAGGGCCTACGATGTGCCATCGACTTAAATGTCCATTTCGATAAAACATGCTTAAGTATATCATACTAAACGACATACGTTTAGTACTATGTTTTTGAGATGTTAAAGACTAGCGTGTTAAGAAACTCGTGATGTCTTCGTTTAGACGAAACATGTTTATGTATCTCACACTAACGATATATGTTTAGTGTTATGTTTCTAAGATGTTGTGACCAGCGATCAGTTGCTGGGTTTTAGATGAAATATTTTGGTTTACGGATGCGTTTCCATAAACGTATCCGCTCCGACAATGGACATATGTATTTATCAACCAACGAGTCATTTGTTGGGTTTTAGATGAACATTTCGATTCACAGATGCGTTTTCATAAACGTATCGCTCCGACAATGGACATATGTATTTAGCAACCAACGATTCGTTTGTTGGGTTTTAGATGAACATTTCGGTTTACGGATGTGTTTCCATAAATGTATCCGCTCCGACAATGGACATATGTATTTATATAGCGCGCTTTAGATCCGTAAATGATGTAGTAGTTCATTGATGAAGCCTTTTGAGGAGACTAAAGCCACAGTGTGATTCTATTACCGATCCTAAGGACCCTCGCCTTCGCGACTTTGGTGAGTTTCTCTCATCTTGTGTTTTTGGTTGTTAGGGTTTTTCTTTTTTGAGGTTCAGATCTGATTGGGGCGGTTTATCTCGGTGTAGATCTACTTTGAATTTGGATTTTGGAGCGGGAATGTGATGTATGTTAAGTGAGTGGGATGCCTGTTTTGTTAAGGCTTTAGTAATCCATAAAGGATGTGATTTAAAGACCTTAGCTTAGAAAAATTTGCTTTAATTAGACATAGAGTCTATTATAAAGATGGGAGTATACGAGTATACGTAGCCACTCCCCACCTTTTTTAAGGAAGAGGGCAGCTGAACCCATCCGAAGACGAGCTGCCTATGTACCCTTTAGTGGGATCAAGCCGCCTCGTAGTTCATGTAAAATACCTTAGTGATAGTATTTCTTGAGATGCATTGTGTTATGAGATCTTAGTACTGGAATGCCGACCATGTTAGCGAGCTCCGTATCAATCAGTACTTTGGCAATGTCGTGGTCTCCTATGATAGCTCGACAACGAGAGGATCACTATGAGGCTGGTTAATGCTGACTGTTTCACTTTGCTCGAACGAAATCACATTATTCGGCAAATTGGCGAGCGCCGACCAGTTGGTGCTAACATCCGCCTTGCGCTGGAACGCCTTGATTGTGGACACCGTATCTATGCAGTACTGGGACCCTCCTATTATCATGTTAATTCTTCTTCGGAAATCCTATTGTGTTGCCTAGTCGGTTTGCCTTCCTCTCTTAATCGCGTCTCTAGTTCGGACAGTCGGATCGAGCAGGTCTTTTTCATCTTCTTGTTCAAAGTCTTTAAGGGTGATAGTGTCTGCAAACTCTCCCGCCATTAGTTTCGCCGTGAGTTTTGTGCCAAGACTCCGATAATTCGCGGTTGAGTGTCCGTGGTAATGATGGTATTCGCAGTAGGCTTCTTCGTCATAAGTGTTCCATGGATCATTGTCTTGGCCTGCTCCTACTTGATAGTTATGGGCGCCTCCGAAGTTAGGTCCCTCGTAATGAACATATCCGAACCCTTGGTTATTCTTTTTGTAGTTTGGTGGATCGGGAGCTTGAGGGGATCGGCTCATCTTTTTCGCGCCTCCATACTTTTGAGACAAAATTTTCATCTCCTCTTCATTAGTTACGAAGTCTGCGGCTCGGTGCAATACATCATGAATCGTGGTCGGAGCGTTTAGCGCGATCTCCTTCCAAAAATCTGAGTCGAACCACATGGCTTTCTTTAATGCTTGTAATGCGGCCTCATCCCTTATCTCTTCTACTTTCGACAGTACCGACTTGAACCGCTCGATGAAGGTTTGTAAAGTCTCGTTCTGTCCTTGACCCATGATCTACAGATCCACATCGGACGTTCGGCGTTCCATGAATATAGCATAGTGTCTGAAGAAAGCTGAGGACAGCTGATTGAAATTGTCGATCGAATTTCTTCCGAGCCTAGAGAACCATTGGAGAGCTGGTCCTTTAAGATGTTTAACGAATAAAAGACATTGACCAGCGTCTTTCTTGTCTTTTTTGAAGTTTGCTCGTCCCATCGCTATCGTGAAGGCTGTCAAGTGTTCCTTTGGATCGGACTTTTCTTCGTAAATCGGTATTTTCACTTTCTCAGGGTCAGAAACCTTCGTCTTCGTAATTTGAGTTGTGAATGGAGTGTTCTGTGTTTCTTCGAGTAGTCGATCGAGTTCGGGGCTTTGCTTGTGGCCCTATACATCTGGGAGCGAACAACTATTATCTTCGCGGCAGCTCGCTCCATATCGGCTCGAATTTCTGCCATCTCCTCCTTCTGAGCTCGGATTGCTATTTTCGCTCTTCTTCGACCTGGGCTCGTTGGACCCAGAGGATGTTCTCTTCCTCCTCGGTAAAATCTTAATCATGCCTGAGGTCGGTGCCGCTTTGTTCAGCTCGAGCCCGGCCAACACCTGCGAGCTCGGGCTTGCCGAGGCTCTCCAAGTTGCGCTCGACTTCCGGGTTTTCCTCCAGATCGATCACTGGATTCTTTCCGTCCACATTCTGTGTGTTTGCTTCTTGTGTCCCTGTGTTCGGCTCGGTGGTTGCAGCCGCATGGTGTGGCGGGGGCAATCCTCCTCGGGTCCTTGTCGCACCAAGAGGCGTTGAGAAATCAAGAGCTGTTGGATTGAGACATCGAAAGGGGCGCCTTGTTAGGTCAATGCTTGAGCCCCTACCTCGGGCTTGGCTTACCGTCGCAAGGACTTCCAGCTTGTCGGTCACCGTTGTATTCAGCTTATCCTGCTCCTCCGCCTTTTGAAGCAGGATTTCTAGCATCATTTTTCATTTGAGTCAGGACCTCCGGGCTCGTCTCCAAAGCTGCAAGTACTGGTGCATCTTTCGCTCTGGATCCATAAGCTCCGGTATCCTACGGGTCGTCAGCTCACCTCTCTTCATTGTTGGTCATCGTTCTTCGAATCGGTTTTGCGGTGGTTTATGGTGTAAGAAAGTTTCAAGGTCCCCACAAACGGCGCCAAATTGTGGGAGTTAAAACCCGCACAACTAAATTTGTTAAGGACTTTTAAAGGGATCTGAAACTTCTGAGATTAAACCACCAAGAGCACAAAGATCCAAATATAGTGTTTTTATTAAGTTGTTTAGAAAGCTGTCGCAGAGAAAGTACAAGTGGTTTGCTAGATAAAATTGCCCATCCTTTAATAAGGAAAGTACATGAGTATTAATAGAATTCTAAGACGGTTAGGCCCATTCCTAAACGATAAAGGAAAACTTTCTTATTCTTCGGTAATTTTCTTTCTTCTTGGAATCGCCTAAGTCGGTCATGTCTTCGTGGGCTTCGTATCCGGGCTTGACTTCACCTCGGCCTCCTTTGCGTAGGGCTCGGTCCATGAAGACTTCGTTATGGGCTTAATGCTTCTTGGTCCGTAGTCACATTGCTTTGGGCTTCTTCTTGACATGGGTTAAGACCGGTTTATTAGAGTCTGGAATCTTCTATGTTGAGTCGGGGACCGAGGCCCGTATCATGACTTAGGGGGCCGAGGCCCGTATTATGACTTAAGGGGCCGAGGCCCGTATCATGACTTAGGGAGTCGAGGCCTGTATTATGTCTTAGGGAGTCGAGGCCCGTATTATGTCTTAGGGGGCCGAGGGCCGTATCATGACTTAAGGAGCCGAGGCCCGTATCATGACTTAGGAGACCGAGGCCTGTATCGTGACTTAGGGGGCTGAGACACGTATTATGACTTAGGGGGCTGAGGCCCGTATTATGAATTAGGGAGTCAAGGCCCGTATTATGACTTAGGGGCCGAGGCATGTATCATTATTTAGGGGTCCGAAACCCGTATTATGACTTAGGGACCGAAGCCCATAGCATGACTTATGGGCTGAATCCCGCGTTGAGACTTAGGGACCAAGATTCGCATTGAGAGTTAGAGGCCGAGGCCCACATCGTCACTTAGGGGCCAAAGGCCCGTATTGACACTTAGCGGCCGAAGCCCGTATTGAGACTTAGGGATCAAGGCCTGCGTAATGACTTAGGGGATCAGGACCCGTATCATTACTTAGGGGCCGAGGCCCGTATTGAGACATAGGGGCCGAGACCTGCATTGAGACTTAGGGGCCGAGGCCCACATCGTCACTTAGGTGCTGAAGCCCGTAGCATGACTTTATACTTAACCTAAATTCAACCATTGATCTCGATGGGGTGAAAACCGACCCCAACAATAACTAATAAATATACCAACTGAAGGTTGTTTTAGTAAACTTGAAAGATTGAATAACTCTACCACGTCAATAATAAGTCTACGACATATTATAAATCTGCCACCACTATAAATAAGTCTACGATCCAAAACACGCTTAGTCTACCTCCCATGAATTTAAGTCAACCACAAATATTTAGTCTACCGTCAAACAAAATAAATCTACCACTCAATAATAAATCTACTAGATAAATCTACCATTCAACTACTAAGTCTATCACTCGAAAACAAATCCATCACTGTTGGCGTTAACTCTACCACTCATAATATAAGTCTACCACTCACAAACATCTCTACCACCAAATAAAAATAAGTCTATAGGATAAGTCTACCATTTGAATATTAAGTCTACCGTTCGTGGACTAAGTTTACAGTCTTAAATTAAGTCTGCCGATCATTAAATAAATCTACCATCACTAGAACGGTAGACTTTTCATTTTTTTGCGGGAAATTTTCCCCCAACTTCGCCTACGTGTCCTGCCTCATTAATGACAGTTTCGTAAATACGTTTTTTGTCTTCAAATAAAATAAGGGTAAAATGGGTAGAGGAGATTGTTTTTGTAATTATCAAAAATGAATATCACTTTTGTCCAAATAAAATTTTCCAAGGTTGTTTGAGTAAACTTCCCAAATATTAATGTACAAAGTTTATTTCAACATTTTAAAACTGCAAATAAAATCAAAAGAGTTGTTTTATATCTCGATTTTGTAGTAAACAAAGTCTACAATCCCGCATATTTTGAGATATATATTGGATTAACTTAGAGGGTGTTATTCAATAATAAATTCAATATTAATTTCATAGCTTTTATAATCATTAAGATTTAAAATTTGATATCATTTTTAAGACTTCATGTGTGTGGAATCTAAAATTCTGCAGTATACCTTGGATTTTGTTTCTAATAAATAATTTACTCTTGAAACTGAGATTCATTTTGAATGACTCAATATACAAAGATTTTCAAAGTTATTTAGTTTTGAGTAACACTGAATTTTAATGAAATATTTGAAATCTTAATTGAATAACACTAAACTTTAAAGTTTCTTAAGCATGATTTATGAATATCAGATCCAATAACACTAGATTAGAAAGCATAATTTAGAATTATCGAGTGAATGACAATATTATGTTTGAATTTAAAATCTATTAAAAAGCCATGATTGAATAACACCTCCTTATACTCTTATTTTACGGATATAGGTACATATATGTATAGATTAACATAATATCACTTTTGCATACAAATTTTCTATATCAAATTTTACAATGTTGTTTTAACAAAATGTCACTCCATGGACAAACGCGAGTTAGAACTAGTATATTTGACATCTATTAAAAGATTTTGTAAATAACGTATACAGTAAATTATTGGCATATATATATATATATAAAGAGAAAATTATTGGCATATATGTATATAAAAACTCATAAAAACAAATCGGCATTAATTGCTCTATATTCCGTTTGAAAAAAACAAATCATGTTCAATAAGTAAAAAACTTAAAAATAAATAAATAATTAGAGTAAAAGATATTTTTGGAATGACTTGATTGGTTCATCCGTTACCACCCGCAAATGTTACGTTTGCGGGCAGTTGCGGTTGGTAGCGTTTGACAACAATCACAGAAACCGTTCCATACCGCTCCGTACCGTTTTATATCACTTGGAATCGCTCTAAATCAAAAGCTCTTTCCCACGAGCGTTTACGGTTGCGGGCGGTTGAAAAAATATATTTTTTTTAAAAATATTATCTTAAATAATAAACTAAAATTTACAAAAAAAAAAGTTATTTAAAAAAATTTACTTTTTATATCAAATATTATCATATAAAATTATTTACACTTGATATATATTTTATTTAAACTAAAATAAACTTGTAATTATTAAAAAAGTTATTGTAAAAATACTATTTAATTATTCTATGATTTATTTAAAATATATAATTTTAATTTTTTATAATAATATATTTTTGATTTCAATTTTTATTTTAATAATTATAAAAAATGTTATTGTATATATATAAAATGTTCCAAACATCTTTAAAATTTTTATTTAATTATCTATGATTTATTTAAAATAAATAATTTAAATTTTTTATAATAATATATTTTTGATTTCTATATAAATTATATATTATGTGTATTTTTGGTAGTTTCATGTAAATCTGTTATCGTACCCGCTGTAAACCAGTCATAAACGTCCCGCAAACGCACCCGTTTCTAGCCGTTTTACCAGTCGTATAAATTGTCCAATAACGCTAGAAACCGCTATTGCCCGCTTCCGCAAACTCCTGCAGCCGCACCCACATATTCGCTGCGTTTAAACCAGTCAAATGACATGAAACGTTATAATCAAACGCGTTGATAACTATTTTTATAAAGTGACATAGGAAGATACATATACTAACCTAACATAATAGAATAACTTTTATGTGAACCTTTCAAAAATGTTACTGATGGTGGTCGTCATTTCATCAGTCCTCATAGCACTTTTATTATTGATCGAGAAAAAAAAACTTTCTCATCTTTCTTTGATAATGTTTTGATGAAAAAACTATTTATGTCATTTGTAACTCTCATCCGAAAGTCTCTAAACATATTTTTTGACCTCGAAAAGCTAATCTTCAACGTGAACAAAATAGATGAGAAGAAATTTTAAACCCATTACTCGACTCAAAGTTATGAACGCATTGTTTCAGAATAGTTAACTATTATTTTCATATAAGACGGTTTTTATAAATATTTGAACAAGGTTTTTTGGATATTTTACATCCTCTAGCGGAGATGACCCATCATGACGAGACCTTAGACACCTAATACAAACTCATTTTGTTCGACTGTAAATGAAGAGATGGCTCACGTCTTCTATATTTCATGTAACCAACAACTGTCTAGTTGCCTATATGTATTTCGTTATTAATCAATTTTTCTCTCAAAGAAGATGAACGAGAACGTGAGCTGTCCAATCAACTTTTCCAATATGTTGTTTGCTCATTCCATAAATCAAAATAGTCATTCATCCAATTTTAATCTATTTATGTTATCCAATGCAATGAATCTTTACCAAACATCAATTTTCAGTGTGAAAAACGATTGGCAAATCTATTTGGAAAAAATTTGAAATACGGTTATTGAAATGCACATTAGTTGTATTTATTTATTTATATTTTTTATATATTTTAATTTATTAATGTTGGTTGTGAAAGAAAAATGTGATTTCATAATTTCTCACAAACACGATTTTCAAAATTTCATGTCAAAAGTGCAAATCCACAATTTTCCACAAAAAAATTTATGATAATGCAATTTCTTACCAAATATCAACTTTAAGTGTGAAAGCGCTGTGGTTCCAAAGTGATGTGACTAGTTAAATTCACGAACCATATTATTACTTCATATCCTTGAATGACAAATTTTGTTCGAAACGATATGAAAAATGGTTATTGAAATGTACATCGGTTGTATTTATTTTTAGTTTATTTCTCTTATTTATTTTAATTAATTAATGTTGATTGTGAAAGAAAATACGTGATTTCATAATTTCGCACAAACAAAATTTTCAAAATCTCATGTCAAAAACGCATAGCGACAATGTTTCCCAAAAAAACCATGATTACACAATTTCTTACCAAATATACAACTCTACAATTTTCTACCAAAAACATAATTTCACAGTAATACGCCAAAACACAATATCACAATTTCTTTGAAAAATGTGATTTTTTGATTTCTGGCAAAAACCGTGATTCCACGAAACTGTGAAACTGTGTTTTTGTAAATTCCAGCAAAAACGTGAATTGGACTAGAAATTGTGGAATTGTTTATTTTACAAGAATATGCAGTATCATGTATTTGGTAGAAAATTGTGTAAACATATTTTTGACGGAAAATTCCAAAATCATTTTTGTCACAAAAGAATTATAGAATTCACGTTTTTGGCACAAAAGGTGAGAAATCACGTGTAACTATTATATATATAATATAAAATTTATTCGTAAAATAATTGAGAATAAAATTTTCAATTTAATAATAAAAAATTAATCTATTAAAATCGCTTCTTTCAAAGTGTGAAACGGTTTTATTGGGTGAGCCATATTTGTACAATCTTTGCAAGAATGGGCTATATAGAAGATGCGTACCGGAAGAAGATGTATCAGGGATTCTATACCATTGCCATGGATCAGAATATGGTGGTCACTTTGCCACGTTCAAAACGGCAACAAAAGTACTCCAAACCAGTTTGTGGTATCCATCATTATTCAAGGATGCTCACGATCATATATATATATATATATATATATATGTGATGCGTGCCAAAGGAGGAGTAATATTAGTAGGAGAAATGAAATGCAACAAAACCCCATCCTTGAAGTTGAAGTATTCGACGTATGGGGATCAGCTTTATAGGGCCATTTCCTTCGTCATATGGCAATCAATACATACTCGTGAGGGTGGATTATGTGTCTAAATAGGTGGAAGCAATAGCGAGTCCCACAAACGATGCAAAGATTGTTCTAAAGATGTTTAAGACCATTATCTTTCCACGATTTGGAATTCCAAGAAGCGACGGAGGAGCTCACTTTATTAAAAAGGTATTTGACAACCTATTGACAAAGCATAATGTTAGACATAAAGTTGCTTCACCCTACCACCGACAAACAAGCGGACAAGTTGAAATCTCAAACCGGGAGACTAAGACAATTCTCGAGAAAACAGTTAATATCTCGAGGAAAGATTGGGCGAGCAAGGGTGACGATGCACTATGGGCTTACCGAACCGCATTCAAGACGCCAATTGGAACTACTCCATTCAACATGCTCTATGAAAAATGTTACCATTTACCCGTAGAAATCGAGTACAAGGCGTTATGGGTGACAAAACTTCTAAGCTTCAATATAAAATTGCCACTGAGAAATGATTAATCCAATTGGAAGAATTGGACGAGATTCGGCTACTTGCTTACGAAAGTTCAAAAATATACAGGGAGAAAACCAAGGCATTGCACGATAAGAAGATAATACCGAGGAATTTTACGGAAGGAGATACGGAAGGAGATAGAGTCCTTTTATTTAATTTAAGGTTGAGACTTTTCCGGGAAAACTAAAGTAAAGATGGATGGGACCATACATCATTAAGGAAGTTAAACCATATGGAGCGGTTGTACTTCGTAGCTAAACCGGAGAAGAGATCACGGTTAACGGTCAAAGGGTTAAACCGTATCACAAATATTTGAAGGAAGGAGATTGGGATGCAATTCCACTCTCCGAACCCCGAGACGTCTAATTCTCCAACAACGTCAAGTTAAGTGACGATAAACAAGCGCTCTTGAGAGGCAATCTCATGTTGTTATCCATTGTAAATAATTTAATTATTAAGTATTTCTCTACTTTTAAGCATGATTAAGTGTGTAGGGAAAATTTTGGGGAGAGGAATAAGGAAGCACTGAAGAAGAACGAAGGCCGAGTAACGAGACGGAGCACCTGAATCCACCCGTCGGACCACTCACCAGCCGGTGAGTGGTGAGCCACCAAGGAGGAATTTTCTCCTTCCTTTTTCTCCCTCTCTTTGACCAAGATAATTGCCTTTGACCATTTGACTTGATAATTTGAAATTTAAATTTGCAAAAAGGGGGAATGGTCTTAATTAAAAATTTAAAAGAATTAAAGGAGTTTTCAATCATATCTACTTCAAAACAACTCTCCTTTTCAAAAGTAAATCAAAAGATAAGAGAGAAAAGAGAACTCCATAGCTTTCAAGCTCTGTGATGTTCTTGAAAAAAATTGACTTCTTTTACTCACTTTTCTTATTGATTAATCATCATTCAAACTCCACATTAGCTTTCCCAACTATTTCTCATCTAAATCTACAAGCTATAAATTATAAACTCTCTACTTTCCATAATTTCCTTATTTATTTCCAAGAACAAGAAATTCTTAAGCTAGTTGAATTTAACAAGGATTAATCACATGTAATGCTAGTTTAAGAGTAATTGCATAATGAGTAACATTTTTTAGTAGTCTAATCCTCATGAACAATCTCACCTTGTCATTTAATCGAAATTTTGGGGAAGAAAGTGAATAGTAACCCACATGTAAAATAAAAAATTTTGAATGTAAGGGATTAATTAAAATCATTTAACATCCAATTCTCATTTGTAGTCTTTTGATATGATATTCATTGTTTATGGTTGGTAAATGATTTATTGAATTTACTTGGAAATAATAAATGAGTGATTTACACCAATTATCAAAGATAATTTAGTACTTAATTTGGAAAATCTACCATTGTACTTGAAGAATAGAAATGAAAATGAAATTTTTTGGTAATGAGCATCTTCATTTATTATTGGCATTTGGGAAAAATTTAGGCACTTATTCTTGTGAATTGAGATTTTTCATTGTAGGAAAAATGGCCACAAGCTCTAAAATGGAGAAAAATAATGGAAAGAGTTTGTCTATGATACACAGAGTTTTAACCTTAAAATATCACTACAAGTGCACAACAAACAAAGTAGTATTTAGGGATCGAATCCACGAGAACCAAGTGAAACGCTACGAATCTATATGAGTGAAATTAAGTTAAGATGGCAATATGATTGTTTGTTGTGATGAAAAACGAAATGATGTATTGCGTTTTGGACGCATTCTAACCCAAGTTTTCAAAGGTTTTTCGAGTCTTTTATGTGGTTTTAGTGTCGTTTCAGGTCGAAAAATGTTTGAAAGGAATCTAAGGCATAAGGAGCAAGGATTGGAGCAAAATGAGCAAAAAGTAGACCAGATCGATCGATCCAATCTCAAGCCAAATCACCGTAGCTTTCTGGATCGACATGCGAAGCCCAGATCGATCGATCCACAACCAGATTGATCGATCCAGTATGCCATAACTTTCAGATCAACTTGTTTCACTTCAGATCGATCGTGCCATCATCAGATCGATCGATCCAAGCCCCTCCGACCAGAAAAAGGAAATTTCCAATTTCCTGTTTTCACAGGAGTTTGAGCCATTGTTTATGCTAAGTTTTTACATACTCTTTCTATTATATTCAGACTTTTTGGTTTCTGCCAATTTGTAAGTTTTGGAGAGACGAATCTCTGACTCTACATCTCTGAGAAGATTTTGGATATATTTTATTGATTATGAGTTTTTCTTCATCTCCTTCTTGTTTCTCTGCATCCATGTCTGAGCAGTTTCATAGTTAGGTTTAGGGTTTCAAGGGAATTTATGAATCATTGAATCAGACATAGATAGGGATTTATCATCTTGTCTTCACCTATCGTTGTTCTCATTGCTTATCATCAAGTATCACACCACGCAACTGTGTAAAAAACCATTCCCATGAAGTATCATTCTCTGAGTCTACAATCCCAAAAGTTATAGGAAATATACTCGAATCTGCATCTTGACCTGCAGCTACCAGCATAACACCTCTGTACTTTCCAGTTATATGTGCTCCATCTACCACAACAACCCTCCTCAAGAACTCAAATCCTTTGATGGAAGCACCAAAAGCAATGAACAAATACTTAAACCTTTGTTGAGCATCACGTTCAAGCTTTGTAATCGTACCTGGATTGGCCTACTCTATTTTGTATAGATAGGAAGGTAGGTCCTGGTAACCCCTCTCAAAAGTGCCTCTGACCAGCTCTCGTGCATATGCCAACGCTTTATGCGCCTTCGTATAGTCTATGTCAAGACAATATAGTGACTTAATACAGTTCATTACATGCTTAGGCGTGATTCCTTTAAGATCATTACCACCACTAAACCTATCAACATACATCTTTCCAATAAATTTTGCATTAGCCTGTCGTTGACGAGAATACCTACAGACAGCAGAGCATGTATGAGCTTCTTTATATATCCAAACGAGAAATTCTGGAGATTCAGATGAAACTGATAGAGTCGACGCACGAATCCTCCAAAAACAAATAGGAATAAAACATTTCGCGATAAATAGTTTCTTCCTCGACGTGGTGATTTTGAAATCAAACTTCTCGATGACTAAAATCTTGTGTAATTGCATAATTAATGCTTCCTTGTCATCAAATATTTCGCCAACCTTAATGGATCCAGATTTCTTCATTGGTAATGGCTTCGTAGGCGTGTCATCGAATATATAGCAGAATAAAGGCGGCATCTGCTGTTTCTTCGCAGACTGTTGGTAGTCTCCGCTGTTGTTCGGTGATGGCATCATATGCTCGTCTTTAACATTACCAACATCTTCAAAATCCACACCACCATCCTCTTTGACATCACAAGCTTCATCTTTACCCGCAACTTCTACTTTTATTCCATCGTTTCTTTTTCATGACACGCAAAACCGGATAACCTCTTTTTCTGCCATTGTGATAAAGTTTGCAAGTTGCCTATCGTTATTCAAGAATATAGGAGGTGTGTCGCTAGGCATTTTCTCCATGATATGTGTAGGCAACTTATAAGAAATCTCGACTGCATTCATCGGAAAAATTCCTCATACTTGATTTGTTCTTCAACCGCAAACAACTTGCTTCCTTTGCTTGAATCAACGTCGAAATCCCAACCCATTTTTACCTTCCATTGTCCAAAAACAGTCAACAAATGCAACATTATCTGGAAAAAAGAGAATGTTCAAAAGATCTGCAACACACTATCTTAGAAGATTTTTCGCAGAGCTCTACACTTTGGCAGGGTCTTTTAGAAATAGCTCTGCCAAAGACGTACTAGAGCTCTAGACGCAGTTTAGAAGATGGTGGTTTAGATAACTAGTGTAATGTTTTGAAGTGTTACCTGTGTTCGTTCTTCCCAAAAATATGCTTGCCTTCAACCCCTAGAATATCTTTGACCAGCAGATATTGTTAGATGTAAACGAAGATCGTCTTTCCGAAGAATGTACGTACTTTCGTTCAAAATCGAAGTCTGTAAACAATCTTATACTCGGATTTCGCTTCCGTCTCTTTGAAAATATGAAATCTCCCTTTGCGGGTGAAATCGAAATAGTAGATCTAAGTTAAAGGTGGAGAGGTTGAAAAGGTTTATAGCAAACTCAAAAAAGTAAGAAGTAATGGCATTCTTGTTATTATTGTGAAAAGAGAGGAGTACTTCAAAATCCGACCGTTTATACAATTTAGTTACGTTGCAAATGTCAAGCCATGCCCTGCGAACAGTATGCTACAGTCTGTCGAGCAATATATGCCTTATGTCTACAAAAACACACACACAATATCTGCCTTAAGTCTACAAAAAAAGCACACACAATGTCTGCTTTAAGGCTACCACAATTGACACACTATATCTGTCTTAAGGCTACACAGTTAGCAGAGGTTAAGCAGAGTCTGTCCAGCATTAGCCTTAAGGCTACACAATCGACACACTATATCTGCCTTAAGGCTACAGAATTAGCAGAGTTTAAGCAGGGTCTGTCCAGGTTTAGCCTTAAGGCTACACAATTCACACACTATATCTGCCTTAAGGCTACATAATTAGCAGAGTTTAAGCAGAGTCTTTCCAGCCTTAGCCTTAAGGCTACACAATTCACGCAGACTCTGCCAAGCGTAAGGGTATTTTAGACATTTTCAAAAAGTGTGCTAGTTCTACAATTTTCCCTACGAAAGTATCCCGCTTGACATTAAAGTTAGAAAACGCACCATATCAGTAACTGTCCTTTAAATAAATAAGACATAACCTTAATTAATTAATACCTACATTACGACATATCTAGCCGACACGCAAAAGAAAAAAACACAACCATTTTCTTAATATGTCAAATTTTTCAAACAAATTAATTTTATTTAAAGGATTTTTAAATAATTTTACTACAATATTTTTTCAAAAGTAATTTTACTACATGCATAAAATTAAGAGTATTTCTTAATAGCTTAAAAGGTTTATTAAGCTTTATCTTTATTACATCAAAAACAAATAAATCCATCACCATTACCTCTAGAGTATTTATAAATGAAAAAAAACAGTTTTTGAAATCTAATTACCACAGTTTTGTAATCATTTCAACACCCTGACCATTTTTTGAAATTATAGAAACAAGGACTTTGGGAGATCTTCGCCTTTGACATAGCTGATGCACTTTGACATTCGAAAACAATGACGGAGATTCTTCACGTAGAAGGAGGACGAAGAGGATGAGCGGCGACGACAGACGCCAATGCTTCTTCTATTGGATCTCCATCTTCCTCTGGGAGATCTTTGCCTTCGTAAATGATATCTAGATTTGTTAAAGAATACATAGCTAAAAAAATTTCATCTCACAAAATTTAACAAACAAAACAAACTCAAATAACCTCAAAGATGTAAAATTGAGCAATCGACAAACGGAGAAGAAGTAAATTTAGTTTTATTTTTATTTATCTTAGTAAGGTTATTAGTTGGATAAAAGTGACGAGAAGTGTGTATTTGAAAGATAGAAAAGACATTAGCCATGTAAAAAGTGTGGATCTCAAAAAAGTGCCTATAAGTAATTTCTTTTTGTCATCTATAATTCCATCAGAACATTATACCAAACATTATACCAAACCAGAAAGTCCAAGAATCTCTAGAGACTAAGCTGGCAGGATTGAAATCACGTATACTTTGCCCCATTAAATATGGAGACATTTTGATACAACCAACAATAAAAAAACTAACACATGGGAATAACAGACTACTAACAATTTATCCAAATCCCATCACCGAACTTTTAAAAGATCAGAGAAAACTAAATCGCTGGAAAACCAAATGACTTCGGATTTTCAACCGGATTAGATGTCTTCTCTTGTATTTGGTTGACTTTTGAACAAGAATATGCTTCCAATGGTTGGTGACGCGATATATCATCGGCTTATTACACCGATGCCGGAGAATCGAATCTGAACCGATCTTAAACTGGGAAAAAATGAGCAAAAACCAATTAAGATCTCGACCGGATCATGTTGTGGATTCGAGTGGAGTAGACATCAAATGAGCCGTCCATCGGCCACACCACTCGCATACCAAGTGAAGGGTGGATCGAACAGAATAAGGGCCACCGGAGATCGAACAGTAGAGAGAGGTTGAATCATTAAACAGTCTAACAAAAGACACCCACAAAAGCTGCAACAAAAACCAAGACTAGCAAAAAGGATAAACGGGGCAAAGGGTAGAACCTGACAGAGCGAGAGCTTCTCATTGAGACGAAGACGATAGCCAGGATCTCACCGGAAAAGGCAGCCGCGAGTCACATCTAGATATGAGATTCAAAGTCGTCTGTGTTCGTGGCCAAATCACACCGTTGTCTAAAGGACCAGCGCCTAAAACTTCACAAGGATCGAGATCCTAAACAAGTGTGAGATATAAGTCGAAGCCACACCCAACACTTCATCATCAAACTTGAGTCGGACCAAAACGAAATAGATCAGAGAAAAAACGAAAAAATAAACAACGAAAAGGAAAAGCAGTGACCGGCATCGGCGCTGAGGAAGCCACCAACCGCCGATCACTGTAACACAGATCATCGAGCGAAGAAACTAGAAACAAAGTAGAATGACTTTATCGAAGAGAGATATGAAAAAATCATATTGTTTATTTTATGTCAGGCTAATTAACCTATAAATGATATTTTTTGAGAAAAAAATGTATATAGTGTAAATAACTCTAAAATATATATATTATCTAAAACTTTGAGATGTATATTATCTTATTAAAATACATCTTAAATAAATATGTGTACAATTTTATTAAGAACTAAACAAAATTTAGTATTTCTAATATTATTATGTTTTTTTTATCCAAAAAAAAATATTATTATGTACGTGATAATCAGTAATATAACACTTAATATTTCTAAAATATTATCAAACGTTCGTGTACATACGCCGTTGTCTATCGTTGATATCAAATTTAAAACCAATAATAAAATACGTCAATAAAATATAATATTAACAATTTTCCTAAATTCTTTGCGCGTGCGTGGACTAGTAGTTTCTTATTTATAGGAAAAATCATTAGATTTGGCATTTTTTTACTTTGAAGAAGAAGAAGAAGCGGCCATGGAAGCCAAGGGAGCAAGCCAGTATAGCTCTATTATAGTTCCTTCTGTTCAACAGATGGTGAAGGAGAAGATGATCACGACGGTTCCTCCGAGATATGTACGGTCTGATCAAGACAAAGCTGAGATCGCCGGTGATGATTCTGGTCTAAGAACCGAGATCCCAGTCATCGACATGAATCTTTTGTGTTCTTCAACCTCCATGGATTCTGAGATTGACAAGCTCGACTTGGCTTGCAAAGAATGGGGATTTTTCCAGGCAAGTTTCATAATCAAACTTCACTATTTCTGTTTTATCGAAATTAAAGCAACCCCCTACTCTTTTTTTTGTTAGGATATTAAAGGGTTATTTAGATATATATCTCAATTTGGGCAATATTTGCAAAAAGGAAAAAATGGGTGGCAAAACCGTAATTAAAGAAAGTTTTTTTTTTGGTGGTGATTTTAACAAAAGATAATTGTTTTGGATAACCATAAAAAACCATAATTAAAAACTAACCAAAATCCTCCTACGTGGCATAATCCCATTTTAACAAATAGGTTTGATCATGTGTAAAATTCCGTGTCATGTTAAAAAAAAAAAAAACTTATAACGTGTTAAAAACAGAAAAATATTGTGTTTTCGGAAAAATTACATGAAATTTGGAAGAAAGAAAATCGCATTATTTTCAATTCTATTTGATGATATTTTGCAAATAAAGGTCATGAAATTTGATATTTTGCATTATTTTCAAATCAGAATTATTTTGCAAATTTTTGAAAATAGTATGATAAGTTAGTGGTATTCTCAATATTAAACCCCATATAGATATCAAATTTCATGTCTTTATTATTATAATTATCTCCAGCTTGTAAACCATGGAATGGACTCGGGCTTCTTGGACAAAATCAAGTCGGAGATTCAAGATTTCTTCAACCTTCCCATGGAAGAGAAGAAGAAGCTTTGGCAACAACCTGGTGAGATCGAAGGATTTGGACAAGCTTTTGTGGTTTCAGAAGAGCAGAAACTCGATTGGGCAGACTCGTTCCTCCTTACAATGCAACCTGCTCGATTACGCAAGCCTCACTTGTTCCCCAAGTTACCTTTTCCTTTAAGGTTTGCTTCAAATGTGTAAAAACCATTCTTACCAACTCCACAAGTCTTTTCTCTGTTTAAAACTTGGTTATGTTTCTTCAGAGATACACTAGATTCGTATTCCGCTGAAGTGAAAAGCATAGCTATGATCTTATTTGCAAAAATGGCGATAGCCTTGAAGATCAAACCCGAGGAAATGGAAAAGGTGTTTGATGATGAGTTAGGACAGAGAGTGAGGATCAATTACTACCCGCCTTGTCCAGAGCCCGATCAAGTTATTGGTCTAACTCCGCATTCGGACTCTACAGGACTCACCATACTGATGCAGGTTAATGAAGTGGAAGGTCTCCAAATAAAAAAAAATGGCAAGTGGGTCTCTGTCAGCCCTCTCCCAAATGCATTCGTTGTCAACGTTGGAGATATCATAGAGGTAAGTTATATGGTATACTTGGTATCATATTGTTAAATCGTTCTGACGATGGTATTGGTAACCGAATGTAGATCGTAACAAATGGGACATATCGAAGTATAGAGCATCGCGGGGTGGTGAACTCAGAAAAAGAGAGGCTTTCAGTGGCGGCATTTCACAATACGGGAATAGGTAAAGAAATTGCTCCGCTAGGAGGTCTCGTGGAAAGGCAAAAGGCTGCATTTTTCAAAAGTGTGACCACCGAAGATTATTTCGATGGCTTGTTCTCCCGTGAGCTCGCTGGAAAAGCTTACCTCGATGTTATGAGAATCTAGAGGAAACCCATTGCCTTGGGGGCCAAAGAAACTGTCTTATCCGACCGTGTTTTACTATATATACTCTGTTTCTCCTGTTTTCATGCTCTCTCTCTCTCTCTCTCTCTCTCTCTCTCTCTCTCTCTCTCTCTCTCTCTCTCTCTCTCTCTCTCTCTCTCTCTGTTTCAAATAAGTAAGTGTCACGCAAAGCTCAATCTAATAATAGTACCACAGACGTTTTGTTATGGCATATACCAATCAAGGGTTTATTGCAAAATCTCCAATTTCAGGTTTTAACTTCTAAATCTATCAACTTTAGGCTGTTAGCTTGTTATGTTTTCGCAAAAACTGATCTCTGAACATCGCTCCATCTTTCGAGATTCGCTTCTTTGGATATTGAGGCATAACTTAACTTAGCTCAAAATGTTTATGGTAACCGGTGACAAAAAGCTCTCTATCCGGAAGAATAATCAAGTTTCTTGGAAGTAAAAATGTCCATCAAGAAAGCAGTAGAAAATGCAAAGCGTGAAACTGTACCATCTAACAATCCAAATGCCCAGAGGTCTCGTTTAAATCTTTTTTATGCTATCCAATGCAATTACTCTTTCTTAAACATGAACTTTCATTAGCACTTCAAGTCATTGTCCAAGAAAAACGAAAAATGAAGGTATAAAGATTGAGAACGAGTAAAAAGAGAAAAAATTACATCGTCAAGGACAAGCACATTCAACAGTACGACGTCGTTAGTATGGTTGAGAATGGTAGCTAGCTATATGGGAAGAATTGGAGAAGTATCAAAGTCATTACCAAGGATTCCGTTAGATAGATCTTCTGATTTCATCGAAGCGTCTTTTTTGCTGCGTGCTAGAGATGTTGCCTCGAATATTCCAAACCCTAATACTAAGCAACAGACAACGAAACCAGGAAGAGAAAAATCCATCTCGTATGCAATCTCCATGACTATTATGCATGCACCTGCTACCATCAAATGCCTTGGGGACGAAAACACCATATGCAATCTGCAAAAACAAACAATTATACATATATATATATATATATATATATATATATATATATATATATATAAAGCAATTGTTGTGTGTGTAAATGAAATGTAAGATAATATAAGGGTAAAGCTTTAGGAAACCTCTCTTCTGCGATATTGTCAACATAGAATATTAGGATGATCCCGAAAACAATGGTGCTAAGGAAAGCCCACGCAGAAAATGGCAACTCAGAAGTTTTCCCAGAAGAAGACCCCTGAAGTAAAATTTGATATTAGTGAACCAAACTGGCCTTGGGTAATCGAGAAAACGCCATTTCTGATACATTATTCCTTCTCATTGCAAAACAAGTAGCATCACTTACTATGACAAGGTCCCACATGGCCAAAGGAAACAAAAAACAGGTTGCAGAAGTAATGGTTATCGCATGCAGTCGTTTCTTCTGCTGGTTCTGTAAACGCAGAAGATTGGTTATTTGGTTGTTTGAAAAAGAAGCAGAAATGAGAGAAGAAAGGACTGGCGGAATAGAGGGAATCTGAGAGCAGTACCTTTAGAGAAACACGGCGCGCAATAACTCGCCTTAACGCTGATAAGATTCCAGCAAAAACTGGTATCATCATTCCCATCAGACCTAGTGCTTGTTCTGTTTGTACTTCCTCTTTGGTGTCAGTACTATCTTTTGATGGTAGTTTGTTGTTAAGTTAAACAATCCAACACGTAAACTATCCATAGTTAAAAATGTAACAAGATAGAGAGAGAGCGAGAAAACTATATGTAGACAAAAGAGAAGGAACTTAGGTGAAAGGATATAAAAAGGGGAGAGAGATGATGTGGCCCATCCTTGAGACAAGAAAAAAAGAGCTACCAGCATTGCAATAAGGCCACCTACCTGACATAATTCGGAAATATGAGAGAAAATTTTGTCCTAGTATTTGGATGACCATCCTTGTTGATATATAAACATTTATTTGATCTTTCAAATTGAACTACATATCACTAATTATGCAAGCAATATAAGTACATGTATTAGCCAGAAGAAACATCATAAAATGCTCTATAGTTTGTCTGCGTATAAAAGCAGCTCACTATGGGTAAACCCTATGTAAACCATGCTAATTTACTGGTTTCGTTGACTAGAGGTGATATGTAAGTAACATCTGTTAAATTAGAAACATTCAGATGATTACCTTTTTCCACACATGGCCTCTCCGTCCGTATAATACTCCAGATAGTACTCCAAGAACAGCACCAGAGTACTCTGACAAGATAGCTCTGTCAATAATATAAAAGAGAATTAGCAAGGAGAATCGAATTTTCAATGAAGATAAGTTTTTTATGATCAAATGATAGAAATGGAGCTTAAACTTAAAAATGGGGCAATTGCAGAAACAAATGTAAGCCCACAATTTCGATAAGCATTAAACCAAACTGCTAAAGTGGGACCATCTTGTTCAAGAGGTAAACTTTCAACTTCCCTACCTAACAAAATCCAAAATCTGGGAAAGATCCTAAGATAGTAAAGACAGATAAGAACAGAGGAGAATATATGGTAGTATGAATGCTTAATAACTAATGAATACCTAAGCGGTCCACAAGACTTAAGTCCCTTTCCCCACAAGATGAAGTATAGAGCTGTGATGACTCCATTGATAAGAGAAGGTATAATCTGAAAGAAACAAAAGACACCTCAGAAATTTAGTAGCTAAAACAGAAAAGGAATAATTTATTCCAAACTCTCCCATTTATATGTATCAAATATACATGCAAGAAATTGGATATGTCCAAGTAAACCTGTTGATTGGAAAGTGCTCTTCCTTTCCATGGTTTTTGAAGTATCAAGAAGATGATGGATGACGGCACGAGACAGCAGAAGAGAAAGAGAACAACAGGCGCTCCTGTCTGATTCAAGTAGCGGTACATAGAATAAACTGACCATATCCTAAAAAAGTTTCCAATGAGATGGACTATCTGGAAAGGGGTATGCCTGCAAATAAAGAGGGAAACACATGACTATGTATTAGGTAGCTGATAATAAGTAAAGACTTAATTTTAGGCCAATGGTAAAACAAGGGCAGATAGAAAAATTACAAGACTGCTCAAAGTTATCCTTCTAAACAGTCAATAAGAGTTTCCAGCATAGAACACCAAACCTCTAGGATTTATGAATCTAAAGCAAAAATATATATAATTTTCTGTACCGAACTACATGCAATGACCATAACACACCTAATCAGAAACTAAGTAACTCGCAATCTTGATTGTGAAGAGAAACAGTTTCTTATGCGACTCTACTCACTAGATGCCATAGACTTGAATCAAAACACAGTTAACTAAAAGCTTAAGCTAGAGAATATGATGACTTATATCACTACTTCAACCTAATTATGTTATTGCATTACCTTCAGGAAAATCGAGGAAATGCAATTTCTAATTCAGAGGGACGATAAACCCCATAAAATAAATCCAAGCTACAGTACACGAATAAACTACAAATGTGCTCAAAGTTAAGAAATACTGAGGACTAAAACCACTGCTTAAACCTAGTCTTGAATCAAAACACAGTGAACTAAAAGCTTAAGCTAAGAAAATATTGAGGACTCAGATCAGTGATTCAACCCTAATTATGTTGCTGCATTAACTTCAGCAAAATCGAGGAAATGCGATTACCAATTCAGAGGTGATAATAAAACCCTAAACAGAAAATCCAAGCTATACAGTACACATTTAATCAAAATATGAATCAATTCCATCGCAGCAGCAAGAAGAAGAAACTTTCGTTTCGAAAACATTTAAGTTTTTTTAATCCTTTCATTTGTACACAAATCAAATTAGCAAAGAAGAAAGCACAGCCAATAATTAAAATCGAAACTTTTAGGTATGAAGCTAACCTGAAATGTGGAGATCCTCGATCGTCGGAGATTTGCTTCGGCGACATCATTAGCCTAACTTGCGGAAATTACGCGGTGCTTAAATCCAGTAAAAATTCTAAAATACTGTGAAATCCAAAATCCTTCCAGTCAGAAATCGAGCTCAGAATCTAAAGAAGAATTCGCGTGTAGCTGTGATTGAAGAAGAATCTGCGTCTTCTTCGTCAAGGAACCCAGGGTCCCGAAGTAGAAGTCGAGCGATCTATCGAGATCGAGAGAGAATGGATGTAATTTGCTATTGGGCCTTTCTCAAGCCCATTATAAAGTGGTCTGAACCTAAAGAAACCAAAGCCCTTACGTTTTTCTTTTTAAAGAAGGGGCAACTTAACCTATGCCTACGTATCCTTTTCGGGATCTAGTCGCCTCGTAAAACATAAATCACCTGGCTAATTATATTCTGCCACATGGCTTGATTTGTGTTTTTACATTTAAAAAAGTAAATTAAAAAAACTAAAACGTAACCACAAAACTTGCGATTAGGGTTTGACTTTCACTCATCCCTTCTCTTTCGCTACCCACGATCACTCGAAGCTCTAATCATCCAGTTCTTCTTTAACCGCGTTGAAGGTTACTCCAGGAGAAAAAAATAGATAGTTTTTACTTCTATAAAACCGTTAATCATGATCTCAAATTCAACCATACCTGATAATTATTATTATTATCGCTATAAAGCATTTTCAATGTGCTAGAGAAGGAATTCATTCAAATTCACGTAAGTAATAAATTTTACTCATCGTTGTCTTCTGCTCGGTTTCCCTCACTAAATTTCTCTGTTTTTCAGGTTTTGCACTCGGCAAAGGTTCCTTATCGGAGAATCTTGGGCTTCTAAACTCCTCTCTATCAACTTTCACAAAATCTGAAAAGTTTCAATGTAGTTTTATTTTTTATCTCTCAAGCAAGCTTCAAGGGATGTTTTTTTATTTCTTAGGCAATCATCTTAAATTTATGTGTGTTCCTCTAACTATTTGTCAATCTCAGTGTAAATTGTTACCTAAACGCTATCATTAAAATTATGTGTGTCATCTGCAACCAAACATTTCTATTTCATATGCTTATTGTTTTGTACGATATAATAAGATGCTACTCAATTCTGGTTTCTATGTAATTGAAACCCAAACTAAATTAACTTGTGTTGTATTTATTTTTGCTAACAGTGGAAACAAATTATTTCATAACAGAGAAACTTTTTCTCAGAAGTCCAATCATCTTTCAAATTTGTTTATAACATTTACCATGTTTAGTTTTGATATGAGTTACCAACATTACCACCTGCGGCAAAGGGAAATCGAAGCAACAATGGCAAAGGTTTAGTTCTGGTAACTCAATTGCAACGACGTTGTCTCCGACGGAATCTGATCCTATTCGTCTTCTTGATTTTGTTCATTTGCAAAAAAAGTTAATGTGTTCATTTGGTGAAGATGTTTTAATTCTTTAGGCCATGTATGAAAAAAACACTTCTTCTGACAATAAAGAGTTTTTGGAGTTATTTCTATGTTCGTTAAAGAAGTGACGAAGTTTTTCAATTTAATATTGTAAAAAGATTAATCAAGTTTTATGGCTTCCCAGTTTACATAAGTAATCATCAAAGTCCAACTATAATTAGTGTTGTTTGTTGCTCTCTTGGTTATCTATATTTTTCTATATATATGTAGAATGAATATTCAATTTCAAATACTAATTTTTTTCTCATTTAAGTTTTTGTTCAAAATTCCAATAACAAAATTAGCTTTAATTCATTTTTCAAGCGCTTACTTCATTGGTTTTACATAGTTGACATATGTATCTATGTAAATGTTCTCTTTTAAATCCCAAATTTTTTTTAACAAACATGTCTAATTAGACGGCATCCAATTTTTTTTGATAAAAATCTTATTTGAAATATGATATAGTTATACTGCATTTTAAATTAATCTAATTTCTTTTTCCGTACGTACTAGTTATACTACTAGTTTCATTACTAAAGCCTAATAGGTCGATTACAAGAGGATTTGGAGATTACAGCCTTGAAAAAATTAAAGCCCAATTACACTAACTCTATCGAAAACAAGATAAAATAAAGACATGCTCGACATATAGAACCACGTGTTGAATACAAGGTTGATGAGGATAAACGTTGTTGTCTCAGTTTTTCCGACGCCACGAAACCACCTCTAAGCCATAATCCGTTGAATCCATCAAGACTAACTCATGTTTCCCAGATTCATCACCGTCGGCCTTCTTCTCCAACCCTCTAGTACAAACTCTTTTTGCAACCTAGAATTCGAGCTTAACCAACGACTGGAAAATTTTCACTATAAAATCGCCTCCGACCATCTCAATTCTCGTGACAACAGTCCCACAACCTTAACAAGGTCTATTATCAGGGATCGAAAGGGAAATATAACTCCCGGCCAGAGAAAAGATGATACCTATTTATGGAAGGAAAACAAAGAGATTTGTGATTAGCCGCCACGTACTTTTGGCTAGGAGCGCATCAGGTAGGCCGAGATATTTGCCAGAGCCATCATCTTTGACTATTTGCAGGTCTCTTTTTACTCGAACTTTCATCTCCCGAGGGGTTTTTGCTGAGACAGTTATCGCCGATTTGCCTCGATTAATACTTTGTTCCGATGCTTTGCCATGTTTCCTGAGAATATCTGTGAGCACTGCACAACTCCGTGGATCAGACTTACAAAAGAACATTGTATCGTTCGCAAAAAAAGGTTATTGATCCTAGGCCTATCTCGTGAGACCTTGACAACTGGAAGTTGGCCCGATACTTGGATTGCTCTACAAAGACCATATAAGACCTTGGTGCTGAAGTGCGGAGAGCACGTTATCTAAGATTGTTCTACCTGAGTTTGACGTATCTTTAACTTGGAATTTTCTCGATTTTTTTTAATGGATTCACATTTGTTTGTAATGTTTTATGGGTTGGGTTAAATTACCGGAGTAGGTTAAATAAATTTATGTTTTAAATTGGGTTGAAAGGGATCAGACTAAAATATAGAGTCAAATTTTAATTTATTTAATTTCAATTTTGGCATCCAGAAATATATTCTATCAACAAATGTCAGAAATGTAGTTTCCAACATATTTTTTTTCTTATTGGTCTATGTCACTTCTATGTATTAAGTCTTTTTTAGTGTGGATAAAATTATATTTATTTAGTTGAAATGTGTAGGCATGTAATATTCCATAGTTTATCTGGCTATAATCTTTTTATATAAATAATAGCAATATAATATATACATATCACCTTTTTCAAAAAATAAAAAGTATTTTCATTGAAAAAACATGAGGTTTTTATAGATTTTTTTGGAACTATTTTAAAAATCTCCAACATTGTAAATTATGGTTATTATTTAAGAAAGAAAATGTAAAATTTTCTAAATTTTTTATTTTATCAGTAGTATCAAATTCAAATTAAATTTATGGTAAGAAACATAAAACTATTTTACTAATTTAACTAAACGTCCATATTATAAAACAGAGAACAATTCATAAACAATACATATGAATAATTATGTTTTTAAATATATTTCTAATAGTATTATACAAATAATTATAGGATTATTTATGAATAATTATGTTTTTACGTATATTTCTAATAGTATTATACAAATATTTTAAATAATAACTATAAATATATATCAATATAATTATTCTATTTATTACAAATTTTATATTTATGATATTATCATAAAATATTTATAATACATACATATATGTTATAATCAAAATATAAACATACCTTTAATTGATTAAAAACAAAATACCTTTAATTCAAGATTGAAATATTGAGAGCAAAATATGAGATTGTTATTTTTTTGTTTTGTTGGTATAAAATAGTGGTGATGTGTTGCATTTTATAAATCGGCTATTTCATATTTCAAGGAGCTAAGTATACCATTGTGCTAAAACATACCTCAACTAAATAAAAATTTAAATTTATGACCTAGATTTCTAATTTTGTGCAAACTCATACCTCATCCGTAATAGTGTTAGCTATTTGTTAAATAATGATTACGTGAATGGCACGTGTGAAACGAAGTCGTTTTGGGCTAAACGCGAAATCAAAATTTCTGCTTGAAAAAACGACGTCATTTTGGCCACAAAAGAAATAAAAAGAGGCAAACGACGCCGTTTCCATCCTTTTCTTCAGGTAATTGTCTTCATGAGAACAAGAGGCAATGTTCAGAGACAAGCCCTCTCTGTCTTCGTCTGGTAGCATATCAACTTTTGCTTCCAGCCTTAACTTCTCTGACCAGTTGAAGTTTCTCTTTGCTTAGCTCAACCCAGCTGTCGGTAAAGAACAGATGCATTCATATTTTAGCATCCTAAGCATATATTTCCTTAGTTTTTATAGTTATTAGATTACAATTTTGCATCATTCTCTTCATTTTAGGTTCCATATAGAATATGTTGTGTCTTAGAGTCCTAGGATTCATTTCATGCATATACATAGCATTTTGAGTCTTTTTCAGGTACAATGGATGCCTAGAAGTAGTAGAACCAAGTGGAGTTGGAAGAGCACCAAGAGGGGTGAAGAAACACAAAAAATTGAGAAATGACTCCTGGATAGACCAACACTCTCCCCTGGATCGATTAAACTGGTTGATCAAACCAACACAGGACGTAAAGATGCAGATGCAGTTCAAAGCAGCTTAAATATCATGTCAGTCGAAGGCCTTCCCGTGCTCAGTTTAAAATTAAATTTAGTGGGAAGATATGAAATTGAGTTAGCTTCACGTGGGCATTGGATTCAACTCATTCCGAGTTACGGTTCAAAAGTAATGGCCAATTTAGTAGGGACATGTCAGGCTGATCGACCAAGAGTGCAAGCTGGATTGATCAAGTGGGTCGAAATGAATGACACATGGGACTTCTTGGGCTGAAAATTTTCAATCTGATCGAACTAGATGGTTAGAATGGTCGATAGACCATTCAGACGGACGTTTTCTACACAAACCCGGGTTTGACCCGGTTTGACCCGGTTTGTCCCGGGTCGACCTCGTACCTTCTCCTTTTCCTATATAATATTTTAAGCACATTAATACCACAAGTTTCTTCTTTCTAAGTGGGTGTTTAGATCCAAACTATGTTCTTTAAATTTTGGATAAGATTTTCAACATTTCATGCCACTTAGTGGATAAGATTTTCAACATTTCTCCTCTGAAATAAGAAAGAAAATTCAAAAAGAAAAAGCCTAGATGAGTCTATCAAGTTAACTAAAAAGGAGCAAGTTGTCAAAAGAAAGTCTCCCTAGAGTTTAAAAGAAAGAGTGAGCTTCAATGTGGTTAATCAAGGCAAAGGCTTTTGTGAAGTGAAAAGAAAAGAGAGTTTGAGTGTGCATCAGAAGGATTGTGTAGTATTTGGAAATGAAACATTGTATGGATAAATTATTATTTTCTTTATTGCTTTTACAATTTTCCTAACACCCCTTTCATTGAGAGAACCACCAAAAGCTATTCAAACCCCCCTCTTTCATTGTTCTTTAAACTTTTCTCTTACCTAGCCAAGTGAACTTGATCATTATGCCATGAATGAGACCGCACCTAAACACTTTAATTGAATGTTAAAGAGATGGTTGATAGGAATCAAGTAGAAGCATGGCATTGTAGTCTAGAGGCAAAAGATTTAAGTTGCGATATATGTAAAAAGAATGATTGAGTAGGGATTCACTTATGTGATGATATTCTATTATCTTGAGGTATGATGTTGAATGCTTCGTTGGAACATTTTGGCTTTGAGTTCTCACTTTCAAACCTTTTCTCTAGTTTGTTCTTACTTGTTTCCTTGAGGACAAGCAAATGACAAGTCCGGGGGAGTTGATGCATTCATAATTTAGCATCCAAAGCATATATTTTCCTTAGTTTTTATAGTCATTAGACTTCCATTTTGCATCATTCTCTTCATTTTCGGTTTCATATAAAATATGTTCTGTCTTAGAGTCCTAGGATTCATTTGGTACAATGGATGGCTAGGAATGAGTGGAATCAAGTGGAGTTGGAAGAACATCAAGAGGAGTGAAGAAACACAAGAAATTGAGAAATGACTCATGCATCGACCAACCCTCTCCCCTGGATCGATAGCACTGGTCGATCAAACCAACACAGGGCAAAAAGATACAGACGCAGTTCGAAGAATCTTAAAGATCATGTCAGTCGAAGGCCTTCCCACGTCCAGTTTAATCTGAACTCTGGTTGGAGAGATACGAAACTGAGTTAGCTTCACGTGGGCATTGGATTCAACTCGTTACGAGTTACGGTTCAAAAGTTATGGCCAATTTAGTGAGGACATGTCAGGCTGAACGATTAAGTCTGCAAGCTGGATCGATCAAGTGGGTAGATTAGAATGAAACATGGGACTTCTTGGGCTGAAAATTTTCAATCTGATCAAACCAGATGGCTAGAATTGTCGATCTCCCAGACCGTTCAGACGGACGTTTTCTGCACAAACCCTGGTTTGACCCGGTTTATCCCGGGTCGACCCGGTACCTTCCTCTTTTCTTATATAATGTTTTAAGCACATTAAAACCCTAAGTTTTCTACTCTCTAAGGTGGTTTGTTGAGTTATTGGACATATGCATTAATGATCATTAATCATTTTAATTGCAATTGAGAAATTAGCTTAGTTAAATAATTAGTGAATGGATTAGGCTCATGGGAGTGAACTAGTCTACTTTATTGGATCCATGTCTTGTAATTGAACTTGATTTCTTGTCCTAGCATTACTAGTTACTTGTTAATCATTCCTAGTCAATTACCTTTATCCATGATCCATGTTTTCTCTTTTGTTGGACCATGAGTTATGCTAGATTAGGATGCTTTGATGGTTAGATGATGATTTATAGGGTTGATTATTATTAGATCCTCCACTTAGGTTGAGATTAAAACTAGTTTTGACTTAATCACTCAAAATCTATACCTTAGAGATTTTTACGCCCGGAAGGTGTTTGTGAAAATATTTGAACCAAACTTTTTGTGAGCTTTGCATATCCTAGCTAATTAGTCATTGATGATTAGAGTATTTAGTGAACTAATTGGACTTATTCGATAATGCTCATTGATTATCTAATTGCAAACAAAAGTTTAGCTTAATTAGATGATTAAATGAAGTGGTTAGTGCCATGAAAGTGGATTAGTCATAGTATTGAGTCCCATGTTCTAGGATATGGTTTCATCCAATCTTTTGCACCATTGTTTGATTTTTACTCCATCCTCGTAATAGTTTAGCTCAAGGTCCAATGCTTTTATCTTGTTTACCTTCTTGCATTTCATTTTCTTGCATTTCTTAGTATTTTAAACCATTCAAAAACCAAAAAATATTTGCTATAACTTAGTTTGTTTCTCACATCTTTAGTATTGTAATCTTTAGTCTCTTGGGATCAGTCCTTAAATACTACCTCGGTGTACCATGCACTTGTGGTTTTATTTGAGGATTTACAAATTTTAAAGCTTTGATCTCCTATTCGATCTTCACCCTCTAGCAAAGGAAAATTAGTGCGCATCAAGTTTTTGGCGCCGTTACCGGGGATTAAACGATTGCCATTAGATTTAGGATTCAAATTGAGACTATAGCATTTTTCTTTCTTTAGTTGCTAATCTTTTCCCCTTTTCTTGTGACCTTGATCTCTTAGGTGTACAACTAAGAGTAATGGAAATATGCAAGGAAGGAGTGAATAAGAGAAAACAACCATCAAGCTAGCGACGTTAAACGCACACTTTGGAACTCTCTCAAGCCTACCAATTTTCAAGCTAGTGACACAAAACAAGCATGGATAAATAGGACCATGAACCTTCTAGGCATTCTCTCCATGACCCACCACACCATCCACACCACTAGCTCCATGGTACCATTCTCAAACCATTGTACATACCATTTTATTTCTTGCATTTTTGATCTTGTGTGTGTTTAGTTCTTCTTCTCGGTTTTGCTTTCTCACCGAGACGGTGAGAAGTAAGTCCGGTGGAGGGAACACGTTGCTAATCGTGTTTTAGTTGTTTAATTTTTCTTTTGCATATTTGAGTCTCACCCATTGAATTGTATATGATAAAACTACAAAAATCCTAAAAATTTGAAATATTTCGAAAAACAAAAACGATTTTCTCATTTAGTTGTATTGCATACTCTTGTATGTTCATTCTAGGTTGCATTGTACATATGAGAACAATGATGAAATTGCCTTGTAAAAGCTTTTGACTTAGCATTCAATGTGATTCTCTTGATAATGCGTTTTATTACTTAGGTGAATTGTAGAAAATGTTTCTTCTTTGCATCTTAATATCTCTGCTCAAAACTCATTGCTATTGTAGAAGCTTGTTTGAATTGATGCCATCTCTATCTTATTATACTTTAATTGAACTTAATCTTCTCGTTTATGGCCTTTTGATCTTGGTCATGGATTAATTTCCTCACATTCAAGTCATCTTATACATTTTTGCCACCCTTTAATGACTTGAATGACCTATCTCCATCTTTGAGAAGGTATCACACCCTTGAAACTCTATCCTTTCTTTGAAACCTTTGCATTAATCTATGAGTGATGCCTTTTCCTTGAGTGTCGCATGTGTAAAATCTCTCACGCATTAGAACGACAAGGATAGTTTCCAATTAAGGCTTGTCTCTTGTGTTTAATACTTGCCTTTAGGGAGAGTATTCAAAGAATGAAAGTATTTTATATGTGTGAGTTTTAGATATGGGAAGTGAGGAATAAAAGAGAAGTTAAAGAGAAAAAAAGAAACTCTAAGAAAGAAGATTTAGAGAAGAATCCAAAAAGAAAAAAAGAGAAACGTCTAAAAAGAAATAAAATCAAAATGTGTTAATAATACTATTTGTAATTGTTCTATGAATAATTATGTTTTAAGTATATTTCTAATAGTATTATACAAATAATTATAGGTTTATTGATGAATAATTATGTTTTTACGTATATTTCTAATAGTATTATACAAATATTTTAAATAATAACTATAAATATATATCAATATAATTATTCTATTTATTACAAATTTTATATTTATGATATTATCATAAAATATTTATAGTACATACATATATGTTATAATCAAAATATAAACATTCCTTTAATTGATTAAAAAAAAAACATACCTTTAATTGAAGATTGAAATATTGAGAGCAAAATATCAGTGTTATTTTTTTGTTTTGTTGGTATAAAGTATTGGTGATGTGTTGCATTTTATAAATCGGCTATTCATATTTCAAGTATGGAGCTATGTTCTATATATACATTAAGTATACCATTGTGGTAAAACATATCTCAACTAAATAAAAATTTAAATTTATGACCTAGATTTTTAATTTTGTGCAAACTCATACCTCATCCGTAATAGTGTTAACTATTTGTTAAAAGATGATTACGTGGATGGCACGTGTGAAACGAAATCGTTTTGGGCTAAACGCAGAATCAAAATTTCTGTTTGAAACGACGTCGTTTTGGCCACAAAAGAAATAAAAAGAGGCAAAACGACGCCGTTTCCATCCTTTTCTTAAGGTAATTGTCTTCATAAGAGGCAATGTTCAGAGACAAGCCCTCTCTGTCTTCGTCTTGTAGCGTATCAACTTTGCTTCCAGCCTTAACTTCTCTTGGACCAGTTGAAGTTTCTCTTTGCTTAGCTCAACCCAGCTGTCATAAAAAACTGATGCATTCATATTTTAGCATCCTAAGCATATAATTTTCTTAGTTTTTATAGTCATTAGACTTAAATTTTGCATCATTCTCTTCATTTTAGGTTCCATATAGAATATGTTGTGTCTTAGAGTCCTAGGATTCATTTCATGCATATGCATAGCATTTTGAGTCCTTTCAGGTACAATGGATGCCTAGGAGTGAGTAGAACCAAGTGGAGTTGGAAGAACATCAAGAGGAGTGAAGAAACACAGGAAATTGAGAAATAACTTCTGGATCGACCAGCCCTCTCCCCTAGATCGATGAAACTGGTTGATAAAACCAACACAGGGCATAAAGATGCAGATGCAGTTCGAAGCGGCTTAAAAATCATGCCGGTCGAAGCCTTCCTGTGCTCAGTTTAATATGAAATTGGGTGGGAAGATAGGAAATTGAGTTAGCTTCAAGTGGACATTGGACTCAACTCAATCCGAGTTACGGTTTAAAAGTTATGGCCAATTTAGTGGGGACATGTCAGGCTGATCGACCAAAAGTGCAAGCTGGATTGATCAAGTGGGTCGATCAGAATGACACAGGGGACTTCTTGGGCTGAAAATTGTCAATCTGATCGAACCAGATGGTTAGAATGGTTGATCTCCCAGACCGTTCAGACTGACATTTTCTGCACAAACCCGGGGTTGTCCCGGGTCGACCCGATACCTTCTCTTTTTCCTATATAATGTTTTAAGCACAATTAAACCCTAAGTTTTATTCTCTCTAAGTGGGTGTTGAGATCCAAACTATGTTCTTTATATTTTGGATAAGATCTTCAACATTTTATGCCACTTAGTGAATGATTTCTTCACCCTTTTATCTCTTATATTTTATTTATGCATTTTCATTATGTTTATGTCTTTGTCTTTGTTCTTCATCATGTTTAGGAACTAGTTTTCTTATGGATTATAGGTTAGGTTAGATTAAGATTGATTGATTATAGACTAATGATGTTTAGGTTTAGAATTTTTCGATTTAATATGTTTAGAGTGAACCCAAAGCTAGGATTGACTTTGCTAATCAAATCCTTGATCATGGTCTTTTTATACCCGAATGGTGTTTGTGAAAATGTCTAGGCCAACTATAAACATGCTTTTCACATCTTAGCCAATTAACACTTGATGATTAAGGTGGTTTGTTGACTTATTGGACATATGTATTAAAGATCATTAATCATTTTAATTGCAATTGAAAAATTAGCTTAATTAAATGATTAGTGAATTGATAAGGCTCATGGGAGTGAACTAGTCTACTTTATGGGATATATGTTTTGTAATTGAACTTGATTGCTTGTCCTAGCATCATTAGTTACTTGTTAATCATCCCTAGTCAATTACCTTTGCCCATGATACATGTTTTCTCTTTTGTTGGACCATGAATTATGCTAGATTAGGATGCTTTGATGGTTAGATGATGATTATTAGGATTGATTATTGTTAGATCATTCACTTAGATTGAGATTAAAGCTAATTTTGGCTTGATCGCTCAAAATACAGACTTTAGATATTTTTACGCCTGGAAGGTGTTTGTGGAAATTTTTGAACCAAACCTTTTGTGAGCTTTACATATCCTAGCCAATTAGTCATTGATGATTAGGATGTTTAGTGAACTAATTGGACTTATTCGTTAATGCTCATTGATTATCTAATTGTAAATGGAAGTTTAGCTTAATTAGGTGATTAATGAAGTGGTTAGTACCACGAAATTGGATTAGTCATAGTATTGAGTTCCATGTTATAGAATAGTGTTTCATCCAATTGTTTGCACCATTGTTTGATTTTTAATCCATCCTCGTAATAGTTTAGCTCAATTTCCAATGCTTTTATCTTGTTTATCTTCTTGCATTCCTTAGCATTTTAAACCATTAAAAAACCCAACAATATTTTCTATAGCTTCGTTTGTTTTTTGCATCTTTAGTGTTGTAATCTTCAGTCTCTTGGGATCAACCCTTAAATACTACATCGGTGTACCATGCAATTGTGGTTTTATTTGAGACTTTACAAATCTTAAAGCTGCGATCGCCTATTCGATCTTCACCCTCTAGCAAAGGCAAATTACTGCGCATCAAGTTTTTGGCGCCGTTGCCGGGGATTAAACGATTGCCATTAGATTTAGGATTCAAATTGAGACTATAGCTTTTTTCTTTCTTTAGTTGCTAATCTTTTCCCCTTTTCTTGTGATCTTGATCTCTTATGTTTACTGGAAACATGCAAGGAAGGAGTGAAGAAGAGAAAGCAATCATCAAGGTAGCGACGTTAAACGTGCCCTTGAGAACTCTCTCAAGCCTATTATTTGTCAAGCTAGTGACACAAAACAAGCATGAATAAAGAAGATCATGAACCTTCTAGGCACTCTCTCCACGAGCCACCACACCATCCACACCACGAGCTCCATGGTACCATTCTCAAACCATTGTACATACCATTTTATTTCTTGTATTTTTTTATTTTGTGTGTGTTTAGTTCTTCTTCTCGGTTTTGCTTTCTCACCGA
Organism: Pseudoturritis turrita; assembly: GCA_900406555.1. NCBI lineage: Eukaryota > Viridiplantae > Streptophyta > Magnoliopsida > Brassicales > Brassicaceae > Pseudoturritis > Pseudoturritis turrita. Next base: position 218,706 of record OVBL01000205.1, on the reverse strand, counting down.
GATGGTGAGAAGTAAGTCCAGGGGAGGGAACAAGTTCCTAATCCTGTTTTAGTTGTGTTATTATTCTTTTGTATATTTGAGTCTCTTGCATTGCATTGTATATGATAAAACCACCAAAATCCTAAAAATTTGAAAATTTTCAAAAAACAAAAAGATTTTCTCATTTAGTGGTATTGCATAATCTTGTAAGTTCATTCTAGGTTGCATTGTACATATGAGAACAATGATGAAATTGCCTTGTAAAGATTTTTGACTTAACATTCAACGTGATTCTCTTGATAATGCGTTTTATTACTTAGGTGAATTGTAGAAAAGTTTTCTTCTTTGCATCTTGATCTCTTCGCTCAAAACTCATTGCTATTGTAGAAATTTGTTTGAATTGATGCCATCTCTATCTTATTAGAATTTAATTGAACTTAATCTTCTCGTATATGGTCTTTTGATCTTGATCATGGATTAATTTCCTCACATTCAAGTCATCTTATACATTTTTGCCACCCTTTAATGACTTGAATGGCCTATCTCCATCTTTGAGAAGGTATCACACCCTTGAAACCTTATCCTTTCTTTGAAACCTTTGTATTTAATCTATGACTAAGGCCTTTTCCTTGAGTGTCGCATGTGTAAAATCTCGCAAGCATTAGAATGACAATGATAGTTTCCAATTAAGACTTGTTTCTTGTGTTTAAGACTTGCCTTTAGGGAGAGTATTCAAAGAAGGGAAGTGTTATATTTGTGAGTTTGAGATATGGGAAGTGAGGAATAAAAGAGAGGTTAAGAGAAAGAAAGAAACTCTAAGAATGAAGCTCTAGGGAAGAATGCAAAAAAAAAAGAAAAAAAAAGAAAGGTCTAAAAAGAACTGAAATCAAAATGTGTTAGCCTCCTCTAGAATAATAAAGAAAATTCAAAAAAGAAAAATCTTAGATGAGTCTATAAAGTTAAGTAAAAAAGGAGCAAGTTGTCAAAAGAAAGTCTCCCTAGAGTTTGAAGAAAGAGTGAGCTTCAATGTGGTTAATCAAGCCAACAGCTTTTGTGAAGTGAAAAGAAAAGAGAGTTTGAGTGTGCATCAAAGGGATTGGATAGTATTTGGAAATGAAACCTTCTATGTATAAATTTTTCTTTTTTTTCCTTGCTTTTACAATTTATCTAACACTCCTTTCATTGAGAGTTAACCACCAAAAGCTATTCAAACCCCCTGTTTCATTGTTCTTTAAACCTTTCTCTTACCTAGCCAAGTGAACTTGATCATTATGCTATGAATGAGACCGCACCTAAACACTCTAATTGAATGTTAAAGAGATGGTTGATAGGAATCAATTAGAAGCATGGCATTATAGTCTAGAGGCAAAAGATTGAAGTTACGATAGATGTGAAAAGAATGATTGAGTACGGATTCACTTATGTGATGATATTGTATTATCTTGAGGTATGATGTTGAATGCTTCGTTGGAACTTTTTGGCTTTGAGTTCTCACTTTCAAACCTCTTCTCCGGTTTGTTCTTACTTATTTGCTTGAGGACAAGCAAAAGGCAAGTCCGGGGGAGTTGATGTATTTATATTTTAACATCCTAAGCATACATTTTCCTTAGATTTTATAGTCATTAGACTTACAGTTTGCATCATTCTCTTCATTTTAGATTCCATATAGAATATGTTGTGTCTTAGAGTCCTAAGATTCATTTCATGCATATGCATAGCATTTTGAGTCCTTTTCAGGTACAATGGATGCCTAGGAGTGAGTGGAACCAAGTGAAGTTGGAAGAGTATCAGGAGGAGTGAAGAAACACAAGAAATTGAGAGATTACTCCTGGATCGACCAGCCCTCTCCCCTGGATCGATTAAGTTGGTTGATCAAACCAACATAAGGCATAAAGATGCAGATACAGTTCAAAGAGGCTTAAGGATCATGTCGGTCGAAGGTCTTTCCTTGCCCAGTTTAATCTGAAATCTGCTGGGGATATATGAAATTGAGTTAGCTTCACGTGGGCCTTGGATTCAACTCATTCTAAGGTACGGTTCAAAAGGTGTGGCCAATTTAGTGAGGACATGTCAGGCTGATCAACCAAGATTGCAAGCTGGATCGATCAAGTGGGTCGATCAGAATGACACATGGGACTTCTTGGGCTGAAAAACGTCAATCTGATCTACCCTGATGGCTAGAATGGTCGATCTCCCAAACCGTTCAGACGGATGTTTTCTGCACAAACCCGGGTTTAACCCGATTTGTTCCGAGTCGACCCGGTACCTTCTCCTTTTTCTATATAATGTTTTAAGCACATTAAAACCCTAAGTTTTATTCTCTCTAAGTGGGTGTTTAGATCCAAACTATGTTCTTTACATTTTGGATAAGATCTTCAACATTTCATGCCATTTCACTACAAGAAAACATGGGATGAGCAATTCCCTAAAACATCCCAAAATGGTCGCAAAAACTCAATCCGCGACTACTTGGAGACTAAAATAAATAGTCGCTAAATTTTGGTTGCAAAATAAAACAGTCGCAAAGTAGTCGCGCATTACGGACTAAATTGTGAGTGATTATTATCGTCATATATACGATTACTTTGAGACTAATAGTGGTGGTCATATATTAAAGACTAATTAGTCACTATCTGAAGTTTGCGATTACTTTATGATGGATGGTGGTAGTCGTAATTGCAAGACTAATTTTTGACTAATAGTTTAGTCGTATAATAGCGACATTTGGCAGACTAATATTTTAGATGCTAATAAGCGTGGTAGTCGCAAAATCGTCCCGTAATAACAACTAAAATGCGACTAATTTGTTGTTTTCCTCAACGATATGATCGCAAATCGGTAACAAATTAGCAACCTATTTGTAACTTTCTCTACAAAAAATATATATAAATATTTTATATATTTTTCCAAATTTAAAATGCAAAAAGTGAAAAACAAAGAAGCCAAATGTTACCAAATCTTACCGATATAGAAAAGAAATTAAGTCTTGAAAACATGGCAAAAGGTCCCAAACATAACAAAAGAAACAAGTCTTTAAACATAAGCAAAAGGTCCCAAAGACAAATTCATTTGTTCTAGCAAAAGGGATGATGAAACGGTTCTATCTAGCTAGGGATGGGAGGATGGTGAGCTGCCATCTGCCGTGGCTGGTGAGCTGCCTGGTGCCATTGATGGTGCATTGGATGGTGCGTTGGCTAGTGCGGCGGCCGGTGGTTGAGTCATGTAAATTGCGACTGCGGGATCAATCTTTTTCAGATAGGAGACAAGCTTCTCCAAGCTTTCGAGCCGAGCCTGTGATTTCTGTTGCTCCTCATCACGTCGAGCATTCTCCAAATCATGTTGTGATATCTTCTGACGAGCTGCTTTTAGTTGTTCATGCATCTCTAAAAGTGATGACGAAGAAGAGCTTGCATAACTTTATTTTCTTTTCCCTTTGCTGGCCATCTCTCGAAGTTGTCCAAGTCCAAAAGGGTTCCCTTGGGATCTTTTTCAGTGCACTAGAACAACAAAAAACAGAATGGCAGTCAACCAAAATGGGTATGTTGACATGAAGCTAAACAGATAGGTTCAGAAGTGTAGAATTTCGTTCTACACATCCTTTAGCTTATGTGGAAATCTGTGAAAGCACAAATAAGGTGTAAACACTCCAGAATAGATTTCATGTTCTTAGAGAAAGAGTTTAGTAGCGGAATAAGAGATTATAGAGTGTGAGAACGTGATTTGGAGTGAGAATAAGAGTATGAGACGAAACAGAAAGAATAGAGAGTATTAGAGAAGAAGAATGATAAGAACAAGCTCAATCGGGTTGTTTCTGATCTTGTCTATTAGAACTGTTTATGGACGAAATAATCATGTGAATATGCTCTAGTAGAGCTTAATATTTGTGGAGAATAGAATACTAGACGAGCTCATATTTCATGGCAGAAAATACATACTTATAGAGAAAATATTTAAGGTTGTGCAACAACCTTATTCTAGGAAATATAACATAATTAATGATAAACAAGACCAAAGACAAATTCAAATTCGTCCATCATGCATGTAGGAGAGAGAAGGAAGTGTGTTTATTGCTCAGATTGGGAAATGTCCAGAATTAGCCCATTGGCCACCACGTTGATCTGCCCTTGGTCAACCACATAAGCTACCTTCTCGGGTCTGCCATAGGGTCAGCCATTTTCAGGTCGGCCTCTTGAGCCACGTTGGTTCTACCATTTGGGCCAGCCACATCGGTTTGTCACATTGTATGAATTACAACAAGAAGAAGCTAAAAATACAAATTTATCTTTCAGAATGATCAAATAAAAAAAACATAATGATTCACAACTTCAAAAATATCAAAATGCATGATTTCAGATTATTCATAACCAACAACAGAATGATTCACAACAAAAAGATGAAAGAACAACAATCTATTTAGAAGACAGATTGATCCAGTTACAGTCCAGCAAGTTTGAATCATCACTCAATGCCCAGAAAGTATACTTCAATGTCAGAAAGGCCAAGTTGATGAGATACAAAAACACAAGATTAAACATAATTCAGAACAGGAGATAAGCATATACATAACGCAATACCAGACAGCAAAAGAAAGATAATCCTATACTAAGAAAGCAGAAGAGGAAAGAAATTACCTTAAAAAAGATCTCATTCTTTTCTTCAATGGTGAAGGTCCGATGAGTAGAATTTTCAGACGAATTCTCTGAAGTTTCTGGACCATCGGCAAGCATTTGAGACGTTACTTCTCCTAGGTTCTTCTCATAAGCCTCAGATACTTGTTTGGCTTTGTGATCAACGAAAGTCCCATCCGCCCTTGTATGTGTCCTCATAAACACTTCTCCAAAAGAAACATGACGACCTAATTCCTCCTCCTGTAGTGATACAAAACACTTAGTAAATAGATGAAAATGATTCTAATTAGAAAGGAAGGATTATCGTTTACCATTTCTTGTTGAATATGAAAGTATGATTTTTACCCGAAAATGTGCTTCTGGACTCCTAGACCGCCACGATCAGAGTTACAAGACTGTGAAGCAGTTGAGCTCCTCTCCATTACATCCGGAGTGTTCCAATGCACCCACATTTGTTTCCAAAGCGTATAGGCAATCCAATGTGGTTTTTCACCACTGTTCTTAGCCTGACTAACTATTCATTTCATCCAATTTTTGGCAATCTTCAAGAAATGTTGCTTCACAAGCTCTGTAATGCCAATATCCCAATTGTATCTCCGCTACAAATGTGTATATGATCTTTCAATTACAAATTAAATGTAAACCAAGTAAAACAGGAAATATTACCGCACAAGTTCTGAAATATCTTTCTTGGATGTGTATAGGCATAACCTTCCAGCTAAAGTATGGCCCACCAAACTTCCGACGAAAGATTCCAGCAATCACACGAGTCAATTTTCATCTATCCCGGGTAAACATGTTACATGAATATAAACATAGGTTAAGTTATAGTAATCTAGTCTTTAACCTTCCACCTAAAATGTATACCCTAAGACTTTAGAAGAAGCAGTATATAAAAGACTAAACTGACCCGTATCTAAAACTTAAGACTTTAGAAGAATCCTTATTTAAAAGAATCAAGTAAAACAGATACAATGATAACACAATGATGGAAATAGATGCAATGATGTTTACCCTTGATGCAAACAGATGCAATGATGTTTACCCTTGATGCAAATAGATGCAATGATGTTCAAAAGATGCATACATGTACAATGCTTAGTTCTTTGTCTATATATCTTTGCTTGTTTCACTACTTACAACAGACCATGATGCAAACATATAAAATTGATGCATTAGCAGAACATGATGCAAATAGAATACCCAATGAAATGTGTTATGGCTTTCACCAATGCATATCAAATTGCAATTAGCACTACATATACAATACAAAGCAAACTAAAAGACTAAACTGACCCGTATCTAAAACTTAAGACTTTAGAAGAATCATTATCTAAGAATCAACTAAAACATATACAATGATGGAAACAAATGCAATGATGTTTACCCTCCATGCCAACATTGTGGGAGTGTAAATCCACGCCAATTGAATTCGTTATGTCTTTTAGCGAGATCCGAAACTTCTGAGTAAAAACCACCAAAAACACAGACGAAGATCCAAAGATGGTATTTTTATTAAGCTGCTTAGAAAGCTTTTTGTGTAAGAGCAAAAGTACAGAGTTTTGCTAGGTAAATTGCGGATCCCTTTTTCTTAGGGTTTACATCAGTATATATACTAAGTTAAGTCGGCTAAGTTAGTATCCTCAGAGATAAGGAAGGTTTCCTAATTCTTCGGGATTTCCTTTTAGCAAAGCCTGTCATCGTCATGGGCTTCGATTCATGGACTATCTTTGTCATTTCTTTTGTGGGCTTGATCTTGTGGGCTCGTTGTCTCGGCCCATTCTCTAACCATGGTTCGCGGCTCGGGTGACACCATGGCTCACGGCTCGGGTGACGCCATGGTTCATGGCTCGGGTGACACCATAGTTCACGGCTCGGGTGACACCATGGCTCATGGCTCGGGTGACGCCATGGTTCACCGCTCGGGTGACACCATAGTTCACGGCTCGGGTGACACCATGGTTCACGGTTTGGGTGACGCGACGTTTCATGGCTCGGGTGACACCACGGTTCACGGTTCGGGTGACGCCATGGCTCACGGCTCGGATGACACCACGGTCACGGCTCGGGTGACACCATGGTTCACGGTTTGGGTGACGCCATGGCTCACGGCTCGGGTGACACCACGGTTCACGGTTCGGGTGACGTACTATGGGTCGTGACCCCCGATCCGTCTGTCGTGCCATGGATCAGGGTATACGTCCCAGCTTCTTCACCGTGGGTCGTGACCCCCGATCCGTTCGTCGTGCCATGGATCGGGATACACGACCCAGATCCTTCACCGTGGGTCGTGACCCCCGATCCGTCTGTCGCGTCATGGATCGTGGTACACGACCCAACCTACCTCGTCACGGTTCGGGATACTCAGTTCAACTCCTTTGTTCACGGTTCGGGGTACCTGATCTAACTTCATGGTTAGGGATCCCGATCCAACTTCTCACGGTTAGGGATCCCGATCCCACTCACAGCTCGGGGTACCCGATCTAACTTCATGGTTAGAGATCCCGATCCAACTTCTCGCGGTTAGGGATCCCGATCCCACTTACAGCTCGGGGTACCCGATCCAACTTCATGGTTAGGGATCCCGATCCAACTTCTCGCGGTTAGGGATCCCGATCCCACTCACAGCTCGGGGTACCCGATCCAACTTCATGGTTAGGGATCCCGATCCAACTTCATGGTTAGGGATCCCGATCCAACTTCTCGCGGTTAGGGATCCCGATCCCACTCACAGCTCGGGGTACCCGATCCAACTTCATGGTTAGGGATCCCTATCCAACTTCTCGCAGTTAGGGATCCCGATCCCACTCACAGCTCGGGGTACCCGATCCAACTTCATGGTTAGGATCCCGATCTAACTTCTCGCCGTTAGGGATCCCGATCCCACTCACAGCTCGGGGTACCCGATCCAACTTCTCACGGTTAGGGATCTAGCTGCTAGCACCTTTTCATACTTAGCCATTTTTCCAACCGTTGATTCCCACGAGGTGGAATCTGACCACAACAGTTTTGACTCCCGATCCTGTCTACCGCACCATGGATCGGGGTACACGATCCAACTTCACCATGGGCCGTGATCCCTGACTCGTTTCATCCTACGCACAGTTAGGGGGACGCCCGATCCCCTTGCTGTTAACTTCAAGAGGGGAGATTTTGACCCCAACAGTTAGTCCCCCAGCTCGTCAGTTTTAATGTTGAAAGTGTCGAGGTTAATAGCAATTTGAAGTTAACTTGCCCGAACCATCTTTCACCGTGATCCCGAACTGTTTGACTGACTGTTTCCCCGAACCATCGTCTAGACCAGGGTTTAGATTCTGTTCGGGGGATTTTTGAAATCTACCTTTATCGGGGAGTGTAACCGTTTTTGCTGATTCCCGAGGTATGTGACGTCACTTTGTTCTTATATAAACCGTCTTGCCCCTCGACTCCTCATATCTTCATTTCTCCGAAAATCCCCCAAAACAGGTAACCTCTCTCTTCTTTCTCTCTCTATTTTTTTTGCTTAAGTTTTTTTTTAATTAGAGCCTCCGCGAAACCCCCTTTGCCGCCGAACCGCTTGCATTTTCCGATCCTTCTTCAATAGTTCTGCCGCAGTTCTTCGAGCTTCTGGCGGTTCGTCCCAGGATTTGGATCTGACTATTAGTCCACCTAGAAGATCTTGATCTGTTCTTCGATTTTTAGAGGTTTCGATCTATTTTGATAAGCAATCCGAAACCTCGACCTGTTTATCTAAATTTCCAGAAGCCTTGATCTTCCTTTTCCTGTGACGAGGGATCCCGACCTGTTTTTAAGCACAACAGATGTCTCGACTGTCCGCGCCAATGTCTCCCGATCTGTATGCTAGATTGCTTGTTAGTCCGGATCAATCTTCATCTCCCGAACCGTCTTTCTCCCCCGAACCGATCCTTGCTCAAGATTGCAGCCGAGCAGATTTGTCCGGTGCAAACATCCTAGAAGATTTGGATGATTCGATTGGGTCGGGAGTAGGTCCCTCCATCCTTGGTAGAAAAATGGTGCTTTCTGAATCATCGAGAGCTGACAGTAACGCTCAGATCCCTGCGTCGTTTGAAAATCCCCAACTTCACGATTCTCCGTTTGACAAGGCGGTGAATCCTTTTATTGACGCCGTGGATCCCGAGCCGGCAAAAATTGAACCCGAAGATTGGTTTTACGACCCGGCTGTAGCCAGACAAGAGTTAGAACGTCTGATTGGACCTACTCGGCGAGCGCCAAGAAGGAAGAAAACTAAGAGGCGACCCGATCCACCTGGTTCCACTCTTTCTACCCTAGATTCGTTGACAGATCTCAGGCGGAGATTTAATATCTCGGAGGAGATCGAATTTGTCCAGCCTTCTTCGGCCGATCGAGCCGTTAAACCTTCCCCCGATCACTTTACCCTTTACGAGAGCTTCTTTTATCGCTGCTTGCTATGGCTCCCGATCCCCGAAGTGATCCTGCGATTTTTATGGAAACACAACCTGGCCATTTCCCAAATCAATTGCAGGGGGATCAGACATTTGGTCGGCATCCTTGTTAGAAGTTACGAATGCGATGTTGAGGTTGGGGTTGAACATCTGAGAAGCTTTCTCGAATTCCGACGTCGCAATAAAAGAGAGCTGAAGTACTATGTGTCGGGCAAGGCTAAAAGAAGCATCATAAAAGGATTTCCATCCAAGGATGACAACTGGGAGGACTACTTTTTTTTTGTCCCAATCACCGAAGCGTCCGTTGGATCGGGATGCCTTAACTTAATCAAAGCAGACTGGGGAGAACTTGGTAGCCGACCCGTGGTTTATTCTTGGGCTTCGGCTTGATTTCAATGCATTTATTCTCGTTTTAGGTTTTTACTTATCGTCGTTTTTTTTTTCTTTTGCAGCGCGTCACTTCCAATTTTCGCTGCCTCCCGATCTATCTGAGATTCACCAGGCGCTTTCGGCTCGAAAGTGTAATTGGAAAAAAGACTTCAACCTCCAGCGAGTGGAAAGAGCCCGATCCCTTTTCGAAGGTCAATCCGTTGGTCCATGATCCTCATCTAATTCAGACGATACCATGGAGAGACCTACTTTCAGAGATAGAGCCGCGGCAAAGGCAAAGGCAGAAACTGAGGCGAAAGAGAGAATAAAACAGGCCGAAGCGCTGGGTCGGTCTCGCATTCCGAAACCCCAGGTTGCTGTTACGTTAACCTCCGACCCAGTTTCCTCCCATAATCAATTTGAGCAGATTCTCCATCCCGGGGCTTCCCAAGGGGTCGTTTTGGATCTTCGTCCCGCAGATTCCCAGATAGCACCACACAAAGACAAGGCTAAGGGCAAGGCCAAAGAGAAGAAGGACCCGAGCAGGAAACGTCAACCTTTAGGAGACGAGAGGATCGAAGGATTAGCCGGGACATTGAAAAAACAACAACGTTCCAAAAAACCTAAAGTGATCCCCGAAGCGATCCCCCTTGCTGCTGCTTCTACCAACGCCGATGGGATTTACGATGATGCCGAGGCGTCTGCAGCTCTTTTCTCAAAGATCGTTTGCCCCGGCGATCGTCTCCCCCCCACTGATACTTTGCTGAGGGACAAACCCTATAACGAGGTTTCTCTTCGCGGCGTCAAAGTATGTTTTCCATTATTACTTATCTTTGTCGTTGTCCCCCGATGCGTTCCTGCTTGTCTCGTTCTAAGTTGTTCTTTGGTTCCTGTGCAGTTTATAGCCCATCTGAACAGGATGGTGTTAGGATATGAGTCTGACGCTCAGAAAGATAGGGAGAGGGTCGACGACGCCCGGCGAACGGCGACTGAGCTTGATGGGAAGCTCAAGGAGGCCGAGGCGAATCGTGCTGCTGAACGGGAGAAGACCCTTAAGAGAATTCAGAGTCTTGAGGGTGAGACGGAGGGATTAAAGAAGCGTCAGAAGGAAAACGATGATCGGATCATGCGACTGGAATCTGGCAAGGTTAGGCGCGATGCTCATATTGCTAGTTTGACGAGGCAGCTGGAAGCAGCGAATGAGCTGCTCGAGAGCAAAGTTGAACAGGCTGTGCTTGAGGCCAAGCGGGAGATGACGATGATGTTCGAAGACAAAATCTCTCGAGCCAGAAAACTACTTGGCCAGATTGACGGTGAGCCAAAAGAATGCATGCTTGACCTTGCTCAGATCGAAAGCAACCTCCAACTCATTGGGCTGCTTCAAGGCGACGAACCTCCCTCCCTTGATTCCGAGGCAAATAGTTTAGCTGAACAAAAGAAGGATTTGAAGGGAGCTCACGAGGCGTTTGCCCAGCTTGTGGCAGAAATAAGAGGAACCTTAAGATTATCTCCCGTCCGTGCTGACATACTTAAGGAACTGAATGCAGGGGAGCCCATAGAGAATGCTGCCGCGAGCGTCGGGATTCAAGACTTTTCTGGCTCGAACAGGGGGACGCCCGGTCTAGCTGACTTTAGTCCAAGGGAGGTTGCTAAAGAGCCGACCCCCGAACCATCTTCTGAGAAAGCCAATGAAGTCGCTCTTGAGGAGACCGTTGCTCTTAAGGAGGCTGTCGTAGATTTTGAAGTGGTGCCTGAAGAGGACAAAGCTTCGGGAAGCGACATGGTTGAACAACCGGCAGAGCCGGAGCAGAAGGCAGTGACGACTCCCGAGATAGCGGAGGATTATGATCCTCTCTTTTTTGTCTAGTTTAAAACTCTCTTTCTGTTTAATGCCTGGACGGCTTTATCCAAGTTGTTTAAGAATTTATTATCTTCTAGCCCTTGCATTTGAATATGTATGTCTTTCGTTTAACAATAGATTCGAGAATGCCTTGCCTGCATTTGTATTTGTTTGCGTAGTTACGAGATGATCAGTCTCGAGATGATCATTTCGGTCTACAGATAGATTACCATAAACTTATCTGCTCCGATAATGAACATTTGTTTGTAGTCTAGGACGAGCATTTCGGTTTACGGATAAGTTACCATAAACGTATCCGCTCCGACAATGAACGAATACTTGTATAGCGCGCTTTTAATCCTGAGACGGATGTGAGAGTTCAAATCCGAAATGGATGCGAGAATTCACTATTGTGGCCAGCAATAGTGAAGATGTGGCGAGATGCCCGTTGTAGTGTGATTTGCTCAAATATGTCTGTTTTGTTAAGACTCGGTGATCCTTGAAGGATGTTTAGATAGAAATTGTCTTTAAAAGCAAAGCTTCGATAGATAGTAGAAACTGTTATAAAGATGGGAGTATACGAGTATGCGTATACGTACCCACTCCCCCCCCCTTTTGAAAGGAGGGGGGGCAACTGAACCCATCCGAAGACGAGCTGCCTACGTACCCTTTGCAGGGATCAAGTCGCCCCGTAGTTCATGTAAAGTAGCTTAGTGATAGTACTTTTTGAGGTGCATTGCGTTCCATGATCTCGGTACTGGAACGTCCGTCATGTTAGCAAGTTTGTAAACGCCAGGTTTGACAACTTCAGTGATCTTGTAGGGTCCTTCCCAATTTGCTCCTAGTTTGCCAGCATTTGTTTCCGCGGTGTTCTGAAAAACCTTCCGCAAAACTAAATCGCCTTCGTAGAATCTTCGTTCTCGAACGTTGGAATTGTAGTATTTTGAGGCCGCGTTTTGATAGTTCTGGATCCTGATCAAGGCTTGGTCCCTTCTTTCGTTGATCAAGTCCAGTTCGTCAAGCATTAACAGGTGATTGAGCCCCTCTTGTTCTGGTAATAGCCTCCGGCGAATCCCTGGAAAATGTATCTCCGAGGAGATGACACACTCTGTTCCGTAGACGAGGGCGAACGGGGTTTCTCCTGTCGCTCGTCGTGGGGTGGTGCGATGAGACCAAAGTACCCCTTCCAGTTCTTCAGCCCAACGTCCCTTCTTCTCGTCAAGGCGTTTCTTTAGGCCGTCAAGTATTGTTTTGTTGATTGCTTCGGCCTGTCCGTTCCCTTGTGGATATCTTGGAGTAGACTTGCTGAGTCTGATTTTCCATTTTTCGCAGAAACCTTCAAAACGATTGGAGATGAACTGCGAGCCGTTATCAGTCACAATCTCGTACGGTACTCCATGTCGGCATATGATGTTTTTCCAGACGAAGGCCTCCACTTGTGCATCTTTAATGTTAGCATAGGAGTCGGCTTCGACCCATTTTGAGAAATAGTCGGTCAAAACTAGAAGAAAGCGTTTCCGTTTTGACGGATGGAGTGGCCCGACAATGTCCATAGACCATCGCATGAATGGATATGGCGATGAGATTGATGAAAGTACTTCTGTAGGTTGGTGGATCATCGGCGCATGGCGTTGGCATTTTTCGCATTTGGCTGAAAACACTTTGCAATCTTTGATCATTGTTGGCCAATAGTAGCCGTGACGTTTGACTTTTATGGCTAGTGCTCTCCCTCCAGAGTGATTTCCACATGAACCGTTGTGAATTTCCTCCATAACTTTCCTGGCGTCCTTTCCTTCCACGCAGTTTAGCAACGGTCCCGAGAATCTCCACTTGAAGACATTTACATCAAGTAACACGTAACGTGCTGCCTGGGCTCGAAGCTTGCGAGCTGCCCATTTTTCGGTCGGTAGGACGCCGTCGCATATGTACCCTCTGATTGCGCCGAGCCACTCCTTGTCACAACCATATTCTGGATCATTGTTGACTTCATTTGCTTCTCCGTTGGGTTCAACGACAGGGTCCTTGCTGCTTGTTGTAGTTGGTGACTCAACGAGATTGTCTTCTTCCATTGGGGCAATATCCGGCTCTGCGGGTGATTGATCAGCCAATTCTTCCTGCATTTCGTCCATCACCTCTTGCCTGGTCGAGACATCTGTCGCTTGTCTAGCCGCTTGTGAACGAGTTATGGCATTCACTGAACCGCCGGACTGATGCTCGGGTGTTGGATGAATTCTACCGGGATCACTCGCTTTAGATCTGGATCGGAAGTTGATGCAAGGGCTGCAAGTGCGTCGGCTGGGGTGTTCTCCCCTCGCGGAATGCGTGTTAGGATGAATTGTTTGAACTGTGCAGCTAATTCTTTGACGATCTTCAAGTAAGCTTCCATTCGATCATCCTTTGCTGCATATTCACCGCTGAACTGATTCGCGACTAGTTGGGAATCGCAAAATGCATGGAGTTTCTTGATCTTTAGGCCGTTAGCAAGTTTCATCCCGGCAATCGAGGCTTCGTACTCCGCTTCGTTGTTAGATGCATGAAACCCCAGGCGGAAAGATTGTTCCAGTAGTTCTCCAGTTGGAGAGGTTAGCCGTATCCCTACTCCTGAACCGTTTTTGGAAGATGAGCCATCAACATGGAGTTTCCAGAGCTGTCCTTGCATTTCGTCGTCGATGCCGTCTTCGGGTAGTTCGATAAGAAAATCTGCAAGAACTTGCGATTTAGCGCACGTGCGTCCGCGATACTCAATGTCGTATTCGCTCAGTTCGATAGCCCAATTTGCTAGCCTTCCTGACTGACTTGGACTGTGCAGAACAGACCTTATCGGAAAGGTGCTCAGAACGACGATTGAGTGAGACTGAAAGTATGGCCTTAGTTTTCTTGCCGACATAACTATGGATAGTGCCAATTTCTCCATCTGTGAGTACCTTGTTTCCGCGTCCGTAAGGGTTTTACTTACGTAAAATATCGGCTTTTGTTCGCCGCGCTCATCTCGAATCAATACGCCACTTACCGCTGTGGCAGAAATTGCGGTGTACAGAAAAAGTGGTTCTCCTGCTTCTGGTTTTGTGAGAACTGGGGGAGTGGCTAGATAGTTCTTGAGTTGCTGAAACGCTTCCTCGCAGTTGTCCGTCCACTCGAACTTCTTGTTCCCACGCAAAGTATCGTAGAATGGCAAGCATTTGTCGGTGGATCGTGAGATGAATCTGTTAAGCGCAGCTACCCTCCCGGTAAGACGTTGGACTTCCCTTTTCGTCTTTGGTGAAGTCATATTGGTGAGTGCGTCGATCTGCTTAGGGTTTGCCTCAATGCCGCGGTGAGTTACAAGATAACCAAGGAACTCTCCCGAAGTGACTGCGAATCTGCACTTGGTCGGATTTAACTTCATGTTGTGAAAGTTCAGCTGCGAGAAACATTCCTTGAGATGAGTGACGTGATCCTGTTCCTTTAGTGATTTCACCAGCATGTCGTCTATGTAAACCTCCATTGTTTTGCCGAGTTGGTCCGCAAACATCTTGTTCACCATGCGCTGGTATGTTGCTCCCGCATTTTTCAGACCGAATGGCATCACCTTGTAGCAATATAATCCACGATCCATTACGAAAGCGGTCTTCTCACGATCGTCGGGGTTCATCAAGATCTGGTTATAACCTGAGAAGGCATCCATGAAGGATAGGAGTGCGTTTCCTGCCGTCGCTTCGACTAAGCGATCGATATGTGGAAGGGGGAAGCTATCTTTTGGACAGGCTTTGTTCAGGTCGGTGAAGTCCACGCACACGCGCCATTTGCCATTCTTTTTCTTGACCACCACTGGGTTAGCTAGCCAGTCCGGGTACTTCACCTCAGTTATTGATCCGACGCGCAGTAGTCTCTCCACCTCGTCATTTACCGCTTTAGCTCTGTCTGGCCCAAGTTTTCTTCTTTTCTGTTTTATTGGTTTGAAAGTCGGGTCGACGTTCAGTTCATGGCTTGTTATACTGATATCGATGCCAGGCATATCTTCCGCTTCCCATGCGAAGGTGTTGATATTTTTCTTCAAGAATGCCACGAGCTCTTCTGTGATCTTTCCATCTAAATCTGCTCCAATTTCTACACAGCGTTCGGGATGCTTGTTGTCGATGCAAACTGATATGACAGGGTCGCAGGTTGGTTTAGACACTTCTTCTTCGTGATCCACCGCGATCTGTAACTGCTATAACAGTTTGGAAAGCTCTTTCACCGGTTCTCTGTCGGTCTTTATCTTCTTGCGCTTTGAATTTGCCGTTGGGTCAGTCACCGGGTTTCTGAGCTTGTGTGCGGCGAGAAAGCAGACACGAGATTCTTTTTGATTTCCTCGAATAGTTTTCACGCCGTTTGGTGTAGGGAACTTGAGGCAAAGATGGTAGGTCGAAACGGCTGCGCGCATCGAATTTAACCAGGGGGTCCCCACGATGATGTTGTAGATGGCCGGATGGTTAGCTACGGAGAACTCAACAATCTTCGTCACCTCGCCAGCTTGGACAGGTAGTTTGATTATTCCGGTAGTCATGGTGGTTTCTCCTGAGAATCCTGTTAAGGGTTTGGGAGTAGATATCACTTCAGACAGGTCCACATTCATTCTTCTGAGAGTTTCGAGGAAGATTACATCCACGGTGCTCCCAGTGTCTACCAATATGCGTGCTACATCGCAGTCGTTGATGATCAATTCGATTACGAGAGGGTCATCATGAGGTCTGTCAATTCCGATCATTTCTCTTTCCTTGAATGATATCACGTCGTTTGGAAATTTAGATGGTTTAGACCAGTTGATGCTAACGTCTGCCCTTTGCTGGAATGCTTTGATTGACGAGACGGTATCTGAGCAATAGTGGGATCCCCCATTATCATGCTAATCCTTCTTCTGCTTGATCCAGAGGGTGGCGCTTCGTCATCCCTTCTATCGCGCTTGGTGTGATCTTCTTTTGTCAGGTCGGGTTTGTATGTGTTTACGTCCATCTCGAAATCTTTGAGGCTGACGTTTCCTCCAAGCTCGCCGGCTGCTAATTTTTTAGCAAGCTTCAAGCCTAGAATTCGGCAGTTCGCGGTCGAATGTCCGTAGATGTGGTGGTGTTCGCAGTAGGCCGTCTCGTCATAGGAACCGTCGCTTTTGGTCCATGTGCTCCATGAGCTTCTTCCACGGCCTCGGCCTCTTCCGCGACCAAATCCAGGAGCGTCAATTTGATAGTTATGAGCTCCTCGAAAGCCTCCTTCGTGCTGGATATAGCCGGAGCCTTGATTGTTCTTCCTAGTGTTGGAAGGGGCTGAAACTTGGGGAGAATGGTTCGTTGTCTTGGCCTTCCCGTACTTCTCAGTTAGGATTTTCATCTCTTCTTCTTCGGTGATGAAGTCTGCGGCTCGATGCATAGCATCCTGTATCGTAGTGGGGGTGTTTAGCGCGATTTCTTTGCGAAAATCGGAATTGAATCAGAGTGCTCGCTTCAGGGCTAGTAGGGCTGCTTTGTCGCTCAGGCCTTCCACTTTTGACATAACAGCTTTGAACCTTCCAATGAAACTCCGGAGTGTTTCGTTCTGCCCTTGAGCTAGGGTCCACAGGTCGGCATCAGACGTTCCGGGATCCATGAAGATGGAATAATGTTTCAAGAATGCCGCGGATAGTTGGTTATAGCTGTTGATGGAATTGCGCTCGAGTCTTGAGAACCATTGGAGCGCCGGTCCCTTAAGATGCTCGACGAAGAGAAGGCATTGTCCGGCGTCTCTCTCGTTTTCCTTGAAATTCGAGCGTCCCATGGCAATAGCGAAGGCCGTCAGATGCTCCTTCGGATCGGTCTTTCCTTCATAGATCGGGACTTTCATCTTTCCAGGATCTGGAATTCTCGTGCTAGTTATCCGTACTGTGAACGGGGTGTTCTGTGCTTCCTCCAGTACACGATCTATCTTTGGCACCTTGCTAGTTGCTTTGTGCATCATGGATCGGACAGCTCTTATGTCGGCAACTGCTCGATCCATATCTGCTCGCATCCTAGTCATCTCGTCTTTCTGGGCTCTGACTCCTGCTCGGCGCTCTTCGCTCATCTGTGCTTGCTCAGCCCAGAGTATGTTCTCCTCTTCCTCGGTCAGCTCTTGATCTCCCTCGGGGATGGCCTCGCATCTTTCGGTTCGGGTTCGACCAGTTGCTAGGTGTTCAGGATTGTCATGGCTCTCCATGTTTTGCTCCATTCGGTTTTCCTCCTCTAGATTGATGATTGGTGCAGGCTCCTCTTCGATTGGCGTGTCGTCTGCCCCTTGGACTCTTGAGGCTAGGTTTGCTGATCGGGTTGATGATCGGGTGACACCACGGTTCACGGTTCAGGTGACGTACTATGGGTCGTGACCCCCGATCCGTCTGTCGTGCCATGGATCGGGGTATACGTCCCAGCTTCTTCGCCGTGGGTCGTGACCCCCGATTCGTTCGTCGTGCCATGGATCGGGATACACGACCCAGATCCTTCACCGTGGGTCGTGACCCCCGATCCGTCTGTCGCGTCATGGATCGTGGTACACGACCCAACCTACCTCGTCACGGTTCGGGATACTCAGTTCAACTCCTTTGTTCACGGTTCGGGGTACCTGATCTAACTTCATGGTTAGGGATCCCGATCCAACTTCTCACGGTTAGGGATCCCGATCCCACTCACAGCTCGGGGTACCCGATCTAACTTCATGGTTAAAGATCCCGATCCAACTTCTCGCGGTTAGGGATCCCGATCCCACTTACAGCTCGGGGTACCCGATCCAACTTCATGGTTAGGGATCCCGATCCAACTTCTCGCGGTTAGGGATCCCGATCCCACTCACAGCTCGGGGTACCCGATCCAACTTCATGGTTAGGGATCCCGATCCAACTTCTCGCGGTTAGGGATCCCGATCCCACTCACAGCTCGGGGTACCCGATCCAACTTCATGGTTAGGGATCCCGATCCAACTTCTCGCAGTTAGGGATCCCGATCCCACTCACAGCTCGGGGTACCCGATCCAACTTCATGGTTAGGGATCCTGATATAACTTCTCGCGGTTAGGGATCCCGATCCCACTCACAGCTCGGGGTACCCGATCCAACTTCTCACGGTTAGGGATCTAGCTGCTAGCACCTTTTCATACTTAGCCATTTTTCCAACCGTTGATTCCCACGAGGTGGAATCTGACCACAACAGTTTTGACTCCCGATCCTGTCTACCGCACCATGGATCGGGGTACACGATCCAACTTCACCATGGGCCGTGATCCCTGACTCGTTTCATCCTACGCACAGTTAGGGGGACGCCCGATCCCCTTGCTGTTAACTTCAAGAGGGGAGATTTTGACCCCAACAAACATGATGCAAATAGAATACCGAATGACATGTGTTATGACTTTCACCAATGCAAATCAAAATCCTACTAAATCGCACACAGATCGGGTGGCAGCGAGAGTTGAAAGTGGCGTGCTGCAAAAGAAGGAAACAATATAAGTAACCTAAAACAAAAACAATAAAAAGGAAAACCGAGCCGTAGCTCAAAAACAAGCCACGGGTCGGCTACCAAGTTCTCCCCAGCTCGTCTTGACTAAGCTAAGACATCTTGATCCCACTGACGCCTCGGTGATGGGGACGAAGAAAAATTAATTCTCCCAGTTGTCGTCCTTGCTCGGGGATCCTTTTATGATCTTCCTCTTGGCTTTACCCGATATGTAGTATTTCAGCTCTTTTTTGTTGCGACGCCTGAATTCGAGAAGACTTCTCAAATGTTTGACCCCAACCTCAATGTCGCACTCGTAACTCCTTACAACAATGCCGACCAGATGTCTGATTCTCCTGGTGTTGATTTGGGTAATAGCCAGATTATGTTTCCATAAAAACCGCAGGATCACTTCAGGGATAGGCAGCCACAACAAGCAGCGATAAAAAAATTCTCATAGAGAGTGAAGTGATTGGGCGGAGGTTTACTGGCTCGGTCTGTCGCTGAGGGAAGAACGAATTCGATTTTTTCCGAGATATTGAATCTCTGCCTAAGGGCTGTCAACGAATCTGGAGTAGAAAGAGTTGAACATGGCAGATCGGGTCGATTTTTAGCTTTCCTCTTCCTTGGGGCTCGTTGGATAGGTCCAATCAAACGCTCTAACTCTCGTCTTACCACAACCAGATCATAGAACCAATCCCTCTGGTTCAATTTTCGCCAGCTCGGGATCCATTGTGTCCGCAAAAGGGTTTGCCGTCTCGTCAAACAGAGAATTGTGAAGGTGGGGAACTTCAAATTCCACAAGAGCCCTGGCATTACTGTCGGCTCTCGAGGATTCGGAGAGCACCATTTTCCTACAAAGGACAGAAAGTCATACCCCCGAACCATTTGAATCATCCAAATCCTCTGAAATGTTCGCACCAGATAAACCTACTCGGCTGCAATTTTGAGCAAGGACTGGATCGGGGGAGAATAAAGGCTCGGGAAATGAAGATTGGTCTGGACTGATAAACAACCTGGCATATGGATCGGGTGACACAGATGCGGATAACTTAGACATCCATCGTTTGAAAACAGATCGGGGTCTTTGGAAGACTGACAAACGGATCGAGATCTCCAGAAGCTCAGAAGAAAAGATCTAAGTTTTCGAAGATTCAGAAAACATATCGGGGTTATTAACAGCTTATCAAAATGGATCAAGGCTCTCTAGGAATCGAAGAACAAGTCGAGATCTTCAAAATAAATTTGAAATTAGATCGAATCTTCATACAAACCACCGGAAAACTCAAGGGTAGCGGCGGAGCTGATTTAAGACGGATCGGGAAACTCAAACGGCTCTGTAGCGAGGAAGAAATAACGGAGGCGCAAGCATAAATTAGCTTAAACAAAAATTAGAGAGAGAGAAGGAAGAGAGAGGTTACCTGTTTGGAGAAATTTTCGAAGAAATGAAGTAGTGAAGGAAAATGGGAGGCATCACAAATTATATAGGCAAACAGTGACGTCATATACTCGGGAATCAGCAGAAATGTTTAGACTCCCTGATAAAGGTGATAGCTTGCCAAAGTTCTCCGAGTATAATCCAAACTCTTAATATAACAGTGGTTCGGGGTGACAGTGAAAAAACAGCTCGGTGTCACGAAGAGAAGTGGTTCGGGATGATAGCTCGGTGTCACGAAGAGAAGTGGTTTGGGGCGAGTTAAATTCAGGCCACTCTTTACCTCGACACTTTCAATATTAAAACTGACGAGCTGGAGGGCTAACTATTGGGATCAATATTCATCCACTTAAAGTTAACAGCAAACGGATCGGGTGTCCCGATCCACGGTGAAGTAGCTGGATCGTGTACCCCGATCCATGGTACAACAAACGGATCGGGTGTCACGACCCACGGTGAAGAAGCTGGGTCTGTACCCCGATCCATGGTACAGCAAACGGATCGGATGTCACGACCCACAGTGAAAAAGCTAGACTGTGTACCCCGATCCATGGTACAACAAAGAGAACGGGTGTCACGACCCACGGTGAAGAACCTTATCGTGTACCCCGATCCATCGTACAACAAACGGATCAGGTGTCACAATCCACGGTGAAGACGTTGGGTCATATACCCCGATCCATCCTACATCAAATGGATCGGGAGTCACGACCCAAGGTGAAGAAGCTGGGTTGCGTACCCCGATCCATGGTACAACAAATGGATCGGGTGTCACGACCCACAGTGAAGAAGCTCGGTCGTGTACCCCGATCCATGGTACAGCAAATGGATCGGGTATCACGACCCACAGTGAAGAAGCTGGGTCGTGTACCCGATCCATGGTACAACAAATGGATCGGGTGTCACGACCCACAGTGAAGATTTTGGATCATGTACCCTGATCCATGGTACATCAAACGGATCGGGTGTCACGACCTACTGTGAAGAAGCTGGGTCGTGTATCCTGATCCATGGTACATCAAATGGATCGGGTGTCACGACCCACGGTGAAGAAGCTGGGTCGTGTACCCCGATCCATGGTACAGCAAACGGATCGGGTGTCGCGTCCCACGGTGAAGATTTTGGATCGTGTACCCCGATCCATGGTACATCAAACGGATCGGGTGTCACGACCCATGGTGAAAAAGCTGGGTCGTGTACCCCGATCCATCGTACAGCAGACGGATCGGGTGTCATGACCCACGGTGAAGAAGCTGGGTCGTGTACCCGATCCATGGTACATCAAACGGATCAGGTGTCACGACCCACGATGAAGAAGCTGGGTCGTGTACCCCGATCCATCGTACAACAAACGGATCGGGTGTCACTACCCACGGTGAAGAAGCTGGGTCGTGTACCCCGATCCATCGTACAGCAAACGGATCGGGTGTCACGACCAACGGTGAAGAAGCTGGGTCGTGTACCCCGATCCATGGTACAGCAAATGGATCGGGTGTCACGACCCACGGTGAAGAAGCTGGGTCGTGTACCTCGATCCATGGTACAGCAAACAGATCGGATGTCACGACCCACGGTGAAGAAGCTGGGTCGTGTACCAGTGAAGAAGCTGGGTCGTGTACCCCGATCCATGGTACATCAAATGGATCGGGTGTCACGACCCACGGTGAAGAAGCTGGGTCGTATATCCCGATCCATGGTACAACAAATGGATCGGGTGTCACGACCCACGGTGAAGATTGTGGATCGTGTACCGATCCATGGTACAACAAACGGATCGGGTGTCACGACCCACGGTGAAGAAGCTGGGTCGTGTACCCCGATCCATCGTACAACAAATGGATCGGTGTCACGACCCACTGTGAAGAAGCTGGGTCGTGTACCCCGATCCATGGTACCCGATCCATGGTACCCGATCCATGGTACAGCAAACGGATTGGGTGTCGCGATCCACGGTGAAGAAGCTGGATCGTGTACCTCGATCCATCGTACAGCAAAAGGATCGTGTGTCATGACCCCGGTGAAGAAGCTGGATCGTGTACCCCGATCCATGGTACAACAAACGGATCGGGTGTCGCGACCCACGGTGAAGAAGCTGGGTCGTGTACCCTATCCATGGTACAGCAAACGGATCGGGTGTCATGACCCACGGTGAAAATTTTGGATCGTGTACCCCGATCTATCGTACAGCAAACGGATCGGGTGTCACCACCCACGGTGAAGAAGCTGGGTCATGTACCTTGATCCATGGTACATTAAACGGATCGGGTGTCACGACCCACGGTGAAGAAGCTGGGTCGTGTACCCCGATCCATGGTACAGGAAACGGATTGGGTGTCACGACCCATGGTGAAGATTTTGGATCGTGTACCCCGATACATGGTACAGTAAACGGATCGGGTGTCACGACCCCCGGTGAAGAAGCTGGGTCGTGTACCCTGATCAATGGTACATCAAACGGATCGGGTGTCACGACTCACGGTGAAGAAGCTGGGTCGTGTACCCCGAACCATGGTACAGCAAATGGATCAGGTGTCGCGTCCCACGGTGAAGCTTTTTGTTCGTGTACCCCGATCCATGGTACAACAAACGGATCGGGTGTCACAACCCACGGTGAAGAAGCTGTGTCGTGTACCCCGATCCATCGTACAGCAAACGGAATGGGTGTCACGACCCCGGTGAAAAAGCTGGGTCGTGTACCCCAATCCATGGTACAACAAACGGACCGGGTGTCGTGAACCACGGTAAAAAAGCTGGGTCGTGTACCCGATCCATGGTACAACAAACGGATCGGGTGTCACGACCCATGGTGAAGATTTTGGATCGTGTACCCCGATCCATGGTATATCAAACGGATCGGGTGTCACGACCCACGGTGAAGAAGCTGGGTCGTGTACCCCGATCTGTGGTACATCAAACGGATCGGGTGTCACGACCCACGGTGAAAAAGCTGGGTCGTGTACCCCTATCCATGGTACAGCAAACGGATTGGGTGTCACGACCCACGGTGAAGATTTTGGATCGTGTACCCCGATCCATGGTACAACAAACGGATTGGGTGTCACGACCCACGGTGAAGAAGCTGGGTCGTGTACCTCGATACATGGTACAACAAACGAGCCGTACCGTGAACCATGGTGTCACACGAGCTGCTCAGCCACTGCCATCCGAGCCAAAGGATAAGAAGTTGGGTTGAACTGAGCAAATGAACGGGTTGGCCGAGACAATGAGCCCATGAATCAAAACCCATGGCGGTGGCAGGCTTTAGGAAATCCCGAGGGATTAGGAAATCTTCCTTATCTCTTTAGATATTGACCTAGCCGACTTAAACTTGTATATATACTCATGTATACCCTCCACCAAGGGGACCCGCAATTTAACTTAGCAAAATTCTATACTTTTGCTCTCATACGAAAAGCTTTCTAAACAGCTTAATAAAACACCATCTTTGGATCTCTGTTTGCATTTTGGTGGTTTTAATCTCAGAAATTCCAGATCCCTCTAAAAGTCTTGACAAATTCGATTGTGTGGATTTACACTGCCACAGTAATGATATTATTTTATATTAAATAATATCATTTAAAATAATGTGTAGTTCGCTTTTATTTTATTAAATGATGAGCGGACTCTATTTGTAGTCTGCACCCTTCGCTTAATTTCCGCCTGTCGCTTCTGTGTCCTAATATAAATATATTTTTAGACGCAATCCAATAAACTTGTTTAATTGGGGGTAAGTTACTAATGGTAACACATGTAATATAAACATCAACATCAATGATAGAGTGCACAGCGTTATTCCGAAATAATAATTTAGATAAGTTATAATAAAATATTTCAAACTTCCCCACTGCAGAGTACGAGCACACGCTGCGAATTCTCTGCATTTAGTACTGCTTTTTCTCTGTATTTATCTTTACCTGATATTAAACTTTGTTGGGGTCAGTTTTCACCCCGTGAAGATCAACTGCTGAAAATACTAAGTATGGAGAAAAATCCTAGGCAACGAGCCAAACATTAGAAGACGAGCCAAACTTGGCTCGGCGACAAAGGAAAGTAAGCGACGAGCCAAACTTGGCTCGGCGACAAAAGAAAGTAAGCGACGAGCCAAACTTGGCTCGGCAGCAGGGAGAAATGGTGACGAGCCAACATCTTGGCTCGGTAGAAGGAAGAAGCAGTGACGAGCCAACATCTTGGCTAGGTAGCAGGAAGAAGCAGTGACGAGCCAACATCTTGGCTAGGTAGCAGGAAGAAGCAGTGACGAGCCAACATCTTGGCTAGGTAGCAGGAAGAAATAGTGACGAGCCAACATCTTGGCTAGGTGGCAGGAAGAAGCAGTGACGAGCCAACAGCTTGGCTCGGCAGCAGGAAGAAGCAGTGGCAAGCCAACATCTTGGATCGGCAGCAGGAAGAAGCAGTGACGAGCCAACGTTTGGCTAGGTGACGAGCCAACGTTTGGCTAGGCATGAAGAGAAGGTTATGACGAGCCAAGCAATTGGTGACAAGCCAACCTATTGGCAAACCAGCAAAACGGTGATGAGCCAACACGTTGGCGAACCAATACCCTCGCCTCGGCAGCAAAGAGAAGTAAGGAACGAGCCAACACTTGGCTCGGCATCGAGGAGGAATGGGTGACGAGCCAGCCCATCGATGACCCATCAAAACAACAAGCCCAACATCTTAGGTAGAATGAGGCAACGAGTCACAAAACATTGGTGGGCCGAGGCGACGAGGCAAAGAAAGAAGCCCACGAAAACCAGAGAAAGGAAATCCCGAAGATTAAGGAAGTTTTCCTCAATCGTTTAGGAAGAAACCTAGCCGACTTATTTGTGTATAAATAGACGATGTATCTCTTTGAAAATGGGATCCGAAAATTGACCTAGCAAAAAACTTATGACTTTACAAACAGCTTTCAAAGCAGCTTGAATAAAATCTCCAACTTTGGATCTCTGTTCTTGGTTTCTTTACATAGAAGTTTATCGAATCCCTAAATCTCTTTACAAGTTTTTGGTTGTGCGAGTTTCAACCCCCACAATTTGGCGCCGTCTGTGGGGACTCTCTCAAACTTTCTGACACCTAGGAACCACCGAAGATGAGATCTGAAGTGATGACTACTGACGGAGACCGTAGCAGCGATGACGCAAGCAACACTGGCATCGATCTTCCTGGAACAAGGAGCAACCGCCGCCAGCAAATACGGAAGGAGCGTCCGAAACGCTGACAGAGTTGAGAAATATGATGAACACATTGCTGAAGAAGGCCGAGGAACAAGAAAAGCTGAATAGCTCGCTGACGGAGAGAATTGAGACACTGGCAACGGAGAACCGAGCCAGAAACATTCAATCCGGAGGAATTGGTTCAGCTACGAACCCACCTGTTAGCGGGATAACCAGATGGCTCGGTTTAAACCCAACATCCCTGGATTTTTCAACACCACCTGACGTACCAAGGACGTTGGGAGGATTGCCGCCACCATATCCCATCAACAAACGAACACCCGCGGCAACCAGATCAATTATCACCGAGCCACCTCGACTGGTTCGCAGAGCAAGAGAAGCCAGCAGAGGCGTGACCAACGCATCAACGATGGTTCGGCTGCAACAATCATCCTTGACGAAGAGGGGCACGTGGAAGGAGATCACAATATGGAGAATCCCGCTGATGAAGGGTTTACACCAACACTGACGGAAGCCCGAGCTATTCAGGGCGACATCAATCTGAACCGAGCCAGGAGCTTAGCTGAAGAGGAAGAAAATCTCTTGTGGGTACGACAAGCACAATACACTGATGAGCCAAGAACAACGAGCCGAGCCCAGAGAGAAGAGTTGGACGAAATCCGAGCCTCCTTAATTCGAGCCACTGCTGAGATGAAAGCCGTCCGATCCCAGGTGCACAAGGCAACAGTAAAGTCCCGGAGATTGACCGCGTACTGGAGGAAGCACACAATACACCGTTCACAGCCCGAATTACTGAGGCAAGAATCTCCGACCCATGAAAGATCAAAGTCCCAGTCTACGAAGGAACAACCGACCCAAAAGAACATATAACGGCTTTTATCATAGCAATGGCCGAGCCAATTTCAGAGAAAAGGAGAGAGATGCCGGTTTCTGCCTCATATTTGTGGAGCATCTAAAGGGTGCGACCCTCCAGTGGTTTTCAAGATTAGAGCAGAACTCCATTGATGATTTCCAGCAGCTGTCTGCCGCCTTCCTAAAGCATTACTCCATGTTTATGGATCGAGGAGCCTCAGATGCCGACCTATGGATATTGACTCAAGGGCCTACGGAGACATTACGAAGCTTCATAGGAAGATTCAAAGCAGTGATGTCAAAAGTCGAAGACGTAAGTGACAAGGCCGCGGTGCTCGCTTTAAAAAGGGCTCTGTGGTACGAATCCGAATTCCGAAAAGAGATTGCTCTGAACACACCACTATCAATCCAGGATGCACTGCACCGAGCCTCAGATTTCATAGTCAACGAAGAAGAGATGAAAGTTTTGTCTCAAAAATATGGAGTCGCCAAAGCGACGAACCGTCCTTTCCAAACTCCGAACCAACCGCCTCATAAGAAAAGTATTCAAGGAAATGGATATGTACACCACGAGAAACCCAATTTCGGAGGAGCCCACAACTACCAGGTGGGAACGGGCCGAGGCAAAACACCATGGAACACCTGGACACGAAGTCAAAGTTCGTATGACGAAAAAGCTTACTGCGAGTATCATCACATGCACGGTCATTCAACGGCCAACTGCCAAACCTTGGGAATGAAACTTGCGGCGAAGCTAGTGGCCGGAGAGCTCGGTAACGCAGTCAGCCTGAAGGATTTCGATCAAGAGTACGAAAAGGATCAGCCGAACCAGACAAATAAAAATGATGATACCCCCAAGCGAGGAAGACGAGATGATGAGGCGACGCAGTCAGGTTCTCGAAGAAGAATAAATATGATAATGGGTGGATCACAATATTGTTCGGACACGGTGTCCTCTATCAAAGCTTTCCAGCGGCGAGCCGATGCAAGTGTCAACTGGTCAGCACCTTCCAAGCTTCACAATGATGTTATCTAGTTGGAAGAAAGGGAAACCACCGGCATCGACCAACCACATAATGACCCCCTCGTGATAGAATTGATCGTAGATGACTGTGATGTCGCGCGAGTTCTGATTCATACAGGAAGCTCCGTAGATGTGATCTTCCGGGAAACTCTCAGAAGGATGAACATAGACCTAGCCAAAATCACAGCCGCACCGAAGCGTCTAACTGGATTCTCGGGTGAAACAACCATGACCTTCGGAACAATTAAACTTCCTGTCCGAGCCGAACAGGTAACCAAGATAGTGGAGTTTTCGGTTGCAGATCATCCTGCGATCTACAATGTGATCATGGGAACACCCTGGATAAAATCGATGCGAGCCGTACCATCGACCTATCATCTCTGCATCAAATTTCCGACCCCTGGGGAGTCAAAAAAATTTGGGGAAACCAAAAAGAGTCCCGCATTTTTTTCCTAACCGAGCATAAACTCAGGAACCCCGTCACAGAAACCACCACCAAAAGAAAGAAGATGAAGACCGAAAGAGAGCCCGAAAAGGAGTTGGCAAAACTCTTATAGAAATTACAGATCACTGAGGATCGTGAGAGGAAAAGTAAACCAACTTGCGACCCCGTCGTTTCGATGAACATCTATGACAGTCACCCGGAATGCTGTGTTGAAATAGGAGCCGAACTGAAAGATCCGATAAGGGGAGAGCTGATTTCTTTCCTTCGAAAGAACGTAAACACCATCGCTTGGGAGGCAGAAGACATGCCTAGCATCAGTATCGATGTGACTTGCCACGAGCTACATGTGGATCCAACCTTTAAACCAGTCAAACAGAAAAGGCAAAAACTTGGCCCGGACAGGCTCGCTAACCCTGTGGTGGTTAAGAAGAAAACTGGGAAGTGGCGTGTATGCGTGGACTTCACCGACCTGAACAAAGCCTGCCCAAAAGACAGCTTTCCACTACCACATATTAATCGATTGGTGGAAGCAACAGCAGGCAACAAACTCCTTTCATTTATGGACGCTTTCTCCGGATACAACCAAATCCTATTGAACCCAGACGATCAAGAGAAGACGGCGTTCATCACAGACCGAGGGATATATTGCTACAAAGTGATGCCGTTCGGTCTCAAAAATGCCGGAGCAACTTACCAGCGATTAGTGAACCGAATGTTCGCTGGTCAACTGGGGAAGACGATGGAAGTATACATAGACGACATGCTGGTGAAGTCTTTAGAAGAAAAGGATCACGTAGCTCACCTCGAAGAATGTTTCGAACGACTGAATCTACATAAGATGAAACTAAACCCAACCAAGTGCAGATTCGCAGTCACGTCCGGAGAGTTCCTTGGGTATCTGGTCACCCACCGTGGAATTGAAGCCAACCCGAAGCAGATTGACGCGCTCATACAAATGGTGTCGCCGAAGACAAAGCGTGAGGTCCAGAGGCTAACAGGACGGGTAGCCGCATTGAATCGCTTCATCTCACGATCAACTGATAAGTGTCTGCCTTTCTACGATACACTACGTGGGAACAAGAAGTTCGAATGGACAGAAAAATGCGAGCAGGCGTTTCAACAGCTAAAAGAATACCTAGCCAGCTCTCCAGTACTTACGAAACCGGTGGAAGGCGAGCCACTTTTTCTATACACGGCCGTTTCGGCCACGGCAGTGAGTGGTGTGCTCATCAGGGAAGAGCGCAGCGAGCAGAAGCCTATTTTCTATGTCAGCCAAACTCTCACTGACGCAGAAACCCGGTACCCACAGATGGAGAAGCTGGCATTGTCTGTGATAATGTCCGCTCGAAAATTGAGACCATACTTCCAGTCACATTCGATTGTGGTTCTGACTACCATCCCACTGCGATCCGTCTTGCATAGCCCTAGCCAGTCTGGGAGATTGGCAAAGTGGGCAATAGAACTGAGCGAATATCACATCGAGTATCGAAGCAGAACCTGCGCAAAGTCTCAAGTCCTAGCCGACTTTCAGATAGAACTCCCAGAAGAAGTGATAGAAGAGCCATCTCCGAGCACTATATGGAGCTCCACGCGGATGGATCATCATCAAAACAAGGATCCGGATTGGGAATACGGTTAACCTCTCCAACAGGCGAAATCCTCGAACAGTCATTCCGCCTGGGTTTTCGCGCATCCAATAATGAAGCAGAATACAAAGCTTTGATTGCTGGAATGAGACTTGCTCTTGGACTCAAGTTTTCGCATATCCAAGCCTACTGTGATTCGCAGCTGGTAGTCAACCAAGTCAGCGACGAGTACACAGCCAGAGATGACCGAATGGAAGCTTATCTGAAGATCGTCAAAGAACTGGCTGCACAGTTCGAAGAGTTCACGTTAACACGGATACCACGCGGGGAAAATACTTCGGCAGACGCACTAGCAGCACTATCATCGACCTCTGATCTGGATTTGAAAAGGATAATCCCAGTAGAATTCATCAAAAACCCAAGTATCAACCTCTCTGACACCGTGAACGCAGTCACCCGCTCTCAAACAGCAACCCAGGCCAAATGTGCATCCAGGAACACCGGCGTCACCACTATGGAGGAAGACAAAAACATGACGTCACCGGCAGAAGATGAGGCAATCGAGATAGAGGAAGAGCCTAACATAGATCATCCGGTCGAAGGGGAAACAGTGGAGATGGAGGAAGATCCACAACCAACTAAAGAAGATTACGGATGCGATAAAGAATGGATGGGAGAAATTCGCGTGTACATCATGGACGGTGAGGTACCATCAGACAAATGGGCTGCCCGAAAACTCAGAGCTCAAGCCGCCTGATACGTTATATTAGACGGGAACGTTTTCAAGTGGAGATTCTCAGGACCACTAATGGCATGTGTCGAAGGCGTCGAAGCTAGACAAATCATGGAAGAAGTCCATAGCGGATCATGCGACAACCACTCTGGTGGCAGAGCTTTGGCCATCAGGATCAAGCGTCACGGTTACTATTGGCCAACTACGGTGAAGGACTGTGAGAAGTTCTCGGCTAGGTGCGAAAAATGCCAACGACATGCCCCAATGATTCACCAACCCACTGAGTTGCTGTCATCAATCTCAGTGCCCTATCCCTTCATGCGCTGGTCAATGGATATAGTCGGACCCCTACATAATTCCAAGCAAAAGAGATTGTTGTTAGTCCTGGCGGATTACTTCTCCAAATGGGTCGAGGCAGACTCTTATGCCAACATAAAAGACGCCCAGGTCGAGCACTTCGTTTGGAAAAACATCTTATGCCGACATGGGGTTACATACGAAATTGTGACAGACAACGGCTCACAATTTATCTCTACAAGGTTCGAAGCTTTCTGCAAAAAATGGAAGATACGACTCAGCAACTCTACACCACGCTATCCACAAGGGACTGGGCAAGCAGAAGCAGTGAACAAGACTATCCTAGACGGTCTGAAAAAATGCCTTGACGCAAAGAAGGGACGCTGGGCAGATGAACTCGAAGGAGTGTTATGGTCACACCGAACCACCCCACGGCGAGCCACCAGTGAAACACCTTTCGCCCTTGTTTACGGTGCAGAATGCGTCATCCCAGTCGAAGTCTAATTTCCTGGAATCCGCCGCAGACTTCTTTCCGGGCAGGAAGGACTAAATCACCTCATGCTACTGGATGAGTTAGATTTGGTTAACGAACGCAGAGATCAAGCGCTGGTTCGGATTCAAAATTACCAACATGCGGCAGCTAAGTATTACAACACCAACGTCAGGAGCCGCAAGTTCAACAAAGGTGATCTGGTTTTTCACAAAGTTTTTCAGAAAACAGCCGAAACAAACGCTGGCAAACTAGGAGCAAACTGGGAAGGACCCTACAAAATCACCAAGGCAGTTCGACCAGGAGTATACGAGCTCTCAAACATGTCTGATGTTCCGATACTACGATCTTGGAACGCAATGCACCTAAAAAGGTATTACCACTAAATCACTTCGCATGAACTACGGGACGACTTGATCCTTGAAAAAGGTACGTAGGTAGTGGGTACGTATACAGGTATACAGGTATACTCTCAAATCTGGCATCCCACTTTTCAAAGAGAATAACTCTATGCTTTTCCAAACACAAAACTCGTATGACTTAGTCCACACGAATCACAACGTTACATCCTTCACGGATATTCTATCACCTCGTCTGTTGCTGACCACAACAGACGGACAACCACATCCTTCATGGATCTTTAACCACTATCTCTATACGGGATAGGGTTCTCAACACCTTATTACGGGTATAAAAGCGCGCTATACAAATTCTAATTGGGTATACCCTGATCCAATATCCAAAAGGTATATCCTGAATGATATTCTTACAAGTTTATCTTTGAGAGGGACCCGTAAGTCGAAAACTCGCAAGTCTTAAAACTCAAAGTAAACACCTCTTGGTACACTGGTCGTAAACATCTCAGAAACATGGTACTAAAACCTAAATAGTTAGTACAATATTTTAAACATGTTTCATTGTCAAAAGAACGGGAATGTAAGTCGGAACACCGCAAATCCTAAACCGACACTAGAGCACTCAATAAAAAAGCAATCACACTTTTACTGAACAAAGATGGGTCACAATGTCACATCAGAGCACACGTAAAAGATTAGTTAAGCAAAAAATAAGCAGAAAATCTAAACCACAAAGGAGTTTACAAATGGTAGTCATTACAAAAAGGGGGATAAAGCCATCCAGGCACTGGTTCTGAACTATTTCCGAAAAAAAGAGTGTTAAGTTAAAAAAAATACATAGAGATCATTCGAGAGGATTCAGCTCGGAAGGTTTCTCAGCAGCGAGGTCAGCAATTCCAGGCGTACCAACATTCGAGCCCAAAAAATCTGCAACACCAGCGTTCGCCGCCGCACTCTCCACTGGCTCGCTCCCTAAGAGAGTGCCTGTAGAATCAGAGGAAACAGGTGAAAGCGTGAAATCTTTCTTCAGCTCGGTCTCGATCTTCTCGAACTCATCAGCCGCGTTGGCCAAATCAGTTCTCCACCCTGTCAGCTTCGTCGTCTCGGAGTCAAGAGCGGGGGCATCCTCTTTCTGCAAAATTTCGAGCAACTGAAGGTTGCTGTCAACTTGGGCCAGATCAAGCTCCTTCTCCTTCGCCATTTTCAGCTCGTCGATGCTCTTCTCAATCTTTGCGAGCCGTTCCTGGAACTTCCCTGACATTTCTCGCCTCGCTGCTTTCTGGGCCTTCTTAACGTTCGCCTCGTGCAAAGCATTGGCAGCCTTAAGCTATCTCTTCAGGGACTCAATTTCAGCAGCTTTCTTCTGCTTGGAGCGTTCCAGCCTCATTGCCAAGTCGCCTGTTTTGCCCTAATCATCCTTGAGATACGCTCTCTCCTTTTCAAGGGCTTCAATCCGAGCTGAAGCTGTTGCTAGGTTGGCAGCATGAGTACTCTCCAGCTCGGCAACCCTGTTCTTTAGAAAGGTTGTATCCTTTTGGGCGTCTTCGATCCGGCGTCTATCTTTCCTTATGTCTTGCTCGAAAGCAGCGACAATTTTGTTGATAGACGCGACGAACTGGTCATAAGAAGGATCAAGTCAGTACTTAGCCATTTTTTGAGTACATAGAAATGGATAGTCAACAAACATACCTTGGTACCTCGGAGCGACATATCGGTGTACAAGTTGCCATGAGAAAGAACGTCAATTGGAGGCAATCTATCTCCTGAGCAACGAACCTGCGAGAAGAGAGTCGTAGAAGCTTTCCCGTCATTACAGATCGGCTCAGACCCTTTGTGTCCGAATGACGCTAGCTTTGGTTCAGCCGGAGTTGGATCGGAAGGCTTTTGACGTTTTCTTTTTGGTTTTTCGTTGGCCTTGTCCTTATTAGGCTCGGCAGCAGCGCGTTTCTTCTTGACATCTTTGTGCTGAGCAAGCGCCGAGCTAGAAGGTCTGGAAGCGGGAACAATGGTAGAAACCGTTTCCCTATTTTCTGCATCAGCTGCGGGAGGCTCGGGAAGAAGCTGTTGCTCCACCTCGGTGACAGCCTGAACAACCGGCTCAGCATTTTGTTCCATCACGACAGTTGCCTCGTTGGCTCGGATAGCTGCCTCTTTTTCTTCTTTCTCCTTCAGAGCCTGTTTATCGCGGATCGTTAGTCTTTTTCCCATATTTCCTCTTGGACTGGGCAATGATGATTCGGATTCCGAGCTATCGGATACTTCAACACCGGCGAAGTTAGCTCGGGCTTTTTCAACTCTTCGTAGGGAAAAATGTTTTTCCCAATGACACCTTCTAGCGGCAAGTGTGTCCCGAAGCGTAAGCGTGTCTTCTAGATAGCGTGGGAGAATCTGCCGAACTGCAAAAAAAACAGAAGAGAAAAGTGGTCAGCTCGCTACAAAGAAAAACTTAGCAAATATCCTGAAGGGTCTACGGCTCGCCCACCAATATCTCCCCACTCCGACTTGACGTAATGGATGCTTTCGGCTTCTACCGTAGCATCATTAATAGGAACAAAGAAGAAATAGTACCCCAATCGCCGTCCTTGCTTCGGAAGCCTTCGATTATTTTTCTTTGCTTTTTATTGGAGAATAGAAGGCTCGGGAGTTCTTGATCTTTCGAAACTCAAGGAACTGCTGAAGATGGGAGATGCGAACAGTCACATCACACTCGTAGCTCCGAACCAGAATCCCAACTAAGTGACGCATCCCACGAGGTGTAATCTGGCTCGGCGCTAACTCATGTTTGTATAGGAAACGGACGATCAAGCTGGGAATCGGAAACCAGAGTAGACAACCGTAGAAGAAACTCTCATAGAGAGTGAAATACCCAGGCGGTGGAGATTCGGCTCAGTCAGTTGGAGCTGGGACAACCAATTCGACACCTTCTGAAATATGAAATCGATGCCTCAGTGCCTCCAAGGACTCAGCAGTGCACAAAGACGAACCAGGTGGGTCAGGTCATCTTTTGGGCGCTTTCCTCTTAGGCTTTCGCCTCGTCGACGTACTGGCTTGGTGGCTCGCAAATAATCTCTCCAACCGTACCTTTTCCGCCTCGTCGATAACATACTCTGTCGGCTCGGCTTTAAATTCTTCGAGAGCTTTCTGTATTAGCATCGCCTCGGCATCTGCCTCGGCATCAAAAGCCTCGTCAAATAAAGGTGGGGCGATGATTTGCAGCTGACCTGGCGGAGAATTGGGTTCGTCCAGCTCAGAAATTTGCGGAGACAACACCATCTTGCGTCCAAGCAACGAGGCAGAATTTACCGAGCCCACAGAGTCTTCCAGCTCGGCAATATGAGACATTGATGTTTCTGGCTCGGAGTCAAATTGATACTTAGCAGAAATAGGAGCAATCTCGGCTCGAAAAACACCCTCGATGTGAAGAGTCCCGGGTCGGCAACAAGAGATCAAGGTAATGACGCGATCTGGATGATG
The DNA here is from genome assembly GCA_900406555.1 of Pseudoturritis turrita. Lineage (NCBI taxonomy): Eukaryota > Viridiplantae > Streptophyta > Magnoliopsida > Brassicales > Brassicaceae > Pseudoturritis > Pseudoturritis turrita. The sequence continues at coordinate 184,155 of OVBL01000205.1, read as the reverse complement.
ATGGACCGGGAAATTCAAACACTCACCGTAGATGGATGAAGATGGATCGGGAAGTGCATAGAACCGTCAAGCCACGTATGAAGATGGATCGGGAAACTCAAGTTTTGACGGCGGAAGAAAAGAATCGACAAAAAAAACCTAGCCAACAACTTAAATAAATAGAGAGAAGAAGAGAGAGAAGAGAGCTACCTGATTTTTCGGAAATGAAGAGAAGTGAGTTATGAGGAGTGAAACAAGGATCTGAATATAAAGGCGCATAAAAGTAAAGCGCGTGATGCCACGCGGCCTCGGAAACACGCGAAAACATTTGCAGTTCCCAATAAAGTCGTAATCATGAACAGAGATACATCAAGCCAACATTACTGCCGAGCCGAAGACGAATCACTTATTGGGATGGCTCGGCAGCGTATCAGAAGAAGATGGCTCGGCGGCATGATACTCTAGTGTTGGCTCAGTAACGAAACACCTCGGTAACACTATCAGTTTGGCTCGGCATATATCAGTGCCCAGATGACAACTTCACTGCAGATTTGGCTCGGCAACCCAAGGAACATTGATCTCGATCCCGACTCTTCACCTCGTCACTATTACCAGTAATACTGCCGAGCTGGTGGGCTAACTGTTGGGGTCAGTTTTCACCCCGTGAAGATCAACTGCTGAAAATACTAAGTATGGAGAAAAAGCCTAGGCAACGAGCCAAACATTAGGAGACGAGCCAAACTTGGCTCGGCGACAAAGGAAAGTAAGCGACGAGCCAAACTTGGCTCGGCGACAAAGGAAAGTAAGCGACGAGCCAAACTTGGCTCGGTAGCAGGGAGAAATGGTGACGAGCCAACATCTTGGCTCGGTAGCAGGAAGAAGCAGTGACGAGCCAACATCTTGGCTAGGTAGCAGGAAGAAGCAGTGACGAGCCAACATCTTGGCTAGGTAGCAGAAAGAAGTAGTGACGAGCCAACATCTTGGCTAGGTAGCAGGAATAAATAGTGACGAGCCAACATCTTGGCTAAGTGGCAGGAAGAAGCACTGACGAGCCAACATCTTGGTTCGGCAGCAGGAAGAAGCAGTGGCGAGCCAACATCTTGGCTCGGCAGCAGGAAGAAGCAGTGGCGAGCCAATGTTTGGCTAGGTGACGAGCCAACGTTTGGCTAGGCATGAAGAGAAGGTGATGACGAGCCAAGCACTTGGTGACAAGCCAACCTGTTGGCAAACCAGCAAAACGGTGATGAGCCAACACGTTGGCGAACCAAAACCCTCGCCTCGGCAGCAAAGAGAAGTAAGGAACGAGCCAACACTTGGCTCGGCATCGAGGAGGAATGGGTGACGAGCCAGCCCATCGATGACCCATCAAAACAACAAGCCCAACATCTTAGGTAGAATGAGGCAACGAGTCACAAAACGTTGGTGGGCCGAGGCGACAAGGCAAAGAAAGAAGCCCACGAAAACCAGAGAAAGGAAATCCCGAAGATTAAGGAAGCTTTCCTCAATCGTTTAGGAAGAAACCTAGCCGACTTATTTGTGTATAAATAGACGATGTATCTCTTTGAAAAGGGGATCCGAAAATTGACCTAGCAAAACACTTATAACTTTACAAACAGCTTTCAAAGCAGCTTGAATAAAATCTCCAACTTTGGATCTCTGTTCTTGGTTTCTTTACATAGAAGTTTGTCGAATCCCTAAATCTCTTTACAAGTTTTTGGTTGTGCGAGTTTCGACCCCCACAAACTTCCCGAAAACAAATATATTTTTATCGTCTAAAAAAAAATTACGATAGTGAATACGTAATCATTAGGTACAAATTAAGCATATATAGTATAAAAAAGCAGGATAACCCCGCATTTAACTCTTTTACCCATATCTTCACCATTATACCAATGGCACAACATTTTTCCGAATTAGTAATGCAGAGTATGACCAAAAGCGGCACTTTCTCTGCATATACTCTACTACGTCTTCTCTGCATTTATCCTATTAAGTTCATTCATAACAAATATACTATCGTATATGAAAGCGAATACAAACAAAATGACTTAGGAATTCGGGATATCTTTTTCCAATATAGGTAATGATATTATTTAATTAAATGATGAGCAAACTCTATTTCTAGTCTGCGTCCTTCGCTTGATTTCCGCCTGTCGCTTCCTTGTCTTATTCCTCTTGGATCGCCGTTAGCCTTTGAAACTCTCTTCCCTTCCTTTTACATCTGTAATGATGTCCTCTACTTCATCTTCTTCTTCTTCTATACCGGCTTCGCCTCCCTTGGTTCCTTTTTTGGCGTCCGAGGGAAATCCACCGGCGACTCATGGAGAGCATGATTTCTCCACTCATCCTCACTGACTCGTTTATCCGAAGCAGTGGAAGGATCCTACTTTGCCCCCGTGTGGTTACACGACGGTCTATTCGTTGTGTTTTCTTGCTCGGTTCCGAGGCAATATGTCACGGTTGATGATTGACTACTGCGAACTGGTGAGACTACGGCTCAACTGGGATTCTCCGCATGGGGACTGATACACTCGTTTCAGGTTCTATCTGAGCTTTCCGGTATTGACGTCTTGGCTAAGATGGTCGCCGAAACCTTCCGTACTCAGCTTCTGCCGGGAGAGTCCTGTCGATTTATGCTAATCCTCCACAAGGGTCGGTGGAGACCTACTCCAGTCTCCTTGCCCACTCTCTTAGTCCCTCCTTCAGGTAGAGACCCCTTTCTTTTTCTCCACCACAGCAGATCGCCCAGACTCCGTACCGATTGGGCTCCGGAAGGTAAATAGTTGCGAATCTTGACGATTTTTTAAACGGCCATTCATTTTTCCACTAACCCTTCTCGATATGTATCTCTTAGAAACTCTTCCCCGGGATACGCCCACCTATGTCGAGTTCCTGGTTGATTTGTACAAACTTTTTGCAGCCTTCCGCGATTCGGCCTTTCTCCTTCAAGACGAGGTGTTGGAGAGGAGTTCATTGTTTGTCTCCCCATGGAAGCCATTCGTCCCCTCCGATAATCTTTCCTTCCGCCGTCCTCCTTTCCCTCTATTTTCTTGATTTCTTGGAAGGTTATCTGAACATCTTTTCCGGCTCGTCTTCTTTTTGTAGAGTCGGTGCTTACGCTGGCCGCCTTCTGGTTCAGCCTTCACTTGGTTGAACTTACTCTCCCGCTCCTGGATACAACTCATCCCAGGGCCCTGATTAATGAGTTAGCCATCCCCGCATGTTCCAGACGCCATGGCTTGGAGCCGAGAGAGGCCAAACTTGGGCGGGGGAGAGTCGTCAAGGGAGAGGTCAATGATGATATCGACGTTCCAAAAATCTCTCGAGGGAAGAAGCGGGCCCGTTCTCCAAGCTCTTCACATGATTAGAGTCCTCTTTTTTGTATGATCAATGGTTGATTGAAGAAGATGGAATTTCCTTCAGAAATTCTGAATGAACAATATCTCTCTACTACCAAGACAATCTTTTAGTTTCATGCTTTTCATTTGCGTCTTGTTTGCTGGCCCTATTTTGGTGGAGGATTGACATGTTAGTATTTAGTTTGCTTACTCTGCCTACGACAGTAGAAGAAGAGCAGACCTCTATTTTTATTCTGCGTATTCTTTTTTTGGGTCCATTTTACTAGACGCTGTTATAATTGATATAACTTGCAGTAAAACTATGCTATAGAAACTGCAGATTTACGAGGTGAGTTTGCTTTTACTCTGCATATTACAGCAGAGGTTGAGGGAAGTCTATTTGGATTATGCGATTTCTTCGCTGGTCCCCGGTTTTGCTTTAGAGAGTGTGCATTAAGAGCGTTTAGTTTTTAATCTGCTCTTACTCTGCAATTAATCGTTAAGTTATACCTCCTAGTACGAAACCGAGAGTATGAAGTTAAGAAATTACAAATACTTAAACATGTAGAAAACCAAAGAAGAGGATGACTGAAACAACACCAACAAGCACTCCAATCATTAGCGTCACGATCATATCCTTTTGTCCAACCACCTTATCATGAAGATTCATAACCATCCCCTGAAGCGTATTGAAATCATTATCCATGAATTCAAGATTCAGAACCGTCTCTTTGAGCTTCTTCAACTCTTCGTTACAACTCCGCAGAAAGGGCAACATCTGGTCCCTCGAGTACAAGACATTTTTCCACATCATCCGAGGGTCTATGTTGTCGTCATTGCTATAAGATGTAATGTACCCAATGCGATCCTCTAGTAAACCCATCTCAGCCTTAATGTCCTGTAACTCATCCATCATGGCATTATCCCACCATCGCCTTGTGTGGCGGATGCGACTTCCATCCTAAGCGTACAATATACATGACAAACGTAAATGAAATCATTAATATGCCACATTTATAGAGTCATGGAATTTAAATATTTTCTTACCTCGTTCCTGTCACAGGTATAGAGTCTCCTTCAAGCATTCAAACTGGTTGTTTTGGTTTGAATCACTATCTTACCACCATAACAGGAGATGCAGCAGCGTATAGGAATCCCGTAGTGTCCGTCATGGTGACCCTTAGAGCTAACGCTAGATGCCGGATATGTGGTGTCACTGTTATTAATGTCGTAATTGTAAAGATCAAAAGCCATAACCCCGAGTATTAACTCTTTCTCGAATGAGAAATGTGGGTTTAGCCATGACAATGAGAAATTTAGGTTTTATCGATAATATACGCCAAAAAAGCACGAATCTCCCAATTTTTAATCTCTGTAAAAACGAGAAATTTAGGTTTTAGGGAAAAAATTGAAAATTCAAATCTCGAATTTTTAAACATTTTTTTACCTCGTGGCAAAAATGGGTTCATATCTTTATAGAACTGATCCGAAATGGTACTGTAGATAATATATGACAAAAAGCACGAATTTTTGTCACCAAAAGGGGTAGAATCGTTATTTAACGGGAGAATCAAAGGAAAAAGTATAGGTGTAGTGTTAATTTAAGTTGTATACAAAATTAAATAGATAAAAATAAATTGGATATTCTACGAAGCGTGCAGGGAACGATCGCGCTTCATCCCACTAGAACTCCCACGAACATCACAGCCAACATCGGTCGATCCAAACTCGCGACTAATACGATCCAAGAACCTTGACTGGTGGGTCAAATTTTTTGCCTCAACCCTAACTGAAGCCACTGCTGTCTCCACATTCTGAAGACGAGTCTCCAAACCACAAGTCCTAGCACGTAGGGCTACTCCCTCCAACTCCAACTCCTCGCAACGAGGACAATGAAAATTAGCACTGCGAGACGGACACACATTTTACCAAGTAAGCCTAAGGCGATCCAGACTACCCGGATGGACCTCTACTTCATCGAAATCCGCCCGAAGACAACTCCCGTCAACTGAGGCATTGGAGAGAAGAAACTCAGGGCGCCGGTAAGGGAGTGGAATTAAGAAAAGGGCATTAGAAAATTTGGGAGGTTCTGCTTTGTAAGAACTGATGAAGCGCAACAGACAGAAAATGCATGTTAAAAGAGTGAGATTGATCAATTCGTCAAAGAATTACTTTTTTGAAAGAGGGAAATTACCTGGATCAGACCACAAGCGCGGAAGCCCGTCAGGACCGGAATGACGAACAAACAAGTAGTGAATCTTGTCATCATTACCACCCTCAATATGGAGGGGAAGTTCAACTGGAGATCTGCAACCGTCACGAAGAACAAGTTCATATCTATTAGACCAGGGGTCTACACTCCTAACCTCAACAGCCCCAAAAATCATAGCAAGCGAAATAGTGATTCCAGATAAGTCCGACAGTATTTCGAGGGCGTTCAGGCTGGGTGCAATCTGAAGTTCTTCACAAAACTCCATCATCAACAAAGACAGGCGATGGCGGAAACCTGCCCGAAAGGAAGACCAATAGACGGTGACATAGCCTATCGGAGGAATCCCGGGCACGTCTTGAACCTATGGATATTTGAACCAATCCAAATTCCAAGGCACAACAGGATGAACACTGTTGGGTTCACTCCTACCAAAGGAAGAAACAGATGAGGAAAAGGCAGATATCAAAATCAAAGAAGCTTGGTGAGACTGATGGGTAGATAAGAAGAATAAATGATTCGCTTGCGTTGTGTTAGAAGAGAGGAAATGTTAATATTTTTTTGTCCACAAAAAGAGATCTTTATACTCGTTGAAGGAAAATCGAATCGGTATGGAAGCCCTAATTGGTCATACTCTGCAGCTATTACTGGACGCCTCTAAGATGATACTGCGGGATGCAAATGGCCACGTGTCGATCATCGCATGATTGAACATGAGAAACAAAGTACATTATTAATTTTCCTGCTACAATATGTCATACGCCACGTGTCAATCATGCATGATACAACACTATATATAAGGAATGGCAGTAATTGCGAGTACTCTGCTTATATTCTACAATACAATTAATAGTACTCTGCTTACGCATCTTGTAATAATACTCTTTTTATGGGCCTTCTGTTAGTACTCTTCTTTGATTTAAAATCAAAACACGCGCCTTCAATGTGTTACATGTTTACTACTGAAATAGTTTGTGGAAGGTTTTTGGCAGAGTATACTACAGGCATAGACTGCTATGAATCCCTTTATTTTGAGGTGTTTATTTTGAGAATTGGATTAAAACTTTAAAACTTATGTGATGAGGACATCGAACCACCAAGTCAAGTCATTCAAGCTCCATCTGTACCAAGCGGACCAATGACAAGGACCAGGAGTAAGAGCCTGGAAAAGAAGTTTAACATGTTCTTGGACCAGCTTGATCGTGAAGGACTGATCATGCTTGATCAGTTTGAAGGATTGCAACTAATGCCATCCGAGAGCTCACATTTGATGGATCTGTTCAACCAAATGTCACAACCGGACCACAACGTTCCAGGAGATGATCCATCTATGGATCAAAAGCTCTCTGAGTCTACTTTTCAGAACACTCAAGATCATGTCAAGCAGCCCTACCAATCACCCATAAAAGGCCCCGCAGTGAAGACGTGTATGGTGGATCCTTTAATAGTCGATAACACCAAATGGGTCCTATTCAAGCCCAAACGTGAAACTCATCTTACCACAGTTTCTTTGGCATTAGGAGAAGCCTAGAAAGCCCACGAATCAGCTGGAGGAGCTCAAGAGAAGACCTATCCAAGTTGAAGACTAAAAGAGATCATGTTACCATTTTTAGCTTATTTTGTGTTTAAAGCCTAACGGCTATTTCTTTTTTTGGTTTATTGTGTTTTCCTTTTTCTTTCTTGCAGGTTTATTGTATTTTTCCTTTTTTATGCTTGAGAACCTGGCTATATAATGCCTTGCACTTGTAGTTCGAATTTTTACCTTTTTATCAATAAAGAAAACATTTTTCTTTGGTTCTAAACCTAGTTGTTCTTCTCTTTGTCTCGTGAGCTAAGTCCGAGTCTTGAAAAACCCTTGAATTATCAGTAGGCTTTCACACCTATTGTGGTTCGCATCAATCCACCCTCGCTTCCACCTTATCCTAGATTTAGACAAGGAGCGACCTTAATCCAATTGTCTAGATCGAATCGGTTTTGTCTCAAGTCTTTAAGCTTGTATCATTTTTGGTATCAGAGCTGAAGTTCCTGAAAAACCAAGTTGTGTACTTCAATTTTCATTTTCTTTGACTTTTGTTTGATTTCTTTTGCATTTGTTTCAGTTTCGTGAATTAATTTCTCATAAAACCCCCACCAAAAAAAAAAAAAATCAGACTTGTTTTATAGGATTAGATTGAATAACATTACAAAAGGTTTGATCTATTTCGATTTTCCCTTGGTTTTAAAGCGTTCGCTGGGTGTATTAAACTATTTTAGAACCTTGGCTTAAGATTTATCAGATTTGGTTGTGTAGAAACTCGTTTATGATCATTGGTTATTCCTTGTTTATACGTTGCTATCTTTAAAAGAATTTGATACTTTGTGATCTTTTCTTGTGAGGTACCATGGTAGAAAATCAGGGAGAGCAGGCAGATCCTAATACCATCATGACGCAAATGTTGAACACGATTCAACAACAACTCCGAACTATGGAGCAAAGGCTCGACCAAGTTGAGCAACCGCAAGCTAATGATCAAGCAAGGCGCAACCAACGGGGTCATGACCAAGAGGATGACATAGAGGCTGGTCATATGCCCGAGGAGGAGTAGCAGCAACATCAGAGGAGAAGAAGAGGCTAGAGGAACAATAATCCAGAGGAGATCGAAGATGACTTTCCAAGACGCAACACCATGGACATGAAGCTTAAGGCACCCACCTTTGCTGGCTGTGTTGATCCTGAAGCATACTTGGAATGGGAGCAGAGAATGGAGCACATCTTTGCTTATTACGATTACAACAAGCAAAAGAGGCTAGCTTTAGCCATAGCTCAACTCACAGATCACGCCCTTTCTTGGTGGGATCGTGAGGTTTCTGATAGAAGGAGGAGTCACTCACCTCAAATCTACACTTGGAGAGAGATGAAGCAACTCATGAAGAAGAGATATGTCCCTGCTTACTATCACCGCGACCTCCAGAAGAAATTTCGGAAACTTACCCAAGGAACTAGGAGTGTGGAGGAGTACTTTGAGGAGTTTGAACATCTAAGGAACCGTCTAGAGCTTGATGAGGATGCTAAGACTATCATGGCTCAGTTCCTAGATAGTTTGAATGAGAGACTTAGCCGTAAGGTTGATAGACTTCCGTACCACGACTTGAAGGACATTTTGCATCACGCCATTCAAGCCGAGCAACACATCAAAAAGAAGTCTTCGGTCACCAGCAAGGCTAAGAGCACTCAACCATGGGATCAGAATCATTCTAAGCCACAAAACTACCAGCCCTTTCAACCTAAGGACGCGGATAAAGGCAAGGCGGTGGCTATCGATTCACGATTCAAGTCTAAAGCATCTGAGCCTATTCAAGGTAAGTATTCTAACCCAAACACTTCAAGAACACATGACATTACTTGTTTTAAGTGTAAGGGCAGGGGGCACATGGCTAGAGAATGTCCAAACCAAAGAGTGATGATTCTCATGGATGCGGGTGAATACGAGTCTCAAGATGAAGGCCACATTGAGATGATAGGAGTAGACTCTGATGAAGTTGATTGTGAACCAGAATATGGAGAGTCTCTTGTTATAAGACGTGCCTTGAACCTCACGGTTCATCCGGATGAGACGGTTCAAAGAGAGAACATCTTTCATACTAGATGTACCATCCAAAACAAGGTATGTAATCTCATTATTTATGGAGGATCATGTGCTAATGTTGCGAGTGATTATATGGTCACTAAACTCAGTCTTGAGAGGACTAAACATCCTCATCCATACAAACTAAGATGGCTTAATGACAAGGCTGATTTGAGGATCACGGATCAAGTGCTAGTACCATTCAATGTGGGAAAGTACTCGGATCAAGTCTTGTGTGATGTGGTTCCTATGCAAGCTGGCCACCTTATTCTTGGTAGATCTTGGCAGTTTGATAAGGACACCATTCACCATGGGCGTAGCAACATGTACTCTTTTGTCCATGACAAGAAGAAGTACAACTTGACACCTCTTACGCCATCGCAAGTGCATGATATTCAAATGAAAATGCTTAAGGAGAAGGACACTTCCTCCAAGAGCAACTTACTGATCAAGCCTAGTTTTATCACTAAGGCAATAACTTGTAAAGAAACGGTATTGCTAATGATCTTTAAGGAAGCTTTGAGTGCAGGTTCTAGCGCGTTGGAGCAACAACTTCCCGCAAAAGTTATGGACCTTTTAAACCGGTTTGCTGAGACCTTTCCACAAGAGATACCACCTGGCCTACCTCCCATAAGAGGAATTGAGCATCAAATTGATTTTGTACCAGGTGCACCCTTGCCTAACCGAGCTGCTTACCGAGTAAACCCGGAGGAGGCTAAGGAGTTAGAGAAACAAGTGAAGGAACTATTGGATAAAGGCTATGTGCGTAAAAGCCTTAGTCCATGTGTTGTACCTGTCCTCTTAGTGCCAAAGAAAGATGGAACTTGGAGGATGTGTGTGGATTGTCGAGCCATAAACAACATAACGATCAAATACCGACATCCGATACCAAGGTTGGATGACATGCTTGATGAGCTATTTGGGTCTAATGTATTTTCTAAGATTGATCGCAGGAGTGGCTACCATCAAGTGAGAATGAAAGAAGGTGATGACTAGAAAACGGCATTCAAAACCAAGCAAGGTCTTTATGAGTGGCTAGTTATGCCGTTTGGACTCACCAATGCACCAAGCACTTTCATGAGGCTAATGAACCAAGTTCTAAGGCCTTACATCAGTAGGTTTGTAGTAGTGTACTTTGATGATATACTCATTTATAGCCGCACATTTATTGATCATATAGTTCACTTGGAACAAGTCCTTAAAATGCTTCAACGAGAAGGCCTTTATGCCAACTTAAAGAAGTGTACTTTTTGCACTAATGAGCTTGTGTTTTTAGGCTTTATAGTGAGTTCACAGGGCCTTAGAGTGGACCAAGAGAAGGTTAAAGCCATCCAAGAATGGCCTACAGCAACAAACATTAGTCAAGTCCGGAGCTTCCACGGGTTGGCTAGCTTCTACCGACGGTTTGTTAAGGATTTTAGCACCCTTGCCGCACCCTTCACTGCCATCATCAAGAAAGACGTAGGATTCAAATGGGGAGAATCTCAAGAAGAGGCTTTCAGAGGCCTAAAAGATCGGTTGTCTAATGCTCCTATTTTAGTTTTACCCGATTTTACTAAAACGTTTGAAATTGAATGTGATGCATCAGGCTTAGGGATCGGGGCTGTTCTTACTCAAGGAGGCAGACCCATTGCTTACTTTAGTGAGAAACTCAGTGGAGCCACCCTCAACTACCCCACTTATGACAAGGATTTGTACGCCTTAGTCTGAGCCATGGAGATTTGGCAACACTATCTACTCGCAAAGGAATGTGTCATACACACGGACCATGAGACCTTGAAGCATCTAAGGGGGCAAACTAACCTCAAGAAGAGGCATGCTAAGTGGCTAGAGTTCATAGAAACCTTCCCATATGTCATCAAGTACAAGAAGGGCAAAGACAATGTGGTGGCTGATGCATTATCTCGGAGACATACGCTTATCACCACCATGGATGCTAAGGTTCTTGGCTTTGAAATGATTATTCCTTTGTATGAATCTGACCCTGATTTTGCAGAAAGCTATAAGAACCATGGGAAAGGATGTTATGCATCATTCTATATACATAATGGCTACCTTTTTAAAGAAAACGTCTATGCATTCCACAATGTTCACTAAGAGAGCTTATAGTCCGAGAAGCACATGGAGGCGGACTACTGGGACATTTTGGCGTGGACAAGACTCTCGCAATGCTTAAAGAGCATTTCTTTTGGCCACACCTTAAGAAAACAGTGGAGACTTTCTGGGCAAGATGTATCACTTGCAAGAAAGCCAAGTCTCGGGTCCAACCCCACGGTTTGTATATTCCTTTACCCCTTCCTACCTTACCTTGGGTTGACATCTCTATGGACTTTGTGCTAGGTTTACCAAAGATCAGGCACAAGGACTCCATCTTTGTTGTGGTAGATAGGTTCTCTAAGATGGCACACTTCATCTTGTGCCAAGACCAACGATGCAACTCAAACCGCGGATCTCTTCTTTAAAGAAGTGGTTAAACTACATGGATTACCAAGGACGATTGTTTCGGATAGGGACACAAAGTTCCTCAGCCACTTTTGGAGGACCCTTTGGAAGAAATTAGGCACCAAGCTGCTATTCTCCACCACTTGCCATCCACAAACTGATGGCCAGACCGAAGTGGTCAACCGAACGCTCGGAACTCTTCTCCGAGCCACCATAGGGAGAAATCTCAAAACTTGGCTTGAAGCTTTACCTTTTGTTGAGTTTGCTTACAATAGGGCTGTTCATAGTGCTACTCATATGTCTCCCTTTCAGGTCGTCTATGGATTCAATCCAAACACTCCCTTGGATCTTACACCTTTGCCACAAGCTGAGTTCTTGAACTTAGATGGTGAAAGAAAAGCCGAGCAGGTTAAGAAGCTTCACTTAAAGGTTAAGGAGCACCTAGAAAAGACCAATGTACAACGTGCTAAGGCTGCCAACAAGGGTAGAAAGCAAGTCACATTTGAAGTTGGAGAATGGGTATGGTTGCATATGAGGCCGGAGAGATTTCCGCACCAACGGAGTTCAAAGCTTTCACCCCGAGGAGATGGCCCATTCAAAATCTTGGAGAAGATCAATGACAACGCCTACAAGCTGGAGCTTCCCGGTAAGTTTCAAGTATCTCCTACGTTCAATGTTTCTGACTTGGCTCGTTTTGATGCAGATGATAACGTTTTGGGTCAAAACCTCTTGAAGAGGGAGGGAGTGATGAGGACATCGAACCACCAAGTCAAGTCATTCAAGCTCCATTTGTACCACGCGGACCAATGACAAGGACCAGGAGTAAGAGCCTGGAAAAGAAGTTCAACATGTTCTTGGACCAGCTGGATCGTGAAGGACTGATCATGCTTGATTAGTTTGAAGGATTGCAACTAATGCCATCCGAGAGCTCACATTTGATGGATCTGTTCAACCAAGTGTCACAACCTGACCACAACTTTCCAGGAGATGATCCATCTATGGATCAAAAGTTCTCTGAATCTACTTTTCAGAACACTCAAGATCATGTCAAGCAGCCTTACCAATCACCCATAAAAGGCCCCGCAGTGAAGACGTGTCTGGTGGATCCTTTAATAGTCGATAACACCAAATGTGTCCTATTCAAGCCCAAATGTGAAACTCATCTTACCACAGTTTCTTTGGCATTAGGAGAAGCCTATAAAGCCCACGAATCAGCTGGAGGAGATCAAGAGAAGACCTATCCAAGTTGAAGACTAAAAGAGATCATGTTACCATTTTTAGCTTATTTTGTGTTTAAAGCCTAACGGCTATTTTTTTTTTTGGTTTATTGTGTTTTCCTTTTTCTTTCTTGCAGGTTTATTGTGTTTTTCCTTTTTTATGCTTGACAACCTAGCTATATAATTCCTTGCACTTGTAGTCCGAATTTTCACCCTTTTATCAATAAAGAAAACGTTTTCCTTTGGTTCTAAACCTAGTTGTTCTTCTCTTTGTCTCGTGAGCTAAGTCCGAGTCTTGAGAAACCCTTGAAGTATCAGTAGGCTTTCACACCTATTGTGGTTCGCATCAATCCACCCTCGCTTCCACCTTATCCTAGATTTAGACAAGGAGCGACCTTAGTCCAATTGTCTAGATCGAATCTGTTTTGTCTCAAGTCTTCAAGCTTGTATCATTATGCTTGTTTTTTTAGACCTTTGTAGATGAAAATAAGTAGCGAAGGCGCAGTTTATGCTGATTTTAAGCAAAGAAGATGCACCTTTAATTCAGAGTCAGCTTATCATCCCTGTGTATGCTGTGTAAGCAAAGAAAATACAGAGTACGAGCAGAAGTTGTGTCTTCTCGGTTTACACTCTATAAGGGTTGATTTTTATTTTACCCTTGTAGATGAAAATCAGTAGAGAAGGCGTAGTTTATGATGCTTGTAAACGAAGAATAAGCAGAATAAGTCCTCGATCATCGCATGATGAAACACGACAAATAACCCACGTCATAAATACCCCACTTAATCCAAGAGTGGACCCACTTCATAAATACAAGAGTAGTTAAGGAAATCCACTTCTTAAATACAAGAGTGATGACACTTGATATTCCAACTTCAATGAAACTCTGCTGATTTTTATTAAAATAAATGGAACACAAACGCATACTCTTATAACACTTATGGGCCCATGGGCCCATAAGGGACAGTATAAAACCAGATATTAGGGTTTCAGTGTCTCGGAGAAGTTCATTGATCATATCTCTTCTTTTTACGCCTCTTCGATCGAATATAAAACCTAAATTTTCTATCGACATGGACGGAGATGAAAGTGACTCATCATCGCTCAGGGATCACCTCGTTCAACTCGACAAACCTTTCTTGGAGGTTACCTTTCTTACCGTTTACTATTTGTATATGTTATGTTCGTCTTATGGTCTGACTTCAGTTGGTAGACTATAGAGATTAATTAATTAAATGTTCAGACCTCAATTGCATTTATATGGAGATTAATTACTATGTTAGGGTTCTAACTTCAGTCGACCTTTTTTTGCCATCCAGTGTCCTGACGGACATATAGTTACCCCGAATGTATGTTCAAGATTCAATTCAGTCATGGACCTCAAAGTTCCATGTCCAAATGTAAGATTTGGCTGCTTGGAGGCCATTATTATGATCTACAAATGCATTTAGATGAATGCATGTTCGCCCAATGTCTGTGTTCTTTTATGGTCTGCGGATTTAAAGGCAAGTACCAACATCTATATGACCATGCAAGCACTGTACATTCCGAGCGGTTGCTGATGTTTGAATGTGGCCAACCCGTGTCAATTCGCTTTCCTAATATTGAAGATTATGGAAAGATAGTGTTGGGGTCAAGTTTCACCCCACTGAGATCGACAGGAAAAATGACTAAGTATGAATGGGCCCTAGCCATTTCACGGAACTCGATACCCTATCCATTTCACGGGCCTCGAAACCCTAGCCATTTTACGGGACTCAACACCCTAGCCATTTCACGGGCCTCAACACCCTAGCCATTTTACGGGACTCGACACCCTAGCCATTTCACGGGCCTCGACACCCTAGCCATTTCACGGGACTCGACACCCTAGCCATTTCATGGGCCTCGGCACCCCTAGCCATTTCACTTGACTCGACACCCTAGCAATTTCACGGGCCTCGATACCCTAGCCATGTCACGGGCATCGGCACCCCTAGCCATTTCACGGGCCTCGACACCCCTAGCAATTGTTGGCGTCGGATTCCACCTTTTGTATGATCAATGAGAAAATGACTAAGTATGAGAATGGGCATAGCCGAATCAGAAAGGAAGGCTCAGTAAACCCGACCCGTAATAATGGGCTCGGTAAAACCTGAGCCATGGAAGAGGATTCGAGTAACCTGATCCAAAGAAATGGGTTCGGTAACCCCGAACAAAAGAGGACGAGATCGGGCCGAGCCGTAGTATGGGCTTCAGCCCGAGGTGGTAAAGAAACCGAGCCCTAAGCCTTGCTCCACCTTGGCAAATGCTGTGTCAGAACTAAAGATATGGGCTTGAAGAGTCGGGTCCGTCATAGTAACGAGTTAAGGAGCTCGGTTCAACAGAACACCAAGCCAAGGAGCTTGGTTCAGCAGTACACCGAGCTGAGGAGCTCGGGGTGTCGGTTCGGTTGACAAAAAGGCCCACATCTCGATAGGCTAAGGCAAGCCCATATCTCATCACAACCGAAGATGACGAGCCCGAATCACGATCTGATCCACAACATGGGCTTCAAATAACGAGCTGGATAGACCGAAGCGAGAAACTGGAGTTAGCCCCACCATTCCGAACTGACTAAGGAAAAAGGAAAAGATAAGCATGAAGAAAAGAAATTCACGAAGGAAGAGGAAATCTTCCTATTTCATTTAGGATTCATCCTAGCCGACTTAGACTTGTATAAATAAGCATGTACTTCCCTTGAGAAATGGATCCGCAATTTGACCTTGCAAGACACTTGTTCTTTTCTCCGAAAACAGCTTTCTAAACAGCTTAATTAAAACGCCATCTTTGGATCTCTGTTTCTGCTTTCATAGTTTTTACTCAGAAGTTTCAGATCCCTTAAATGTCCTCAAATCTAATTATTAGAGTTTCGACTCCCACAATTTGGCGCCGTCTAAGGGGACTTGAAATTTTCTTACTTGGAAGAGCCACCGCGTAAACGATCCGAAGAAGATGACTAACGACGGAGAAAGAAGCACCACTGACCTAAAGGAAACAGGTGACAATTCCTCCGGAACAACGGATAACCCAGCACCGGTGATTGCAGAAGCGGCATCGGAGACGTTAACACAGATGAAAACCATGCGGGAGACGCTGCTAAAGAAGACAGAGGAGCAGGATAAGTTAAATAACACGGTAACAGACAAACTGGATACCGTGGCGACGGAGAACCAAGCCCGAAACATGCGAGCCATCAGTATGGGCTCAGGCTTGCATCCGATTGGGAGAGCTGCAAGACTTCTCAATCTCCACCGAACGGCCCTCGATTTTTCGACGCCTCTCAACGCACCAAGAACTCTAGGAGGGCTGCCGCCACAACATCAAACTCATAGGGTAACCAAATAACCACGGCAAACACAACCGCGAGAACGCAAGGGGTAAGCGACACACAGATTGGTGACGAATCAGCCCCAACAATCATCTCGGACGAGGAGAACCGCAAAAAAGGAGAGCGCAACGCAAATAACCCTAGAGAATTCGAGCCGGAAGACATAAGGTGGACCCGAGCTGGAGAAAACAACATCGATCCTGAGCAGGCAAGAGACTTGGCAGAGGAAGAAGAAAATCTCTTGTAGGTCCAGCAGGTGCAGGCCAATGAGGAGCAAAAGGCGGAAAAGATGGATGAAATTCGAGCTTCTTTGGACCGAGCTGCTGTCGAGATGCGAGCTGTCCGATCTCAGATGCATAAAGCAACTAGCAACGTGCCAGAAATCGATCATGTGCTCGAGGAAGTGCAGAACACTCCATTCACAGCTCGGATTACTAAGACAAGGGTTTCCGATCCTGGGAAGATCAAAGTACCAACTTACGAAGGAAAAACCGATCCCAAGGAGCATATCACATCATTCATCATAGGGATAGGCCGAGCCAACTTCAAAGAAAGAAAAAATGGTGCTGGCTACTGCATTCTGTTCGTAGAACACCTCAAAGGCCCAACGCTCCAATGGTTCTCCAGACTTGAGAGAAATTCTGTTGACAACTTTAGTCAATTTTCCGCGGCATTCCTGAAGCACTATTCCATATTCATGGATTGCGAAACTTTCGACGCTGATATGTGGACTTTGACTCAAGGTCCGACAGAGACTCTGCGAAACTTCATCAGAAGGTTCAAGAAAGTAATGTCGAGAGTCGAAGGAATAAGCGACAAAGCCACGTTGCTTGCGCTAAAGAAGTCACTATGGTTTGAATCGGATTTCCAAAGGGAAATCGCCTTGAACACGCCGTCATCGATCCAAGATGCATTGCACCAAGCCGCAGACTTCGTAACTAACAAAGAGGAGATACAAATTTTGTCTCAAAAGTATGGAGGGGCGAAGACGACGAGCCGATCCCCTCAAGCTCCTGATCCACCAAACTACAAAAAGAATAACCAAGGGTCCGGATGTGTTCATCATGAGGGACCTAACTTCGGAGGTGCCCATAACTATCAAGTAGGAGCAGGCCAAGACAATGATACATGGAACACTTATGACGAAGAAGCTACTGCAAATACCATCATTACCACGGACACTCAACGCGAATTATCGAAGTCTTGGCACAAAACTGACGGCGAAACTAATGGCAGGAGAGCTTGGTGACACTATCAGCCTCAAAGACATCGAACAAGAAGATGAAAAAGATGAGTCCGATCAGACTGTCCGAACTAGAGACGCGATTAAGAGAGGAAGGCAAACCGACGAGGCAACACAACATGATTTTCGAAGAAGAATTAACATGATAATGGGAGGATCCCAATACTGCATGGATACGGTGTCCGAAATCAAGGCGTTCCAGCGCAAGGTGGATGTTAGCACCAACTGGTTGGCACCCACCAATTTGCCAAATGACGTGATTTCGTTCGAGCAAAATGAAATAGTCGGCATTGACCATCCTCATAATGATCCTCTCGTTATCGAGTTGATCATAGGAGACCACAACATTGCCAGAGTGCTAATTGATACGGGAAGTTCTGCCGATGTTATTTTTCGAGACGCGTTAAAGCGTATGGAGATCAGTCTATTGAAAATTACATAAATACTGAAGCCTCTGACTGGATTTTCAGGAGAAACAACGATGACATTTGGACCAGGCTACCTGTAAGAGCCAAAGGAGTAACGAAGATCGTAGAATTTTCAGTGGCGGATCATCCCGCGATATACAACGTAATCATAGGAACTCCTTGGATAAACTCTATGAGAGTTTTCCCATTAACATACCACTTGTGCATAAAGTTCCCAATGCCAAACGGAATCAAAACCATTCGTGGAAATCAGAAGGAGTCCCAAATTTGCGTTATGGCCAAACATAAGCTCTAAAATCCCATAGCAGAACATAACACGAAGATGAAGAGAAAGAAAGCCAAGGTGAATCGGCAACCTGAGAACAAACTAGGCAACTTCAATTCACTCGGAAGTGTACGAGCTCGCTAACATGGCTGACATTCCAGTACGAAGACCTTGGGACACGATATACTTAAAGAGCTACTACCACTAAGCTATGTCATCCATGAAATATAAGGCGGCTTGATCCCTACAAAGGGTACGTAGGAAGCTCGTCTTTGGATGGGTTCAGCTGCCCCCCTTCCTTTAAAAAGGTGGGGAGTGGGTACGTATACTCGTATACTCCCATCTTTATAATAGACTCTATGTCTAATTAAAGCAAACTTTTCGAAGCTAAGATCTTCAAATCACATCCTTTACGGATTACTAAAGCCTTAACAAAATAGGCATCCCACTCACATCCTTTACGGATTAGTCAAAGTCTTAACTAAACAGACATCTCATCTCACTCTCGTTGCTGCTGGCCACAACAATGTACTACATCCTTTACGAATCTAAACTATCATATTCTTTGCGGATTAAAAGTGCGCTATATAAATACATATGTCCTTGTCAGAACGGATACATTTACGGAAATGCATCTGTAAACCAAAATGTTCATCTAAAACCCAACAAACGAATCGTTGGTTGCTAAATACATATGTCCATAGTCGGACCGGATACGTTTATGGAAACGCATCCGTAAACCGAAATATTCATCTAAAACCCAACAAACGAATCGTTGGTTGCTAAATACATATGTCCATTTTCGAGCAGATACGTTTATGGAAACGCATCCGTAAACCGAAATGTTTCATCTAAAACCCAACAAACGAATTGTTGTTCGCAACATCTCGAAAACATAGCGCTAAACGTATATCGTTAGCATGAGATACCTAAATATGTTTCGTCTAAATCCAGCAACTGATCGATGGTCGCAACATCTTAGAAACATAACACTAAACGTATATCGTTAGTGTGAGATACATAAACATGTTTTGGCTAAACCAAGATATCACGCGATTCTGAAAAATGCTAGTCTTTAACAACTCAAAATTATAGTACTAAACGTATGTCGTTAAGTATGAGATACTTAAGCATGTTTTATCGAAATGGGCATGTAAGGCGACGGTACATCGTAGGCCCTAAAACCGAAGGCAATAACCAAAACCCAGCAATCACTCGCTCTTTAGCACGCTGGTCTTTAACTTCTTAAAACCCAGTAAACATCCCTTCATAGCACACTGGAACTTAGCCACTCTGCGCAGAGGTGCGAGTTACCCTAACATGCTTCGGCTAACTAATCTTAGCACGTTACGATTATGAGTTTCAAGCAAGGGCATCAAGTACAACACCCGGATCGGAACGACATGAATACTCTTTTCAAATTTTTGCAAGGATCCCTCGGAACTTGGACCTTGAAAATTCTCACGAAGCAACAAGATAGTTTTGGCTCGTCGCCTCGTCATGATAATCTTGGCACAGCATCTTGGCAAGACATCTCCTCATGTTTTCCTCGGCAAAATGCCTGGTCATGTTTTTCTCAGCAAAATGCCTCGTCATGCTTTTCTCGGCAAAATGCCTCGTCAAGTACTCTTACAAAAAAAACAAATCGGTGATTTGATCAAAGATACAGCTCGACGATTTGATCAAAGATACAACTCGACAAAGTGATCAAATAAATGGCTCGGCAAGTCATAAACGCCAGTTTCAGCACGACATGTTGATCTCAGTAATGACTACTTACACCTCGTCACCATCATTACTGAGGCTGACGAGCTGGGGGCTAAATGTTGGGGTCAGGTTTCACCTCTTTGAGATCAACAGGATAAATGGCTAAGTATGAATGGGCCCTAGCCGTTTCACGAGACTTGACACCCTAGCCTGTTCACGGGCCTCAACACCCTAGCCGTTTCACAGGACTTGACATCCTAACCGTTTCATGGGCCTCATCACCCTAGCCATTTCACGGGACTCGACACCCTAGCCATTTCATGAGCCTCGGCACCTCTAGTCGTTTCACAGGGCTCAGCACCTCTAGCAGTTTCATGGACCTCGGCAGCCCTAGCCATTTCACGGGCCTCGACACCCTAGCCATTTCATGGGACTCGACACCCTAGCCATTTTATGGGCCTCTGCACCCCTAGCTGTTTCACAGGCCTCGGCACCCCAAGCCTTTTCACGGGCCTCGACACGCTAGCCGTTTTACGGGCCTCGGCACCTCTAGCCGTGTCACGGGCATCAGCACATGAAGCCGTTTCACAGGCCTTGGCACCCTAGCCATTTCACGGGCCTCAGTACCCCTAGCCGTTGTTGGGGTCGGATTCCACCATTTGTAAGATCAACGAGCAAATGGCTAAGTATGAGAATGGGCATAGCCGAATCGGGAAGGAAGGCTCAATAAACCCGACTGATAATAATGGGCTCGGTAAAACCCGAGCCATGGAAGAGGATTCGGGCAACCCAATCCAAAGAAATGGGTTCGGTAAACCCGAACCAAAGATGACAAGATCAGGCCGAGCCGTAGTATGGGCTTCAGCCCGAGGTGGTAAAGAAACCGAGCCCTAAGCTTTGCTCCACCTCGGCAAACACTATGTCCGAACTGAAGATATGGGCTCGAAGAGTTCGGTCAGTCATAGTAACGAGTCGAGGAGCTCGGTTCAATTGAACACCGAGTCAAGGTGCTTGGTTCAGCAGTACACCGAGCTGAGGAACTCGGGGTGTCGCATCGGTTGGCAAAAAGGCCCACATCTCGACAGGCTAAGGCGAGCCCAAATCTCAGCACAACCGAAGATGACGAGCCCAAATCATGATTTGATCTGCAATATGGGTTTCAAATAACGAGATGGATGGACCGAAGCGAGAAACTGGAGTAAGGCCCACAATTCCGAACCGACTTAGAAGAAACCAAGAAAAAAGGAAAAGATAAGCATGAAGAAAAGAAATTCGCGAAGGAAGAGGAAATCTTCCTATTTCATTTAGGATTCATCCTAGCCAACTTAGATTTGTATAAATAAGCATTCACATCCCTTGAGAAAGGGATCCGCAATTTGACCTAGCAAAACACTTGTACTTTTCTCAAAAATCAGCTTTCTAAACAACTTAATAAAAATGCCATCTTTGGATCTCTATTTGTGCTTTCGTGGTTTTCACTCAAAAGTTTCAAATCCCTTAAAAGTCCTCACAAATCTAATTGTTCGAGTTTCGACTCCCACAGATAGTTCTCGGGGAAAACAGTAGGGAAGGAGGAGAACTTGTGGTCGTGGAGCGTTTCAAGTCAGAAGATCCCACTTTTTACAAGTTTTGTTTCAGTTGCATTGCACCTAAAGGGGCAGAAATGCGAAAGTTCTACATGAAATCCATTTTGCATAATCCTCCAACAACTTCTTCCTATCACAATTTTTTATTGGACAGAGTTCAGCACATAACCTATGAACTATTGAACTGTAATCTTCATTTCGAGAAACACCTGGGTGAAGTAGACGGAAAAATGGTGTTGACCCGAGAAAGGGTGGTCAACATACGTATTTAGGGTTCTTCGGACGCAGAAGAGTGAATTCATGTCTTTTTGGTTAATCTCTTTTGTTTAAACTGTTTATGTAATATGTGTGAACTCGTCTGTCTGTTTGTTTAAAATGGAACTCGTGTCTGTTTTGCGTTTGCAATTCAATGTGTTACATGTTTACTACTGGCATAGTCTGCGGAAGGTGTTTGGCAGAGTTTACTACAGGCATAGACTGCTATGAATCCCTTTATTTTGAGGTATTTATTTTGAGACTTGGATTAAAACTTTAAAACTTATTGTTGTATTAAATAGAGAAGACCTTTCAAAATAAGTAGAGAAGGCGTTTATGCTAATTTTAAGCAAAGAAGATGCAGCTTAAATTCATAGTCAGCTTATCATCTCGGTTTATGCTGAGTATAAGCAAAGAAGATGCAGAGTATGAGCAGGAGCTGCGTCTTCTCAGTTTACACTCTATAAGCGTAGTTTATGATGCATGTAAATAAATAATAAGCAGAATAAGTTCTCTTCTACTAACGAATGAAAAAAAAAAATTCTGCTTGTACGCCGCAGAGTTTGGTTAATGTAATATTTATTAGAACAAATCTCCCTATTTACTATATACATATATTTACCAACCATGCAATTAAATTTGAACGTCGTAGGGATCATAAATATTTTCCATGATTTTCTCATCACACATGGGTTGTTAGGTATACGAAGATGTCTCATCCAACAACTTTGCAGCGAGCTTCAGCCTCCAGGTCATCATTTTGGTATTGCACAGTTCTCTTGCTGATAGCGGTAATCCTAACATATGACACTCAATGTATTTGAGTGCGTATACTCCATAATCACCTACTAGTGGACGCATTTTGGGAATGTCTTTAACAATTATGATTGTAAACTCTGCTTTATCGTAGTCACGAAACCATAAATTAATTGGGCAGGATATGACTGCTTGTGGAGTATTTAAGCTATCATATATGTAGACAACCCGATCAACCAATGATATGACTGTCCCAACCAAATGATTCTCGCCCACGTGTAGAACGCAGTATAACGTATCAATATCTTTGCCCCATACCAACTTTGTTGCGGCATAAGCTGGAAGAATACCGTGTACATTCTCGTAAGTACCACCAGGCCATATTTTAATATTACGCCACTCGTCGTACCTATTCTTCCAAAGCATTTCAAATGGTGCATCCAATATAGCAATCCGCGGACTCTTGAAAGAACTAGGATTTCTCTTTATCCTTAGCCTATACAAGTTCAGTTCTACGTCAACGTGTTGATAATTAAGGACAAATGTTAGGTACCAAAGCAGAGTCTACTAAACACACAACAACAACAAAAATCAGAGTCTGCCTGAGACACAACAACAACGGTCTGCCAGCTAAACATGAAATAAAAAAATTTGCGAGATCCACTGTTGACGAGAAAGAATGTACTTACCATATCGTGTAACCATTCCCTCGCCTCCAAAAGTAGGTTGAAGAATTTATGGGCCTTTGTATCCCCTCCAATTGGATAAATATTTGTTCTGTCGAAGAAAATTAACTTTCAAGTTAGACTGCAAGATAAAAGAAGAAATAGTTCAAAATAGTTTAGGGTTTATGGTTTAGGGATCGTCCCAAGATAAAATAGACGATCTGAGAGATTGTGGGTACTTACTCATCCGCTCTGAATACGTTCATAATGTCCACCGGTGTTTGGTCAACATCTCTAATACAATTTCGTAACCAGATTTCTGGGCCATTGGGTTTGCGTTGTTGCTAGGTACAACAAGAACTTTTGTCGATTTACTGAACCATACACTCCTCCTTGTTATTTGCTCCTGTTTGGTTGTATGGCGAAGA
Source organism: Pseudoturritis turrita (assembly GCA_900406555.1). NCBI lineage: Eukaryota > Viridiplantae > Streptophyta > Magnoliopsida > Brassicales > Brassicaceae > Pseudoturritis > Pseudoturritis turrita. Next base: position 160,683 of record OVBL01000205.1, on the reverse strand, counting down.
TTTCTGGATGTTTCGTATCTTTCAATTTGGTATGTACTTGGGTGGACTATATCCACTGATGGTTCAATGACATCCTGGGAGTTTCCTCTTCCTCTTCCTCTTCCTCTTCCTCTTCCTCTTCCTCTTTCTTTAATGATTTTGACTTAATCTTCCGATGGATGTACAAGGAAAGCAACTATTTCCATGCAGACGTTGGTTATCAATGCCCAGATGGGATCATCTTCACCTTTGTTTTCTTTGGCATAAGCTTCCTTTCCTTTGGCATCCTTAATGCGGGCATTGGTTTCATCTGCTGCAGCTGCTTTATCACTAACCTCTTCATTACCACCATTTGCTGCAGTGGCATTCTCTGCCTGAAGATCTTCTTTGGCATACTCTATCTATTTTTTCAACATCTCCAACTCCATCTTGAAGATGTTCGTCTTTGGCATCCTCTGCCTTTTTACTCCCATCACCATCAGTTGCTTCGTTGGAAAAAGCTGCATTATCACTAACCTCTTCTTTACCACCATTTGTTGCAGTGGCATCCTCTGCATAAAGATCTTCTTTGGTATCCTCCGCCTTTTCACTCCCGTCTATTTTTTCAACATCTCCAACTCCACCATCTTGAAGATGTTCTTCTTTGGCATCCTCTGCCTTTTCACTCCCATCACCATCACTTGCTTCGTTGGAAACAGCTGCCTTATCACTAACCTCTTCTATACCACCATCTGCTGTATTGGCATCCTCTGCCTGAAGATCTTCTTTAGCATCCTCTGCCTTTTCACTCCCATCTATATTTTCAACATCTCCAACTCCACCATCTTGAAGATGTTCTTCTTTGGCATCCTCTGCCTTTTCACTCCCATCACCATCAATTGCTTCGTTGGAAAAAGCTGCATTATCACTAACCTCTTCTTTACCACCATCTGTTGCAGTGGCAGCCTCTGCATGAAGATCTTCTTTGGTATCCTCCGCCTTTTCACTCCCGTCTATTTTTTCAACATCTCCAACTCCACCATCTTGAAGATGTTCTTCTTTGGCATCCTCTGCCTTTTCACTCCCATCACCATCACTTGCTTCGTTGGAAATAGCTGCCTTATCACTAACCTCTTCCATACCACCATCTACTACAGTGGCATTCTTTGACTGAAGCCAGACGTTGGCATCATTTTCTCTTTTATCTTCTTTGGCATCCTCTGCCTTTTTCACTCCCATCTCCAACATTACCATCATCTTGAAGATGTTCTTCTTTGGCATACTCTTCCATTTCACATTTGTATATTTTTTCATCATGGAATATATCTTGAAGATGTTCTTCTTTGGCATCATCTGCCTTTCACTCCAATATATTTTTGCATCATCTCCTACTTTTGGCATCTCTTCCTTTATCAATTGAAAAAGAGGCAGAGGCAACAACCTTGATTCTTTCTCCTTCGTTGTCTGTGCCATCTCCTTTGTTATCCACTGTCGTCTCTTCTTCGTCATTCTGCAAAATTTAAAAGTAATGAATGCTACTCTGCCGAAATTACATTAACTCAGCTTCAATTGATTACACTTTAAAGGGATACTCTGCCCTAATGGATATTAATGGATGCCAATAATGATTAGTATTGGATGCCATTATTAGTCTCCCGTAACAATTACATGTCTCACATAAATGAATGATACAACATGGGCACGCAGAGTATGCCATGCCCCTCTATTGTTCTACTTGATCTGATCGAGCATGATATCGCAGATCATGCCAACTCTTTTTTTTCAATAATTGCTGAGTTGGACATACCATGCGATTGTTAGGTTTTAGTTGGTTGTTAGAGAAGCGAGTATCTTGCTCGAAACAAGTCATCCTCTCCATCAGCTTTGCAACGACATGTGCCAAGTTGTTTATGGTTTCACTCAAAACTTTCTGCTGTTCCATGCTGGTTCGTTGCTGTTCCAAGTTTAATCATTGTTGATCCAGGCTGGCGTTTTCAATTCTACTTACATCTGCGTCAAACTTGGTCTGCTGTTTATCCACGACATATTCAATGATGTCGTCGATGTCTCTTTAACCACTAGATGGGATATTAGCTACAGGGAACTTAGGTTTTATGACATATTGTCCGTCTTCTTCTTCTTCTTCTGCGATTTTTTCATCATATTCATCAATTCCCTTCCTTTTCCTCTTCTTATTTTCTCCATCTCGCTCTTTAATTCCCTTCCTCTTTTTCCCTTTTCCTCTCCTTCCTTCATGAACTACTTTCCTCTTTTTCTAGTGCGGTTTTCTGAGACTGGGGGCATTTTTTAGATGGTCCATTTGATATCCGTCAATGGCTGGCCAGAGAGAATGTATTTGATGAGATTATCAAGCTTGACATCTATTACGTCGTTACCTTTCCAGCGTGGATACATTTTTGCCCGGGATCTCTCACACATAGTAGTTACAGTCACCTACAAAACACAGTTTTATGGTTACATAACTGTCAGCCAGAAGTGTGCGTAATTCATAACAAATTCTGCCAGAAGTCTAGAGAAGGGAAAATGTAAACTTGTGGCTGAGTCTTCGTGGCAGAGTCTTCGTGGAAGTCTTCTTGATCACTCTTCCACTTGACTCTGCCACTTGTGAGCCACACTGCCACTGTGGTTTGCTCTGCCAAAAGTCTACATTTTCACTTCAACAAACAATGCCAAAGATATACATACCTCTTCACTCGAGAAGATCTTCTCCACATTGGGTCTACCAACTTTTCCCTTGTATCTTAGCAGATGTATACTTTCAAACGCTATAGGTGTTTCCAAATTTTCTTGGGCACATAAACATACACACAGACCTGTAGAACTTGCACCCCTTCAAAACATAAGATTCTTGCCATATCTTCTCTTTAGTTACTAACTTAACCTACTCAACAAGATCTTTATAAGCAATCCTCCCCCAGGGATACCCTTCGAAAGTTGGCAAATTGATCACCAACCTAGCTAGGTTAAGTGGAATTTCGGTACGCCGATCAACACCAAACAGACCGTTCGACAGAATAGCTAGATAACTAAACCTAATTTTATCTTCCCTCGACTAAGATTTGCTTATATCTCCACCATTCTTCATACACAAATTCACTATGTCCTCGATACAATGGCTACAACGGCATTTTTGAGAAGATCCCGAAAGCGATTCCAGCTTTGGTGAGTAGCTTAAGAAAATTCCAGCCCATCCAACTGCGTAATTTTATTACAGTTTAGACCTGTGATCTCTTAAAACTCGAAGAGCGAGAACCGTGCTGGCTGCCCCGCGATAAAAAACCACAACTCAAAATGGGCTTTCATACTCCAGTTGTTTGCAAATAAGATGTTGATGCACAAATTTAGCACTCCATCTGAAATCCAACTTCTCAAACTTACAAATAACTCATAGCGGTGACTTACAGACATAATCACACACTTCTTCACCCGCTACACGTTCCACCAGTGGAAGATAATTGAACTTCGAACTATAGTTTATTCTAGTATTTGGATATGGCTCGTTTCCTTTGGAAAAAATCATGGCAGAAAAATCCATCTCGTAATCATTCCTATCCATGATATATTTGAAGGAGAAATATCGGAGAAATGAAGAGATCGGAGAATTATCGGAGAAATATCACATAAATGAAGAAAGAGATCAAAAATTTGAAGATACGCTCGTCTGCTCTAGGATTTTTTAGGGGAAGAAGAAGATCAAGAGTCAATGTTGTGTTTTTTAAAGGTTTTTGGGCTTTGTCATGGGCCTGAAATTATATTTTTTTAGGCCCAAGTTATATTATGGAAAAAAAATAAAACAAATATTACCTAATTAAGACGACTCCTTTTGTCCTACAGTTAAGACTCTGTCACCTTTTTCTTTAAGTAGAAACTCATCAAAAATGCTGCGCTACGTCTGCATTCAGTCTGCTAAACCCTAAACTACTCAAAACGAATTAAAAACTTCGATTAACATTTGTTTAGACATCATAACTCCAAAGTGATCTTAAATCTAAGAGTTTAAAAGCTTATTTACATTGAAAAAAACATAATGGAATAAAAATCAATAACCATGGTTAATAAAGGAGTACAATACCAAGGGAGTACTTCACATAATGTCCGTGTTGAACAAAGATTATGATAACGAAAAAAAGTTTGAGTTTTTCTTTTTAACATAAGTTGTAATAAACAGTAAGAAAGAATGTATAAAGGAAGTAGAAGTATATACAAATATACAACAACAAAAAATCTCTATAAACTAATTCTCCGATATCAATCTGCCTTCGGTCTGGCATTGGTGAAATTTAGTAAGTCTGCGATACTCTAACCACTCGGTTTTCACTAAGTTTTTGAGATTTCTTATCTCATTACGGTTTATACCGGTTAATGTACTATCGGTGATTGCCTTATGCCGTTGATGATATTCATTCAGTCTATGATATCCTAACCACTCGGTTTTCACTGAGTTTTTAGAGATTGCTTATCTCGTTTCGGTTTATACCGGTTAATGCACTACTGGTGATTGTCTTCTGCCATTGGTGATATTCATTCAGTATGTTATACCCTAACCACTCGGTTTTTACTGAATTTTTCGAGATTGCTTATCTTGTTTTGGTTTATACCGGTTAATGTACTACTAGTTATGGCGCTTAAAAGAAACACATTATCACCATTTTTTTCATTTTTTAGGTCTGTACAAAATAATGTATAAAAGAAGTGGCAGTAAATAAACAAGAACAAAATTTAGGTAAAAAACCTGTAAAAATGATTTACCCCCAAAGTCTGATACCAGTGTGCCTTTGGTCTACCGTTAGGTGGTTTGGTCTGTGAAACCTTAATCGTAAAAAGCTCACCAGTGTTTTTTTGCATATTACAAACAGAATTTAAGCAGTGTTTGCATCTACTCTGCTTCCAACGGCAGAGACTGAGAACGCTATATTTTTCTTTTGCGAGTAAAAGTAGAGACTGCGCGTACTCTTTTCTATCTCTACTTGTACTCTGCGTAGTCTACATTTACTTGCTTTGCAAATGTCATCCTGCATATAGTGTGCCACCGCTCCACGTTAACTCTGCTAGTCTTAGGGGTAGCGGTGGTATTTCTAAAAAAGTATATTAGTTCTACAATTTTCCCTACGATGGTACCCCGCTTGACATTAAAGTCAGAAAAGGTACCATTTTGAACTATTTATTCATAATAATATTATTAGAATCATTAATTTGAAGTATCATACATATTATTACAAACATTAATTTCAAGTCTCATACATATTATTTAAAACCCATCATCATCCTCTGAGGATGATAAATTACATCGAAATTCATCTTCTGCTTCAGCGTCTTCGATCTCAAAATCAATTTTTTCAACTGGATGATTTTCGTCTACTAAACTCTCAATAATGATTTCTTCCACCGTCTCCGTCATTCCATCGTCAAGTGTTTGTTGCAATATAACCAGCTCTTTTTTGTTAAACTTTCCTTGAACAACATGTCGTGGATTAACTTCCAGAACTGTATGCCACAATTTTCAAGGGCGTTTTGTATATGGGTATGGAAGATAACAAACTTGATCAGCTTGAGACCATGTCCAATAAATAAATGGCAAAATTAGAAGTTAAAAGTTTATATATACAAACATATACATAATTAATTAAAATAGGAAATACATACCTAAATAAATGGTTCGTAGTTTTGATATCTACGTGATGAGAGCACGTCAACAATGCCTTCTGCTTTTTTCCGAGTGCCTTTTCCAATCATAGGGTTAAAACATTCACAGTAGAAAATTATGATCTTCAAATTCACAAATCCTGGATATGATAGCTCTATTATATTATCTACGGTCCCATAGAAATCATCCTCTTCAAAAGCTTCGGAATAATTTTGGCCTCGGACACATATCCCATAGTTCATTGTCTCTCTCGTGACTCCGTGAGCACGCGTGTGAAACAAATACCCTCTTATAAAATACATGGGCCATGATCTAACTTTATTTTCAGGACCTTCCACTATTTCATAAACCCAATTAGGAAAAATTTCTTGACCTTTCATTGTATTCACCTATATATAAGAAAAGGATTTCAAAATTAATATAATATTCCATAAACCCGAACATATTCCAAATATATATATATATATATATTATTTAATATAATGCAATAGGTGGAAAGACATACATATTGGCGAACCCACTATGAAAATTTTCATCTCTTTTCAACGTGGCCTCGTTATCAGATAGTTCCGGATACTCAAATCGAATTTGCGTGTCCAACAATATGTTATGCCAACAATAAGATATATATGATATAAAGTAACTATAAAATTAAAAAAATGTATGTTAAATTCATTTATAGGTCCCAAAGAGTGACCTTTCAAGCGGCCGAAAATAGTCACAATTGCGCAAAACATATGAATGTGCGCATTTATAGTCTTTCTCGCTTAACCAAAATTCACTGCTTTTTCCACTTGTACGACCTACTTCAGTGAATATATCCGGTACCGGTACAGGATATACGGGTACTTCACCATCATCGTACCGACTTGACTTGAAAAATTAGAAAATTTCCGCTTATATATAATTTGAACCAAAGCAATGATATGAATATATATATATATATATAGCTTCATTAATTAATAATTATTTAAGTTATAATTACCTTCTTCTTATAGCTGTAGAAATGTGTGAGGCAATGTAATGTTCTGAAAAATAAGATATCTCATCATTCATGTATGATTGAACTATTGATCCCGCTGTATATCTTTTGTTCTTCGCTTTGCCTTTTAAATGTTTTAAAAACCTTTCGAAAGGATACATCCACCTATATTGTACAGGACCACCAAACTCCGCTTCGTATGGTAGGTGGATAGGTAGGTGCTCCATCACATCGAAGAAAGAAGGTGGGAAGATTTTTTCCAAATTACACAAAATTATGACAATGTTGTCCTTCCAAATTTGGAGCCGGGTCTGATCCAATGATGTACTGCTCAGGTCACGGAAAAATGCTTTAATCCCTACAATAAAAAATAGCTCTCTAAATGTCATTATATATTAATACAAATAAAAGCAATAATACAATAAGATAGTTTATACATATATACCTAATAATGCTTTGAGCACGTTACGCGGCAGAAGTTCTGCAAAGACAAACGGAACCAATCGTTCCATAAATACATGGCAGTCGTGACTTTTCATTCCCAAAAACTTTCCACCACTGATGTCTGCACAACTGGGTAAATCTGCTATATAACTGTCTGGAAATTTAACCTCAGACTTAACCCATGTTAGTAAGCATTCTTTCGCTTTTGAAGTCAGTCTCCCTCGATCATCTACATGCAGATCTTTCTGAGAACAAAATCTTGCAATATCTAATATTGACTTAACTGTGTCTTTTGATCTGTCTTTAACTTTCATAATAGTATACATGATGTTATCGAAATTTGTTTTCTCAATATACATCACATCAACATTGTATCGTAGCGTCAGATCGGTCCAGTACTGTAGCTCCCAAAATATGCCATGTCCCATAGCCGTCCATTGTTCTTGTATGCCCATTTCAACCACAAACTGATGTTTTAGGTGGTTCAACATGCCTTATACGCTCATATAACACTTGTTAACAAGTTAACGGTTGGGGTGGGTACTCGTTCATTGCGTGTTTTCCCTTCAAAAATTTTACTTTATTCTTCCGTAAGGGATGATTGATAGGTAAAAATCTTTTGTGACAGTCAAACCAGCATGTCTTCCTACCGGCCGACAATTGGAAAGCATTTGAATCATCCATACAAATTGGACACAATAATCTTCCATGTGTTGTCCACCCCGACAACATACCATATGCCGGAAAATCGCTTATCTTCCACAAAAGAACAACTTTAAGGTTGAAGGTTTGATCTAATGATAGCTCCTTTAAATCGTCGATCAGTGGTTGGAGGAAAACATCAAGACTAACTCGTGGATGATTTGGTCCCACATTCAAAATTGTCATAAACAAATACTCACTTTTCATGCACATATATGGGGGTAAGTTGTATGGTGTCATGATCACAGGCCACAACAAATGATTTTTTGACATACCAAAAGGATTAAACCCGTCTGTACATAATCCAAGATATATGTTTCGCGTTTCCTCCGTAAAACTAGGATGCAATTGATTGAAATTTTTCCACTCTGCCGCATCAGATGGATGACACATTACTCCGTCTTCTGACTCATGCTCAGCATGCCATCTCATCGATGATGCAGTCTTTTATAATAGGTAAATACCACATACGACTGAATGGTATAATGGTTTGGCCCTCACTAGCCTCATATTTTGGTTTTCCATAAAACCTGCAATGCTCCAACTTCTAATATTCTTTCCAGAAGAACATACAATTATCTATACATACATCAAATGTATGGTACGACAATCCTAGCTTTCACATCAATGTTTCTGTCTCGTAGTATGAACCGGTTGCCTGATTCCCCTCTGGTAAATTCTCCGTAAACAATTCAGACCATGCATCCATGCATGTTTCAGCCAAATTATGGTCTGCCTTAATGTTCATGAACCGAGAAGCTAAAGATAACTTGGAATGACCATCATGACAACCATCATAAAGTGGAGTATTTGCAGCATCTAACATATCGTAGAACCGTTTTGCCTCATGGTTATGTTCTTTGTGAACATGATCATTTCCACTCTTATCATGTTCATGATATTCATTAAATGGCGTAGAACCATGAAATGCATCATTTACCATCCCCGCAGATACATTCCCCATCATAATTTATTGGTTGATTACCACTATTAAAATCAACATTAGCATAATGACTACTCGTTCCTACCCCAACGACATCATAATCTTCACCATGTTCAGACCATACATAATATCCTGGCATAAATCCTCTATTATGCAAATGCTTCGAAACTGTCCTTGCTAGCTTTAAACTGGAATTTTGATATTTAACACAAGGGCGGTAAAACTTACCTCCACTGCTTAGAGCTATTGACTGGCTACTTGCGAAATTCATGAACTACTCGACCCATTCCAAAAATTCCCTTGAAATATAATTTGTGCATGGATCGATTCTGTTATACATCCACTCTCGGGATTTATTCCACATATTTTTGCTACTTTTTTTGTTTGCTCTCGTTTATTTTTTTAGAAGCTCACGTTTTGATATAAATGTCTGATGAATGCATAATGGGGTGAGAACGTTGCTATATTTATAGTCAAAATTTTGTCACTCTGTTATGACTATCCCAAAACATGTACCTTACCTAACTTTCATATTTTATACGTTTCCACCTACTAACGTTACTCACTCTTTTGTGACTATCCCAAAGCAGTCACAATTTGTGACTACTTTTGCGACTGCGTTTTGTGACTAATAAAAGGGTCACTAATTGGTCTCACTTTGCGATAAAAACTACGTAGTCGAATACTAGTCTCACTTCAGTCGCAAATATATGACTATTACACGATGATATTATTTCGTCGTAAATGTGCGACTATAAAGCCTCTAATTATGTGGTGGTCGCTTATTAGTCGCAAAATAGTCAGAAAGTAGTCACAAAATTTTGCGACTAAAAAAAGAGTCGCAAAAAGTAGTCACTCATCCCCTGTTTTCTTGTAGTGCTTAGTGAAGGATTTTTTCACCCTTTTATCTCTTATCTTTTATTTATGCATTTTCATTATGTTTATGTCTTTGTCTTTGTTCTTCATCATGTTTAGGAACTAGTCTTCTTATAGATTATGGGTAGGGTTAGATTAAGATTGATTGATGATTGATTAATGATGTTTAGGTTTAGAATCTTGTGATTTCCTATGTTTAGAGTGAACTCAAAGTTAGGATTGACTTTGCTAATCAAATCCTTGATCATGGTCTTTTTATGCCCGTAAGATGTTTGTGAAAATATCTAGACCAACTATAAACATGCTTTCCACATCTTAGCCAATTAACACTTGATGATTAAGGTGGTTTGTTGACTTATTGGACATATGCATTAAAGATCATTAATCATTTTAATTGCAATTGAGAAATTAGCTTAATTAAATGATTAGTGAATGGATTAGGCTCATGGAAGTTCACTAGTCTACTTTAGGGGATCCATGTCTTGTAATTGAACTTGATTACTTGTTCTAGCATTACTAGTTGTTAATCATCCCTAATCAATTACTTTTACCAATGATCCATGTTTTCTCTTTTGTTGGACCATGAGTTACGCTAGATTAGGATGCTTTGATGGTTAGATGATTATTGTTAGATCCTTCACTTAGGTTGAGATTAAATCTAGTTTTGACTTGATGACTCAAAACCTAGACCTTAGACATTTTTACGCCCGGAAAGTGTTTGTGGAAATTTTTGAATCAAACCTTTTGTGAGCTTTATATATCATAGCCAATTAGTCATGGATGATTAGGGTGTTTAGTGAACTAATTGGACTTATTCATTAATGCTCATTGATTATCTAATTGCAAACGAAAGTTAAGCTTAATTAGGTGATTAAATGAAGTGGTTAGTGTCACGGAAGTTGATTAGTCATAGTATTGAGTTCCATGTTCTAGGATAGTGTTTCATCCAATATTTTGCACCATTGTTTGATTTTTAATCGATCCTCGTAATGGTTTAGCTCAAGGTCCAATGTTGTTATCTTGTTTATCTTCTTCCATTTCATTTTCTTGCATCCCTTAGCATTTTAAACCATTCAAAAACCCAAAAATATTTGATATAGCTTAGTTTGTTTCTTGCATCTTTAGTGTTGCAATATTTAGTCTCTTGGGATCGACCCTTAAATAGTACCTCGGTGTACCATGCACTTGTGGTTTTATTTGAGGCTTTACAAAATTTAAAGCTTCGATCGCCTATTGGATCTTCGCTCTCTAGCAAAGGTAAAATAGTGTGCATCAAAAACATGATAGGCCTCTTTGGCATCCACTTCTTATTACTCTAGCAAAGGTAATATAGTGCACATCAAGTTTTTGGCGCTGTTGCCGGGGACTAAACGATTGCCATTAGATTTAGGATTCAAATTGAGACTATAGCTTTTACTTTCTTTTGTTTCTAATCTTTTCCCCTTTTCTTGTGATCTTGATCTCTTATGTGTACAACTAAGAGTAATTGAAACATGAAAGGAAGGAGTGAATAAAAGAAAGCAACCGTCAAGCTAGCAACGTTAAACGCGGCCTTGGGAACTCTCTCAAGCCTATCATTTGTCAAGCTAGTGATACAAAACAAGCATGAATAAAGAGGACCATGAACCTTCTAGGCACTATCTCCACCAGCCACCACACCATCCACACCACTAGCTCCATGGTACCATTGTCAAACCATTGTACATACCATTTTATTTCTTGCATTTTTATTTTTGTGTGTGTTTAGTTCTTCTTCTCTGTTTTGCTTTCTCACCGAGACGGTGAGAAGTAAGTCTGGGGGAGGGAACATTTTGCTAATCGTGTTTTTTTGTGTTATTTTTCTTTAGCATATTTGAGTCTCATGCATTGCATTGTATATGATAAAACCAGAAAAATCCTAAAAATTTGAAATATTTCCAAAAACAAAAAAGATTTTCTCATTTAGTTGTATTGCATACTCTTGTATGTTCATTCTAGGTTGCATTGTACATATGAGAACAATGATGAAATTGCCTTGTAAAGGTTTTTGACATAGCATTCAATGTGATTCTCTTGATAATGCGTTTTATTACTTAGGTGAATTGTAGAAAAGCTTTCTTCTTTGCATGTTAAAACTCATTGCTAATTTAGAAGCTTTTTTTAATTGATGGCATCTCTATCTTATTAGACTTTAATTGAATTTAATATTCTCGTTGATGGCCTTTTCATCTTGATCATGGATTAATTTTCTCATATTCAAGTCATCTTATACATTTTTGCCACCCTTTAATGACTTGAATGACCTATCTCCATCTTTGAGAAGGTATCACACCCTTGAAACCCTAAACCTTTGCATTTAATGTATGAGTGAGGCATTTTCCTTGAATGTCGCATGTGTAAAATCTCGCAAGCATTAGAACGAGAATGTTAGTTTCCAATTAAGGCTTGTTTCTTGTGTTTAAGACTTGCCTTTAGGGAGAGTATTCAAAGAAGGAAAGGGTTATATGGGTGAGCTTGAGATATGGGAAGTGAGAAAAAAAAAAGAGGGGTTAAGAAAAAAAAGAAACTCTAAGAAAGAAGCTCTAGGGGAGAAAGAAAGAAGCCATAAGGAAGAATGCAAAAAAAAAAAAAAAGAGAGCTCTAAAAAGAAATGAAGTTAAAATGTGTTAGTCTCCTCTGGAATAAGAAAAAAAATTCAAAAAGAAAAAGCTTAGAGGAGTCTATCAATTTAAGTAAAAAATGAGCAAGTTGTCAAAAGAAAGTCTTCCTAGAGTTTGAAAGAAAGAGTGAGTTTCAATGTGGTTAATCAAGCCAAAGGCTTTTGTGAAGTGAAAAGAAAAGAGAGTTTGAGTGTGCATCAAAGGGATTGGGTAGTATTTGGAAATGAAACCTTGTATGTATAGTTAGATCCTTCACTTAGGTTAAGATTAAAGCTAGTTTTGAGAACTCTCTCAAGCCTATTATTTGTCAAGGTAATGACACAAAACAAGCATGAATAAAGAAGATCATGAACCTTCTAGGCACTCTCTCCACGAGCCACCACACCACGAGCTCCATGGTACCATTCTCAAACCATTGTACATACCATTTTATTTCTTGCATTTTTGATTTTGTGTGTGTTTAGTTCTTCTTCTCGGTTTTGCTTTCTCACCGAGACGGTGAGAAGTAAGTCCAGGGGAGGGAACAAGTTGCTAATCCTGTTTTAGTTGTGTTATTATTCTTTTGCATATTTGAGTCTCTTGCATTGCATTGTATATGATAAAACCACCAAAATCCTAAAAATTTGAAAATTTTCAAAAAACAAAAAGATTTTCTCATTTAGTGGTATTGCATAATCTTGTAAGTTCATTCTAGGTTGCATTGTACATATGAGAACAATGATGAAATTGCCTTGTAAAGATTTTTGACTTAGCATTCAACGTGATTCTCTTGATAATGCATTTTATTACTTAGGTGAATTGTAGAAAAGTTTTCTTCTTTGCATCTTGATCTCTTCGCTCAAAACTCATTGCTATTGTAGAAGTTTGTTTGAATTGATGCCATCTCTATCTTATTAGAATTTAATTGAACTTAATCTTCTCGTATATGGTCTTTTGATCTTGATCATGGATTAATTTCCTCACATTCAAGTCATCTTGTACATTTTGCCACCCTTTAATGACTTGAATGGCCTATCTCCATCTTTGAGAAGGTATCACACCCTTGAAACCTTATCCTTTCTTTGAAACCTTCGTATTTAATCTATGACTAAGGCCTTTTCCTTGAGTGTCGCATGTGTAAAATCTCGCAAGCATTAGAATGACAATGTTAGTTTCCAATTAAGGCTTGTTTCTTGTGTTTAAGACTTGCCTTTAGGGAGAGTATTCAAAGAAGGAAAGGGTTATATGGGTGAGCTTGAGATATGGGAAGTGAGAAAAAAAAAGAGGGGTTAAGAAAAAAAAGAAACTCTAAGAAAGAAGCTCTAGGGGATAAAGAAAGAAGCCATAAGGAAGAATGCAAAAAGGAAAAAAAAAGAGAAAGCTCTAAAAAGAAATGAAGTTAAAATGTGTTATTTACCTCTGGAATAAGAAAAAAAATTCAAAAAGAAAAAGCTTAGAGGAGTCTATCAATTTAAGTAAAAAATGAGCAAGTTGTCAAAAGAAAGTCTCCCCAGAGTTTGAAAGAAAGAGTGAGTTTCAATGTGGTTAATCAAGCCAAAGGTTTTTGTGAAGTGAAAAGAAAAAAGAGTTTGAGTGTGCATCAAAGGGATTGGGTAGTATTTGGAAATGAAAGCTTGTATGTATAGTTAGATCCTTCACTTAGGTTAAAATTAAAGCTAGTTTTGACTTGATCACTCAAAATCTAGACCTTAGACATTTTTACGCCCGGAAGGTGTTTGTGGAAATGTTTGAACCAAATCTTTTGTGAGTTTTACATATCCTAGCCAATTAGTCATTGATTATTAGGGTTTTTAGTGAACTAATTGGAATTATTCGTTAATGCTCATTGATTATCTAATTGCAAACAGAAGTTTAGCTTAATTAGGTGATTAAATGAAGTGGTTAGTGCCACGGAAGTTGATTAGTCATAGTATTGAGATCCATGGTCTAGGATAGTGTTTCATCCAATCTTTTGTACCATTGTTTGATTTTTAATCCATCCTCATAATATTTTAGCTCAGGGTCCAATGCTTTTATGTTGTTTATCTTCTTGCATTCCTTGGCATTTTAAACCATGCAAAAACCCAAAAATATATGTTATAGCTTAGTTTGTTTCTCGCATCTTTAGTGTTGCAATATTTAGTCTCTTGTGATCGACCCTTAAATAGTACCTCAGTGTACCATGCACTTGTGGTTTTATTTGAGGCTTTACAAAAATTTAAAGTTTTGATCACGTATTGGATCTTCGCTCTCTAACAAAGGTAAAATAGTGTGCATCAAAAACATGATAGGCCTCTTTGGCATCCACTTCTTATTCCTCATTTGAATCTGACTCATCAGCATCCACGAGATCTCCCGAGTTTTTAGTGAAGGCCACAAAGTTCAGCATATCTGAGTCAGACTCACTGAAGCTCAGAAATGATTTTTCCTTCCCTTTTTGTTTGTTCGGGCATTTAAACTCGGTATATCCAACCCCCTTACACTCCAAGCATTTTAACTCTTTCCGTTTAGTTGCAGGATAGTCAGATTTAAAGTGTCACATGCCTCCACATTCATAACATTGAAGTTCTCATTTCTTTCAATCTTTATCCACATTCTCTCTGATGTTTTTGAGATTTGTTTTCACATTATTTCTATTCCATTGCAAGGAATCTCTGTGTTGGCCTTTCTCCCTTCTCCTTAAGGCTTTACCGAATTTTTTTGGCATTAAGGGCATGCTGTCCTTAAGTTCCTGGAGTTAGTTGTTATCACCATTAGCCAAGAAGGCAATTCCTTTTGAATTCTTCAGCTTGTCTGCATCGACTTCCATTTCCTCAGATTTGAGCATTCCTACCAGATCTTCATACTTCATTGAGTCAGTATTTCCTGATAATTTCATTACAGCCTTGTGAGCAGCAAACTTCTGAGGAAGACACCTCAAGAGTTTCTTCACGAGCTTCTGATATGTGTATGTCTTTCCCAAGACTTCTGCTTCATCGGCAATATCACTGGTCATTGAACTGCAATGAATAATTGTCTCATTTTGCTCCATCTTGAGGTTTTCAAAACGAGATGGAAGTTGATCTAATCTTGTTCTCTTAACACTTGAAGTGCCTTCATGCGATTTTTGTAGAATATCACATGCCTGTTTAGCAGATTTACACCCTTGAATAAGTTTAAACTCATCTCATCTACATCACTAAAAATAGCATTCATAGCTCATGTATCGAACTTCGACAAGTTCTTCTCTTCTATGATCCATCGAGACTTTGGTTTTGAAATTTTTGCTCCTTCTTCAGTGAGTTTGAAAGGAGCTTCCTAACCATCTTCTACTGCAGTCTAGGCATCCTCACCTTTTCCACGAATGAGCTGCATCATACGAACTTTCCAATAGCCATATCATTTCGTATCCAGTAAGAGTGTTTTTGTCACACCCATTAACTCCATTTATGGTTCCATTTTTCTTCAGGATCCAAGCTGTTGTTTGAGAAGAACTATCTCGGGTCGGCCACCCTCTCTAATACCAATTGAAAAATCGGAACCACTCTTAAATCTAATTTGACTAAGACAAGATTTAAGAACAACTATCTTTATTAAGAATTACTTGAAACATATGTTTACAATCAGTTTCAATTAGAGTTATACAACATCACACACATGTGATTTGCTCCTAAATCAATTCCTAATCTACCAACTCATAACACATCAACAACTATGTGTCTCTTTGTTCACTCACCCATTCTTTTAGCATACGAGTATCCTTTGGCTCATCGAAACTTCTCTAAGTTGTCTCGACACCGAACTCTAATGGCTTCTTCGAGTCTTATAGTCAGGCTTGTGTCCTGAAGCTTCCTCGCGTCAGAGGCAAGTTTAGTTTCTCTTTCATTCATAAACCCACTTGCCCCTTTTCACCATCGGGTCACATCTGTTCCTGCTACAGTACCAACTGCCATGTTCACCGCCGAACCTGCTCTCCTTTCCAAGCTCCGATGTGCCACATCATAGTTGACTTTGTTTGCCATTGATTTTTCCCGCCTCTCATGTGTCACTTAATTTCTTCTTGTTGCAATCCAAACTTATTTTTTCACTTCGAAGTAATTTCATGTTTTAAAACAAATCTAACATTCTCCATTCAACCACATAAACAAAAAGATAGCAGATACAACAACCAAAATTATCGTAAACAAACATGAAATTAAGCTTTCGTGACGGTGTTGCTACGGCGAGGATATGGAGATCCGATTCTACTTTTTTTACTGAGTTATCTAAGCCATACGATTTCAATAACTATGAACGGCTATGATTAAAACCAAAGCTTTACAGCTAATCCCAACATATTTTATCGCAACCACACGATTGCATAGTAAGTTACTAGACGAATGGTCTAGATCGGTTCCTATGTAACTACTTTTCCTTTTTCCTTCCTTCCTCCAACTTATTTTTTGATATCGTCAAGGGGTATGATGGTATTAAAAAAAAATTGAACAGTTGTAAAAGTGTCATCTGCATCAAAAATGTCTTTTTGTAAGATAAATATGAAAAAGTGTTTTATAGTGTAATCAACCTTTTTTTCATCATTGCCTTTGTCATCAAATAGTGTTTTTATCGTTATGTTACACTCAGCAAAACCTAATCTTATATTCTAAAAGCATCTCCAACTATGATATTGTGCTAGTTTCTCCAATAGTAGAAGAAACTTCATAATATTTTATTAATAATTAATATTTTATTAGTTTTGAGAAACCTAGGAAAATTACATTGTTGAAATCTGCTCCATTTAACGAGCCACACTCCACGTTAGAATATTTTGCATGTTTTAGGCAGGCCACCCCCAAAAAAACACAGTCGATAAAATATCAACTTTAACCGTCTCATTATTCTACCTTTAATGAGATCATAAAAATTGCCTATACTTTTATAGTTAGTTATTCACTTTAAAAAACTTCTCAAATAGTATATTATAAATAATCTATTTTTAAACTATATGTCCTCATGTATAAATATTTAATTTTATTTATAGTCATTTATTTTATTTTTCATAAAGATATTAATAGATTTAGATGAAAGTATTTCTTTTTTACTAAATTAATTTTTGAAAAGAAAATTGTTTAATTTCTCTCTTTTCTTTTTTCATTTTATAGATTAGAAATGAATTAATATTAATTTATTTTTGATAATATCCATGTTTTTAATTGATATATATATATATATATATATATATATATATATATTGATAGAGGCTGAAAAATACATTGAATTATATTGGGTTGTGTATATGTGCAACTTAAATTTGATTACTGGAATTACAGAAATAATTGATATATTTATTGTATTTAATTAAATTTATCATATGATTTTAATTATCGTAATGCATTATATATAAAAATTTTGATTAACTAATATTATTTTAAAGATTACAAATGTATTAATATATAATATTCAGTTTTTCAAAATAATATTTTCGTTTTTAATTTATTTATTTATAGAAAATAGGTTGAAAAATATATTTTGATAATATTTTGTTCTAAAAAGTACAAATATATTTAAAATAAAAGATATTTAATGATATTGTATTTTATAAATAAATTAATTAGAAAATAATTTGACTATTCTACTTTTAATGAGATAACTAAAATTGTCTATTTTTCAATGGTATTTTTGTAATATTTTACCATTTTAAAGTTTTTTTTTTTAAAATATTTTCCAACTAATATTATAGAAGATTACAAAACAATAGCAAAACCTTTTTACTAAAACTATTTCAATATCTTTTTCGATAAAAAAACCCTTGCCAGTTTTTGTTATCAATAGGTCTAGGCATTCGGATTCGGGTCGGTTAATTCGATTTTTCGGTTTTTCGGGTTTAAGAGTATAAAATTCATTCGGATATTTAAAAATTCGGGTCGGGTTCGGTTCTGGTTTTTTTGGATTCGGTCAGATTCAGTTTTATGTAAAAAAACCGAAAAATATCCGAATGTTATTCGGGTTCGGGTTGTTTCGGTTTTTAATACCCGAAATACCCGAATAAAACCCGAAACACTGAAATATCAGACAAGTGTTTTACAATGTACAACTTGTCAAATTTACACATACATACAAATAAGGAGAAACAACTAATAACTAATGTTCAGAAACCATTGATTCATAATGTTCAAAAACCAATCCAAAAGCCACAAGGCTAGCAACATAATGTTCAAGAATCAAATCAACACTCCAAGTGCAAATTGATGTTCAAGCACCTACATTGCAAACTGAGAAATTGAATAACCAAAAAACAAGATAGTGTTCTGTTCAAGTACCATTTCAAATTCAAAGTCAAAAAATGAAAGATAATAATTGCAAAACACATTCCAAAATAAAATCAGATATTCTTGATTCTTCATTTTCCTGTTACAATAAAAAATCAAGTAACAAACAGAAAATGGTTATCCATCTCATTGCAACAAGAAGTTAAAGTGATAGAGACTTATAGATGTTTCCTTGTATCCTAGGCTGCTAGTGCTACTCATTGCTTTGTGATTCAATCATATGGAATATGGAAATGTTCAAACACTGAAAAAGACAAAAAAAAAAAACAAAATGTTAATACATAATCAAAGAATGATTAGATAAATACAATGGAGGAGACATAAGACATACTTTTCTGAAGATTGTCTAGCATTTCGATATCAGCTAGCATTTATTCATTTGTGATCACTGTTGTTTCACTAAAATGAATCTGAGCTTTCAGCCATTACTCTGTACACATCAAGACCTTGGTATGAAAGTGAGTTAGGCAGCTCCTATATGGATCTAAGACTCTACCACTTGTGCTAAAAGTACTTTCTGATGCAATAGATGACACTTGCATTGCAAGTAGGTCCTTTGCCATTTCTGATAAAACAGGATACTTCCCCTTGGTTACCTTCCACCAAGAGAGTACATCGTACTCAGTTCCTAACATTAGTTTAGGATTCTCAACAGGTTCTTTCAAATATATCTCCATTTCATCCCTTGGATCATCAACCCCTGTCTCATCTACCAATTTCTTGTACACAAAATCCATCCTCTCGTAACCAAAATCCTCATAAACCAACTCCATTATGTCCACTACTTGGTCTTGGCCACTCAATGATGAAGTATGACTATACTGTGAAGTCTGTGATGATGGCATAGTATATGTAGGTCCTTTACTAAACCGACCATTGTACTCTTTAAATAGGGAACCAAGAAGATCATACACAAATTTGTACATGGTTGCAGACTCGGGAGTTTTTTTCCCATATAACTTATCAAAATATAGCTTAGCAAAATTCAACTTCTTCCCAGGATCAAATACAAGAGCTACAACCAACATCTTATTGATGTTCTTTATACCATCCCAATACTTATGAAACTTCTGCAACATCTCATTAGCTTTTAACTTCAACTCTGAATCATAACTATTAGCCATTGTGAACAGATATCTCTCTATTGTCACAATCTCACCATAGTACTTATAGGAATTAACCGTGGTAGAAGCATAAACTACCAAAGTGCTATTGTAAAAGATGATTAAGAACTTTACTAACATTTCCACTTCATTCCAGTCACGAATAGCAAGAGGTCCAATTCTCTTAGTCCCATTCTCAAGTTCTAAAAAGTAATCATTGTATAGCTTATCCTCTCGTTCCATCTTATCGAAAGCTAACTTAAACTGAATTGCACTAGACAACATGAGGAATGTGGAGTTCTAGATAGTGTTCACATCCATAGGCAAACTATCACGGGTCAACCTTCCTCTATCTACTTTTAACTCAAAACATTTCAACCTATTAATAGATGCTCTAACATGCGTAATTGCATTACGTATAGCAGCCACATTATCACGTAAGTCAGCCAAACCTTCCTTTGCAACCAAGTTAATTATATGAGCACAACATCTCATATGTAATAAACCCCCATCTAACACAAATGTATCAGCAGAAACTAAACTAAACTCAGTATGAAACCTCTTTAAAGCTGAAGTATTAGCAGTTGCATTGTCAACTGTAATACACAATATTTTTTCTATTCCCCATTCAGCTATCACATCTATCAAAACTTTAGCAATAGTCTGACCTTTGTGATTAGAGGCATACTTGAAGCCAATGATTAGTTTCTGTAACCTCCAGTTCGAATCAATGAAATGGCATGTTATCACCATATAACTCGCACATTTTGAAAATGTAAAGTGAAAACATTCATCAAAAATCAGTGAAACTTAATAGAAGAATTAATCAATTGGATGCTTATGTTTACGGTTTACCTGTAGTTTGAGAAACCAAATATCAGTTGTAAGAGAAACTCTTTGTTTGCTATTTGATATCATGTTCTTCAATTCTCCTTTTTTTTTGCCATACATCTTCACTATGTCTCTAGTGGCAGTCCTTCTTGAATGAGGTTTATACAAATTCACCTTCAAAAGAGAAATAGTTAGATTAAAAGAGAAAAAGAGATTCAAAGAGATACATAGAGACACAAAGACATGTCTAGCCTAACCTTATTGTAAAAGTGTTTCCAGGCTATGCTTTCAATGAAAGACAGTGGCACCTCCCCTATCACAAGCATCTCATTGGATGCTTCTCTGAAAACAAATTCACGCACTTTGGCTGCCATCAATTGTCCATCTTGATTGATAACAGGCTGAGTCTGGCCTTGCCCACCCATGCCTTGTACTCCTTGCAGGTTTTCAGATGATTTGTGAGATTTGAAGTGCTTGACTTTGTTGGGCATGCTAGAACCCTTTGGCAGTAGTTACATGTGCATTTGTCTCGATCATTCTTTGTCCTAGTGAAATGTGACCATGCAGGAGACCTTGTGTTGAGTACCTTCTTTGCTTTAGGTGGCTGAGAAGTAGCTCCACTTGGTGTATCTTTCATTTTCCCTCTACTTTCAGGCGTCAACAACTCCTCTAGATCATCTTCTAAATGCACTTCTGCATCTTTATCATTGTCCTCTGGATTTATGGATGATGAAGAATCCATCTGAAAAGAAGAAGAACATGTATCAAAATTCATCTGAATCAAAAGACATAAACATGTACAGAGGAGTTAATATAAAACATGTAATCAAATTTAATCTCACAAAGCTTAAACTGACAAAAATACAACTATACCAAAAGAAGAAGACAACATACACAGATAAGAAGACAAGATTGTCTTTCAAATACCAGAACTTGCACTAAACCAAAAGAAGAAGACAACACATCACATACCATGAATCAACATATATCGACACCAAAGAGACATAGAAGAAGACAACATACACACACATGCACTACATCAAATACAAAACAGAGATACTAAGACAAAACATACACACACAGACACTAAATCAAACACAAAACAGAGATACTAAGAGAATACACATACTGTAAATCGAAACAAAACCGAATCTGAAAAACAACTAAGAACCTTTGTCGAATTAGACACAAACCTTAATAGAATCTTTAAAAAATCAGAAACAAAATCCTAATCAAAACTATTTCGAATCAGACACACTCTAATCGAAGAACAACTAAGAAACTATATCGAATTTTATCAGACACAAACCTTAATAGAAACTCCAAACTATATCGAGTCTAAGAGATAACCTTAATCGACACTATATCATATCGAATGATAAACAAAATTGGGACTAAATCGAAACACAAAGAAAACCCTAATCGAAACTATATCAATTTAGAATCAAAATTGAATCTGAAACTAAATCATAATCGAAACTTTATCAAATCAGAATCAAATTGAAACATTTATCGAGTCGGAAACAAAACCCTAATCGTACCTGTAATTGATTTCTAGACGTATCTGATGGAGGAGACGTTGTTCTTGTGTGATTCAGAGTTAGATTTTTCAGTTTCGATGAAAAGAAATGAAGAACAAATTTTTTTATTTTAGTTTAGGGATTGTTTTTGAAAATGGGAAGTGGAACAGGCTAATGCAAGTCTAAAGTTTCGGGTATAACATAAGTCTATAGATATAGTATCGGGTTTAATCGGGTATCCATTCAAAATTCGGGTATAACCGAAACCGAACCCGTACCGGTAGCACTCTACACATGAGAACCGATAGGTTAATTTGACGAAACCGTACCCGAACCGAACCCTATTTTTGGGACCGGGTTCGGGTTCAGGTTCGGGTTTTGGTTTCAGATTTTATGCCGAAGTCTAGTTACCAATAAGATCAAATACGACTGCTGTTAAATTTTTTTCTTTTTGTCCAAAAATACCACTACTTTAAATTTTTTTCTTTTTATCCAAAAAGATGAGGGTAAAATAGTAAAGTTGTAAATATGAAATATCCAAAAACGATGAGGGTAAAATGGTAAAACTCTAGATAAAAGTTCGGTAACGATAGAACAGATGTTGAGAGCTCTCACCTGAGCAGCTCGAGCTTCACGCGAATGGCTTCTTCTTATTCACTTGCTTCGTTCCCATGTCTTTCCTCTCTCAAAATAACGTTCAAGCCCATGGCTGTTCTCAGCAATTCCTCTAGAAGAGCGATTCCATACGAGCTGAAAAAGGGGCAAAACCGTCTTTTCCACAAGCTTCCTTCTGGTCTAAAACTGGAGGTAATCGAGCAGAGAAAAGAGAAAGACGAAAGAAGAAGAAGTGAGGAAGAAAATCCACCATTAGTTTTTGTACATGGAAGCTATCACGCCGCTTGGTGTTGGGCTGAACATTGGTTACCTTTCTTCTCTTCCTCTGGGTTTGATTCTTATGCTATTAGCTTATTAGGCCAGGTAAACTCTTTTTTTAATTCAGTTTCAAATCTCAAATCATGAAATTTATAGTTTCCTAAGCAATGCCTACAGATTGATTTGGTGAAATCTTGTTTTCATGATGGTTGTGTAATTGTGATCTATATACATTGTTCTGATTTTTAGGGTTGTTTATGGTCATGACTTCCTTTTGATTTCCACCAATATCTATTGATACAATCAGGAACATCAATTTGCAAATTTTTGGTTAAAATATTTCTGCATTGATTTGGTTAAGTTTGGTATTTATGAGGGTTGTGTAATTGTGATCTACACATTCTGATTTTTAGCTTTGTTTATGGTCAATAATTTGTTTTGATTCCCCGAATATATATTTGATATTATCAAGAACATCAATCTGGAAATGTTGGTTAAAATATCTACACATTGATTTGGTTAAGTCTGGTTTTTATAAGGGTTGTGTGATCAAGAGTCGGATTTTAGCTTTGTTTACAGTCAAGATTTTGTTTTGATTCCCCCAGTATATATATAGATATTTTCAAGAACATTATTTGCAAATGTTTGGTCAAAACAAAGTGATATGTGGTCTGTGTGTCATCTTTGAATTCTTCAGGGTGAAAGTGATGAACCCTTGGGAACAGTTGCTGGAACACTTCAGGTACTTGAAACTTTGATTAATCATTGCAATTTGTATCGTCTTTATTGGATAAATTTCCGACCTGATTCAGCTTGATCCTTAAAGTCTTACTTGTTTGTGTAGTAGACGCACGCAAGTGATGTTGCCGACTTCATCGAATCCAATCTAAGCTCTTCGCCTCCTGTTCTGATTGGCCATTCTTTTGGAGGGCTTATTGTTCAATATTACTTGGCAAATATCTTAAACAAACAGTCGTTAGGTAAGGCTAATTCATAGAATGAGTGTCGTTTTTCAGATCACATGTAATAATGCCTACAATAACCGGGGAGTTTGTTCTTTCGATTCAGGATCGACAAATGCATTTCCAGAACTTTCAGGGGCTGTATTGGTTTGCTCGGTCCCACCTTCGGGTAATAGGTAAACTTCTCACAACCTATTCACTCTAGATCAGAACTTCTTCGTTTAGCTCATAGAAAACTTATGGGACTCTCTCTCTTGTTCAGCGGATTAGTGGTACGTTATCTCTTTTCTAAACCCGTAGCTGCTTTTAAGGTAAACTCTTTCCTCTCTTTCGATCTTACAGAATGATCTCAGTGCCATGTTCTACTTGTTCCAGCAATGTTGGTTCTTGGTTGTGTTCTTGAGCAGGTCACTCTCAGTTTAGCTGCTAAGCGTTTTCAGACATCTATTCCTCTTTGCCGGGAAACATTCTTTTCTTCAGCCATGGATGATCAACTTGTGCAGCGGTATACCCATGAACTAGCTCAAAAGTACATTTGAACCTAAATCAAAATTTCAATCATCTATATATGAATTGTTTGTCTCTCTTTTTTTCCGATTCAGTTACCAGGATCTGATGAAAGAGAGTTCACGGATGCCGTTGTTTGATCTGAGGAAGCTAAACGCATCACTTCCGGTACCAAAACCAATGGAAAATTCAACAAAAGTTCTTGTTTTAGGTGCCAAAGATGATTTCATAGTCGTAAGAACTAAGAACTCCCCTTCTTGCTAACCGAACCAGAAAGTTTCAATCTTGGTACTTGTATTAACCGGATTGGGTTATTGTTTTGCAGGATGGTGAAGGACTGAAGGAAACCGGGAGGTTTTACGATGTTGAACCGGTTTGTGTTGAAGGTGTTGCTCATGACATGATGCTAGATTGTTCAGGGGAGAAAGGTGCTGAGGTTCTTGTGCATTGGCTGTGTGGTTTGTCTAAACCGGGAAATTTATCTGCTTAATGGACTATTTTTACAGGTGCTGAGGTAAGTGAATTTCTAAGTCTATATTTCTTAGTTAGATGAGACAAATGTGAACCTTGATTTAGTTTCTGGATAGCAATGATATGATAATTGTGGGAGGAAATCAAAAAATTTCAGTATGGTCTTTGGAAATTGGTAGACGACGATACGACTCATACAAGTATGACTAGCACGTGTAGAACTTTGAACTCTCAAAGTCGTTGAGGATCGGACAACACAGATTTTACTATGTTTTATCTCTCTCTCAGTTTCTTGTTCGACACTCAACGTATTCTCCTTTTATGTATTGCTTGATCTCATAAACGAAAACCACACACTTTTATTATATATATAAGCTGTATTTATAGGTTTACATAACAGACTAAGGGACACGTCTCTAGAAGACAACCCAATGTGGAGACACACACACGTGTAACTGTTTTGCAGTTAATAATTCTATTCGTATCTCTTCGGTGTGTGATACGAATTGTTTATACATAAATCAGTTACTTAACTATATAATATACGACTCTTCTAAAATAATAAAATAAGATGAAGACTTGATCACATCCAACAGCACGGAACGGAGCATAACCTAAAAATGATATTATTTGTTATCCGGTCCATTTTTTTTAATATCTAATTTTGTGAACCATTTTATTCCGAAATAATTCAGATAAAAAATTCTACTATGTTTTAAACAAAAAAAAGCAATAATTTAAGACCATGGAATATTTTTCATATTGAAAAAAATATAACTAAAAAAATTCTGTATAGAAAAGAAAAATAACTGTGAAAACTCCTTCACCATTGGGTCAAGGGTTTAAAAGATTTTACACCATATCTGAAGTTCGATTTTCAGGAAGTGCAATTTCTTGCAGATTAATGGATGCAAAGCTTATCGGAGGTTCCAGAGTGCTGCAGGTAGAGCGGTTCATCGTGGTCTCGTGTGTTGCGGGGAGAGCATGTCCATTGTGGGGATGTCGTACATGCAGAACCGTCTGTTGTGGATCTGAGTGATGCGGGAGAGCTGAGTCGTGGAATCGTTGTTCGTGGGAGCTGTTCATCATAATTGCATATGCTGCAGGTTGTTGAATATCATCATAATAGGATTAGATCAAATATCTCAAATGATGATGTAATAGACGAAAAAAGAGAAGAAAATAACTAAGAAAAAAAGAGAAATTGGCATCAATAGTCAGCTTTTTTTCAGTAATTCACCATATGACTAATATTTGGTGTTTTTACACCATTAAACCATGTTTTTGTTATCCCTTATCCATCACTTCAATTGCATTTGCATCTCATTTATATCATTTTAGTCTCATTTTAGTTTACTAGGTGCATTCTAGAGTTAGGATTTGTATATGTGCACTTTGTGTTAAACAGAAGTCTGGAACGAATCTGCCAGGAACAAGTCTGCCGAAGGATAAAGAAAAGTCTGCCAAAGGATAAAGACAAGTCTGCCTGGAACAAGTCTGCCGAAAGAACAAGTATGCCTTCAAATGCACAGTTGACTTTTTCTGTTTTTCGTTAATTTTTCTGGTTTTACCCGGGTCCGACCCAATTTGTCTTGGGTCGACCCGAGTACGTTTTTCTTAGCCTATAAATACATTTTAGGCCAAAGATAACCTAAGTTTGATCTAATTTTTCTCCTATTTTATGCTCCAAACTATTTCCTTATGATATTGGCTTGGATTTTGTAATCTTACAATTTCTAGTGAAATTTTCTTAACCTTTCATCTCTTCTTTATGATTATGTTTTCATCTATGTTTATTCTTGAAGTGAGCATGATGATTAGTGAGTAGTTTTTCTATGGGTTTTTGAGCTTAGTAGATTAGGGATGCTTAGTGGATGATTAGTGATGCTTAAGCTTAGGTTCTCATGATTTCTAAAGTTCAGGGTGTTCTTAATGTTAGATTTGACATGATCAATCAAAATCTAGAACATGGTCATTTTGTGCCCGGAAGGTGTTCGACAAAATGTCTAGGAGAACCTTAATTCTTGCTTTTCATTCTTAACCGAATGGAATTGATGCTTAAGGTGTTTAGTTGGTTATATGAACTTATGCTTAATGATTATTGATCATTTAATAGCAATTGGAAAATTAGCTTAGTTAAATGACTAGTAAATGGATTATTGTTATGGAAATGGATTAGTCTACCTAGTGTGTTTCATGCCATGGAATTGATTTTGAATTGTAGTCCTAGCATCATTAGCTAGACATTAATCATCCCAAGTCAATTGCTTTGCCCAAAGCCCATGCTTTCCTATATTTGATCAAGTTCTTTTTGTTGACTTTACAATTGACTTTTGTTGACTTTTGCATTTTAAGTTGCTTATACTTGAATTGTATTGCTTTTATCTTGTTTAGTGCTTGTTTACTTATTTGGTTTGGTTTTGCCTTCCATTTGCATTATCATTTCGTTTGTTTCACTTAGTTTCAGAATTAGGACTTTTAAAGTCCAAAACACAACCTTGAATTGCTTAGTTTACTTGAATACTTGGATTCTTAGTGTAGCTATTCTAATCTCCCTTAGTTCGACCCTATGATATGCTACAACAACTAAAGTGTAGGTACAAATACAATTTGACACACATCAAATTTGGCACCGTTGCCGGGGAGATTGTGCAATAGCCATTAGGATTTGGTCTTCGATTGAGACTAAGTTTTTGTTTTTCATTTGTTACTAATTTTTCTCACTTGTTTCTCATTTGTTTCTCTTTTGTTTCCAAAGGTGTATGAACACAAGGAGTAAGGGACCGACAAATCTTCAACCACTCATTCTTGACATTCGACGTTTGGAGAGAGAAATGGCTAGAGAAGCAAGGCGAGAATGCAAACGCCTAGACCATTTAAGGCGGTTAGATATGGAGCCGAGAAATGATCGAGAAGATGGGGCTCAAGGAGTGGGACATGGGAACACGATAGGTAGGATTCCCGTGCATCCACTTCGAGATGCAAGGAGAATTGGTGACTTTGATGAATCGATTACTAATGGAGAAAGGATGGGGATTAGAGCTCCACCATGTAGAAACAATAATTGGGAGATCAAGTCAAGCTTGATCAATATGGTGCAAAACAATCGCTTCTTCAGTTTACCCATGGAGCACCCAATCGAGCATGTGGACAACTTTGAGCGCCTTTGCGCTACGGTAAAGATGAACGGAGTCCCCGAGGACGTAATCAAATTGACTCTTTTCCCTTTCTCTCTAGGAGATAAAGCCTCCCAATGGAAAAAGAGTGTTGTCACAACTTTAATCACCACATGGAAAGAATGCAAGAAGCGGTTCCTCTGTAAGTTCTTCTCAAACCAACGAACGGCTATGATTCGAAATGACAGTTTGACTTTCAAAAAAGGGGGCAATGAGTCATTATATGAGGCTTGCGAGCGTCTAAAGGGATACACGAGGTCTTGCCCTCACCATGGGGTGTCTAAGGCAGCTCTCTTAGGGATAATTCCATAAGGGAGTTCATGAGAAGTACTACATCACATTGAACACGGCGCGTAATGGGGACTTTGCAAGCTTGACTATAGAGCAAGGGGAACAATTTGTAGAGAACCTAGCGTAAAGCAACCAAAGCCACTACAAGAAAACAAGGGATGAGCGACTCCGAAAAATGTCGCAAAAACTCAATATGCGACTACTTAGAGACTAACATAAGTAGTCGCTAAATTTTGATTGCAAAATAACACAGTCGCAAAATAGTCGCGCATTACTGACTAAACTGTGACTGATTCATATCGTCGTATATGTACGACCACTTTGAGACTAAAGAGGTGGTCTTATATTAAAGACTATTTAGTCACTACCTGTAGTTTGCGACTACTTTATGACCGGTTGTTGTAGTCGTAACTTCAAGACTAATTTGTGACTAATACTTTAGTCGTATAAGAGCGACGATTGTTATCGTCGTATATTTACGACCACTTTGAAACTACAGCGGTGGTCCTATATTAAAGACTAATTAGTCACTACCTAAAGTTTGCGACTACTTTATGACCATATCGGTAGTCGTAATTTCAAGACTAATTTGTGACTAATTGTTTAGTCATATAAGAGCGACGTTTGACAGACTAATATTTTAGAGGCTAATAAGTGTGGTAGTCGTAAAATCGTCACGTAATAACAACTAAAATACGTCTAATTTGTTGTTTTCGTCAACGATATGGTCGTAAATCGGTAACAAATTAGCAACCTTTAAAAAAAAAAAATATATATATATATATATATATATATATAAGTATTTTATATAATTTTTTTTTATTTAAAATGCTAAAAGTGAAAAAGAAAGAAGCCAAATGTTACGGATATAGAAAAAAAATTAAGTGTTGAAAACATAACAAAAGGTCCCAAACATAACAAAAGAAACAAGTCTTTAAATAGAAACAAAAGGTGCCAAAGACAAATTCTTTTGTTTTAGAAAAAGGGATGATGAAATTGTTCAGTCTATAGCTAGGGATGGGAGGATGGTGAGATGCCATATGCCGTGCCTGGTGAGCTGCCTGGTGCCGTGGCTTCTGCGGTTGGTGGTTGAGTCATGAAAGCTACGACTGTGGGATCATTCTGTTTCAGGTAGGAGACAAGCTTCTCCAAGCTTTGGAGCTGAGCCTGAGATTGTCGTTGCTCCTCATCACGTCGAGCATTCTCCAAATCATGTTCTAATATCTTCTAACGAGCTGCTTGTAGTTGTTCCTGCATCTCTATAAGTGATGACGAAGAAGAGCTTGCATAGCTTTCTTTTCTTTTCCTTTTGCTGACCATCTCTCGAAGTTGGCCAAGTCCAAAAGGGTTCCCCTTGGGATCTTTATCAGTGCACTAAAACAAAAAAAAAACCAAAATGGCAGTCAACCAAAACGAGTATGTTGACATGAAGATAAACATATAGGTTCAGCAGAAGCTAAACATAAAACTTTATATATCAGAATTATTCAAAATAAAAAACAGAATGATTCACTACTTACAAATATCAGAATGCATGATTTCAGAATGATTCTTAATCAACAACAGAATGATTCACACCAAAAAAATGAAAGAACAATCTATTCAGAAGACAAATTGTTCCAGTTACAGTATAGTAAGTTGGAATCATAATGTACATAAAGTATACTTCAATGTCAGAAAGGCCAAGTTGATGAGATACATAAACACATGATTAAACATAATTCAGACCAAAAGATAAGCATATACCAGACATCAAAAGAAAGAAAGACAATCCTATGGTAAGAAAGCAGAAGAGGAAAGAAATTACCTTAAGAAAGATCTCATTCTTTTCTTCAATTGTGAGGGTCCGATGAGTAGAATTTTGAGACGAACTCTCCGATTGAGACGTTACTTCTGCTAGGTTCTTCTCATAAGCCTCAGCTACTTGTTTGTCTTTGTGATCAACGAAAGTCCCATTCGCCCTTGTATGTGTCCTCATAAACACTTCTCCAAAAGAAACAGGACGACCTAATTCCTCCTCCTGTAGTGATACAAAACACTTAGTAAATATATGAAAATGATTCTATTTAGAAAGGAAGGATTAACGTTTACCATTTCTTGTTGAATATGCAGGTATGATTTTTACCCGGATACGTGCTTGTGGACTCTTAGACCGCCACGATCAAAGTTACGGGACTGTGAAGCAGTTGAGCTCCTCTCCATTGCATCTGGAGTGTTCCAATGAACCCACATTTTTTCCCAAAGCGTAGAGCCAATCCAATGTGGCATTTCACCACTGTGCTTAGCCTGACTAACTATTCCTTTCATCCGGTTTTTGGCAATTTTCAAGAAATGTTTCTTCACAAGCTCTGTAATGTCTGTATCCCAATTGTACTTCCGCTACACATGTGTATATTAGTAAGTAATGATGATTTTAAATTACAAATTAAATATAAAACAAGTAAAACCAGAAAATCTTACCGCAAAAGTTCTGACATATCGTTCTTGGATGTGCATAGGCGTAACCTTCCAGCTAAAGTACGGCCCATCAAACTTCCGACCAAAGATTCCAGCAATAACACGAGTCAATTTTCATTTGTCCCGGGTAAACCTGTTACATGAATATAAACATAGGTTAAGTTACATTCATTTAGTCTTTAACCTTCCACCTAAAATGTATACCCTAAGACTTTAGAAAAAGGAGTATTTAAAAGACTAAACTGACCCGTATGTAAAATTTAAGACTTTAGAAAAATCGATATCTAACAAAATCAACTAAAACAGATAGAATGATAGCACAATGATGGAAACAGATGATATGATGTTTACCTTCGATGCAAACAGATGCATTGATGATTAAAAGATGCATATATGTACAATGCTTAGTTCTTTGTCTAAATATCATTTCTTGTTTCACTACTTACAACAAACCATGATGCAAACATATAAATTGATGCATTAGCAGAACATGATGCAAATAGAATACCCAGTGAAATGTGTTATGACTTTCATAGTTTGCTAATGAAAATCGTAATTAGCACAACATATACAATACAAAGCAAACTAAAAGACTAAACTGACCCGTATGTAAAACTTAAGACTTTAGAAGAATCATTATCTAAGAATCAACTAAAATGGATAGAATGATGAAAATAGATGCAATGATGTTTACCGTCAATGCAAACATGATGCAAATAGAATGCCGAATGACATGTGTTATGACTTTCACCAATTCAAATTAAATCCTAAGTAGCACTACATCTACAATACAAAGCAAACTAAAAGTAAAATGGTAAGCAAACTTACCATTTGGTTTTCACGTTGGGGATTGGATGCTCACTAAGGAGGGGTAGATGTTCTCGGCCAGGAAGAGCCAACAGATCATCTAACATAGTTTGCAAATGAAAATCGTAATTAGCACAACATATACAATACAAAGCAAACTAAAATACTAAATTGACCCCTATGTAAAACTTAAGACTTTAGAAGAATCATTATCTAAGAATCAACTAAAACGGATAGAATGATGGAAACAGATGCAATGATGTTTACCGTCAATGCAAACATAATGCAAATAGAATACCGAATGACATGTGTTATGACTTTCACCAATGCAAATCAAATCCTAGGTAGCACTACATGTACAATACAAAGAAAACTAAAAGTAAAATGGTAAGCAAACTTACCATGTGGTTTTCACGTTGGGAATCGGATGCTCACTGAGGAGGGGTTGATGTTCTCGGCCAGGAAGAGCCAACAGATCATCTAACAGCTATTGGTGGTCTTGCTGTTCTGGATCGGGAGTAGG
Organism: Pseudoturritis turrita; assembly: GCA_900406555.1. Classification (NCBI taxonomy): domain Eukaryota; kingdom Viridiplantae; phylum Streptophyta; class Magnoliopsida; order Brassicales; family Brassicaceae; genus Pseudoturritis; species Pseudoturritis turrita. The sequence goes on along the minus strand of OVBL01000205.1, from coordinate 128,687 downwards.
AAATAGTTGGTCATCCTCAACAGGTTGCTCATTGTCCGGAATCTGACCTTGATATGCGTGGAGCTGGGGATTAAGAACAGGAGGCGCATGTTCCTAGGCATATGCCCGAGGGTGTGGCTGAGGATTTACTCGAGGAGGCGGTTGTGTGTGATGCATATGATATTGTACCTGATGACAAGCTTGCAGTTGGGTCGATGGTGGATACTGTGCTTGAAGAGATGTCCTCAAAACCGACACAGTAGCCTGAGAAGAGGGTTTAGAAGAGTGAGAAGACACTCCACGAACTCCACTTGTCCCATGACAGATGGATCGACCACCACCGCCTCTGGGCGTACCATCTCCGCTGTTGGATCTCAGACCTGAGGTTGCACCGTTGGCTCCATCTGCACCCTCGGATCTCGGACGGCCGCCTGAGTGTGGAAGATCTTTGGTGGTTGCTCGAACGGGTGTGTCAGTTAGTCTAACACCACCGGAAGATCTCCCACCTCATCCTTGTTTGGCTTTAGATTTTCCAGCCATTTCTCGATTCAGTGATGGGTTTCGGGAACTGAAGAGTAGAAGAAACCAGAGAAGTGAAGAGTAGAAGAATCAGAGAGGAATCGAAACTGCGAGAGAGAGATGAAGAGGTCTTTTTGTGGAGATGAATTTGGGTTTGATTCGGTGAACGAATTCGAGAGAGAGAGAGTTGAAGAGATGATGACACTGAATGAAATCGACAGAGATCGAGAATTGGATTAAGAGTCAGAAGAGAAACATGAAGGTTCGGTGGATTTAGGGTTGAATCGTGATGAGGGTCGAGAGAGAAAGTGAAGGGGCTAGGATTTGCAAATGATATTTGGGAATTGGATCTCGATTACTTGTTTTAAGTTAGAGTCCCTTAGGAGTCGGAAAGTAGTCGCAAAATATATTTAGGTGGGATAAATATCCGCCCAAAAGCCCAAATTCTTTTGAGTATTTGGCCCAAAATTTTCAAAATTTTAAAACGGGTACAGATATTCAGTCACAAAGTAGTCGGAGATTGTAACTGTTTTGCGACGTTCTGGTAGGAGACACAAATCTAAACCCTAAACCCTAAATATTTGGAGCACAAAAAATGATAAAAATGCTTAACCAATCACTCTTTCGGGATCTTTTACTATTTCATGAACCCAAGTAGGAAAACTTTCTTGACTATTCATTGCAGTCACCTATAAAGTAGAAAATATGCCAATTAACATAAGAAATGACAATTTAATAATGCACTCGGTGGGAATACATACATATTGGCGGACACATATATGAAAATTTTCATCTCGTTTCACCATGACCTCATCATCAGATAGTTCCGGGTATTCAAATCGAATTTGCGCGTCCAGCAATCTGTGTTGCAAACAATAAGATAATTATGCCTAAAGTATCTAAAAATAGATAAAACTAACTTAAATTAATGTCGAAATCAGAATTACCTTTCAAGCGGCCAAAAATAGTCACAATTCCGTAAAACATATGAATGTGCACACTTATAATCTTTCTCGCTTAACCAAAATTCACTGCACTTGGATGACCTACTTCAGTAAATATATCCGGTACCGGTACAATATATAGGTACTTCACCTTCATTATACCGACTTGCTCGACAATTTACCTTTTATAATTTGAGGCAAATCATGATAGCAATATTAACATATTAAGTAAATTATTACCTTCTTCTGCTAGTTGTAGAAATTTGCGACATAAAGTAGTGTTCTGAGAAATAAAAAATCTCATCATTCATGTACGATTGAACAATTGATCCCGCTGGATATCTTTTGTTCTTCGCTTTGCCTTTCAAATGTTTAAAAAACCTTTCGAAGGGATACATCCACCTATATTGGACAGGACCACCAAGCTCTGCTTTGTATGGCAGGTGGATAGGTAGGTGCTCCATAAAATCAAAGAAAGAAGGTGGGAAGATTTTTTCCAAATTACACAAAATCATGACAATTTTCTCCTTCAGAAGTTGGACGCGGGTTTGATCCAATGATCTACTGCTTATGTCACGAAAAAGGCTCCAATCCCTACAAAAATATCACTAATTAATATACATAAGTTCCAATAATAGAAACACTTAAACGATAATATATATATACCTGATAATGCTTGGTGCATGTTACGGGGCAGAAGTTCTGCAAAGACAAACGGCAGCAACCGTTCCATAAATACATGGCAGTCATGACTTTTTATTCCCGAAAACTTTCCACCATTGATGTCTACACAACTGGCTAAATCTGCTACATAGCCATCTGGAAATGTAACCTCCTTCTTGACCCATTGTAGTAAAGATTCTTTTGCTTTTAAAGTCAACCTCCAAATAGGAAATGGAGCTCTCCCTCGATCATCGACATGCAAATCTTTCCGAGCACAAAATCTTATGATATCTAATCTTGACTTGACTGTGTCTTTTGATCTGTCTTTAACATTCATAATAGTATACATGATTTTATCGAAATTTTTTTTCTCGATATGCATCACATCAATATTGTGTCGTAGATTGAGATCAGTCCAGTATGGTAGCTCCGAATACGGTAGTCCCGAATTCAAAACCGTAAGAAACAAATACTCGGTTTTCATGCACATATCCGGGGGTAAGTTGTAGGGTGTCATGATCATAGGCCACAACGAATGGTTTTTTGACATACCAAAAGGATTAAATCCGTCTGTACATAATCCAAAGATAAACATTTCGCGTTTCCTCTGCAAAACTCGGATGCATTTGATTGAAATTCTTCCACTCTGCCGCATTAGATGGATGACACATTACTCCGTCTTCTGACACATGCTCAGCATGCCATCTCATCGATGATGCAGTATTCTATTATTGGTACATCCTCTTCAATCTGTCAGTGATAGGTAAATACCACATACGACTGAATGGTATTTTTGTTCATCCTCACTAGCCTTATATCTTGGTTTTCTACAAAACCTACAATGCTCCAACTTCTCATCTTCTTTCCATAAGAGCATACAATTATCTACATATACATCAAATGTATGGTACGACAATCCTAGCTTTCGCATCAATGTTTCTGTCTTGTAGTATGAACCGGTTGCCTGATTACCCTCTGGTAAATACTCCGTAAACAATTCGGACCATGAATCCATGCATGTTTCAGACAAATTATGGTCTGCCTTAATATTCATGAACCGAAAAGCTAATGATAATTTCGAATGACCATCATGGCAACCATCATAAAGTGGAGTATTTGCAGTATCTAACATGGCGTAGAACCGTTTTGCCTCATGGGTAGGTTCTTCATGAACATGATCATTTCCACTTTGATCATGTTCATGATATTCATTAAATGGCGTAGAACCATGAAATGCATCATTTACCATCCCAACATATAATTTACCCCATCATAATTTATTGGTTGACTACCACTACTAAAATCTGCATCAGCATAATGACTACTCGTGCATGCCCCAATGACATCATAATCTTCACCATGTTCAGACCATACATAATATTCTGGCATAAATCCTCTACTATGCAAATGTTTCGAAACTGTCCTTGCTAGCATTAAACTAGAATTTTGACATTTAACACAAGGGCAGTAAAACTTACCTCCACTGCTTGGAGCTATTGACTGGTTACTTGCAAAATTCATTAACTTCTCGACCCCTTCCAAAAATTCCCTTGAAATATTATTTGTGCGTGGAACGATTCTATTATACATCCACTCTCGGAATGAATTCCACAAAAATTTCTATTTTTTTTCCTTTTTTCTCTTTTTTTTTATTTTCTCTTTTTTCTCTTTTTTTTTTTTGTAATCTCACGTTGTATATATGAATATTTGCTTATGTCTGATGAAATGGGGTGAGCACGTTGTTTATTTATAGCAAAAAATTTGTCACTCCTTTGTGACTACCCAAAAAGAGTGACAAAATTTAGGTATACCTACCTACCAAACATATTTTGCACGTTTCCACCCACTTTCGTTTGTTACCGCTTTGTGACTGAAATGTGATGCTCCTAACCAGTGGCTAAGTAGTCGCAATTTGTGACCAATTTTGCGACTACATTTTGTGACTAATATAATCGTCTCTAATTCGTCTCTCTTTGCGACTACTTTGTGAATAGTCTTACTTCAGTGGCAAATTTACGACTACTTAACGACTATAAAAGTTCGTCGTAAATATGCGACTATATAGCCTCCAAATATGTGGTAGTCGCTTAATAGTCGCAAAATAGTCACAAAAGAGTCACAAAATTTTGCGACTAAAAAAAAAAGTCGCAAAAAGTAGTCACTCTTCTGCTGTTTTCTTGTAGTGAGCTATGGACGTGAGTATGATCGAACCGTAAGGGAGTCGAAAAGTGATGATACGAGATTCAAGGAGATGAACGACAAATTGGAAAAGTTCATCATGTCAACGCAAAAGGCTATGAATTATGTTGGGGAGTTTGACGAAAATCAAGACGAAGGTGTAGAGGTTTCCCAAGAAGGGCAAGAAGAGGTTAGCTATATGCAAGGGGGATACAACCAACAAAGAGGCTTCAACCCGAATTATCGAAATCACCCTAATCTCTCATATAGGAGCACCAACGTTGAGAACCCTCAAGATCAAATATATCCTCAACAAAAGCAACAAGGCTTTATCCCTCAACAAGGCTTCGTGAGACCCCAATTTCAACAAGGGAACTTTCAACCAAAAGCTCCTTTCATCCCCAATCAACAAAATTTCCAACCACAAGGAAATCAAAACTACCAAAGACAAGGTAGTTCTTCCTTACCACCATCTAAGGATGATGAGACAAAGCTCCTTCTTAAGAAAATCCTAGAAGGATAAGGGAAAGGAGCTATTGAGTTGAGTAAGAGGATGACAGAGATCCACAACAAGGTGGATGGTGCTTACAATGACCTAAACGCAAAGTTTGAGCATCTTTCTACTCACATAAAAACCTTGGACAATCAAATCGCTCAAGTTGCTTCAACTTCAAAGAGACTCGTTGGAACACTACCGGGTAAACCCGAAGCAAACCCAAGGGATTTTTGTGGAGCTATAATGCTAAGGAGTGATAAGGAAGTTGATACAAGAAAATCTCTTCCCAAGAAGCAAAAGGTTAATGGGCTTGAAAAGAACCAAGAAATGATGTTGTTATTGAGAAGGAAGATGTAGAAGAGGTAACTCCTAGTGGACCAATTCTCATTGATGAAGAGAAGGAGCCACAAGGGAAGTCTAAAGAGATTGTAAAAGAAAAGACTCCATTTTTGCCTCCACCTTATGAACCAAAACTTCCATTTCCGGGTAGATTCAAGAAGAAGATCTTTGATAAGAAACTTGACAAGTTCCAAGAGCTAATGGGACCCGTTACGGTAACTATCTCTATCATGGACTTGATGATTCCCGGTTTATGCTAAGATTTTCAAGGATACGGTTGCTAAGAGAAAGTTGCTTGAGCATGCCATGGTTGCGGTAAATCATGAATATAGTGCTATCATCCAAGGAAACGCATGCAAAAAGTTTGAAGACCCTGGGAGTTTCACCTTGCCGTGCTCCTTAGGTCCATTGATTTTCCCAATGCGCTTGGTGGATCTTGGTGCGAGTGTGAGTTTAATGCCTCTCACGGTTTCGAAGAGGTTGGGTTCACAAACTATAAGAACACAAGGATCACTTTGGTGCTAGCGGATAGATCTCTTCATTTTCCAATTGGTGTGATTGAGGATGTGCCACTTAAGGTGGGAAATTTCATTGTCCCCACGAACTTTGTTGTGCCTGAAATGGATGAAGAACCAACCGATCCCATCATTATCGGAAGACCTTTCTTATCTACACCGGTACAATCATTGATGTGAGAAAGGGGTTGATTGATTTATAATTGGGACAATTCGTGTTGACCTTCAACATCGAAAAGATGGCAAAGAGACCCACTATTGAGGGTAAGGCTTTCTACATTGAGACCTTGGATGAGATGGTGGATGAATACCTTGAAGAGTTGAGTATGGAAGACCCTTTGGGAGTGGCTCTTACTATGGATAGTGAGAAGTGTGGAGTCATCAATGAGGATGCTATTGGGTATGAAAGACTTCTAGACTACCACAAGCCTTTGGAGGGGAACACTTGCTTCTTGGAATTGGTTGATGATGAAGAGAGCAAGGAGAATGAAGAAGACGCTAGCAATGGTAAGTCTAGCGAGGAGAACATGTGGAGTGAGCTCAAAGCGCCTCAATTGGAACTCAAACCTCTACCACTTGGGCTAAGGTACGCTTTTCTTGGACCAAATTCCACTTATCCCATGATAATTAATGATCAATTAACCGATGAAGAAACTTTCATGCTTTTGAAAGAACTTAGAAAGTATAGGAAAGCCATTGGTTATTCATTGGATGACATTAAGGGAATTGCTTCATCTTTATGCATGCATAGAATCGACCTTGAAGATGAATCTAAATCATCAATTGAGCATCAAAGAAGGCTTAACCCGAATTTGAAAGAAGTAGTCAAGAAAGAAAATTTGAAACTACTTAAGGCAGGGATAATCTATGCTATTTCAAATAACTCATGGGTTTCTCCGGCTCATGTAGTTCCAAAGAAAGGTGGAGTAACCATTGTTAGGAATGAGAAAAATGAAATGATTCCAACGAGAACAACAACCGGCCATAGAATGTGCATTGACTATCGAAAATTGAATGCTTCTACTCAAAAATATCATTTTCCATAGCCTTTTATTTATCAAATGCTTGAGAGATTGGCTAACCATTCCTATTATTGCTTTCTTGATGGTTATTCGGGATTCTTTCAAATCCCAATACATCCTCAAGATCAAGAGAAGATGACTTTCACTTGTCCTTATGGCACCTTTGCATATCGAAGGATGCCATTTGGCTTGTGTAATGCACCCGCGACTTTTCAAAGGTGTATGATGTCGATCTTCTCGGATTACACGAAGGATATAATAGAAGTGTTTATGGATGAGTTTTCTGTGTATGGTGGTTCATTTGCCTCTTGTCTTTTGAATTTGTGTAGGGTTTTACAAAGATGCGAAGACACCAACCTTGTTCTAAATTGGGAGAAATGCCATTTCATTGTACAAGATGGTATTGTGCTTGGGCACAAAATTTCAAAGAAGGGTATTGAGGTCGATAAAGCCAAGATCGAAGTGATGGTGAACTTACAACCACCTACATCGATAAAGGGTATAAGAAGCTTTTTGGGTCATGTCGGGTTCTATCGGAGGTTCATCAAAGATTTCTCCAAAGTTGCTAGACCGTTGACAAGGCTTTTATGCAAAGAGGTAGCCTTTGTGTTTGATGAAGAATGTCATGAAGCTTTCTTGAAGTTGAAAGAGGCTTTGGTTAGTGCACCCATCGTCCAACCACCGGATTTGGATTATCCCTTTGAGATAATGTGTGATGCTAGCGATTACAGGGTTGGAGCGGTTTTGGGTCAAAAGAAGGACAAGAAGCTCCATGTGATATACTATGATAGTCGCACTTTGGATGACGCCCAAATGAAGTATGCAACAACGGAAAAAGAGCTCCTTGCCACTGTGTACATGTTTGAGAAATTTTGATCCTATTTAGTGGGCTCTAAAGTCATAGTGCACACCGATCACGCGGCTTTGAGATATCTCATGTCGAAGAAGGATGCCAAATCACGCCTCTTGAGATGGATCCTCTTACTACAAGAGTTTGACATGGATATAGTTGATAAGAAAGGCATTGAGAATGGAGTGGCGGATCACCTCTCAAGGATGCGAATTGAAGATGAAGTACCCATTGATGACTCCTTACCCGAAGAACATGTGAATTTTATCCGAGCTCTACACAAAGAGAACTTAATGCTAGATGAGATTTTAACGGTTGAGGCTATAGAGGTGAAAGAGCCTTGGTATGCTGATTTGGTAAACTACTTAGCTTGTGGAAAGGAACCATCAAATCTTCTTGGGTACCAAAAGAAGAAGTTCTACAAGGAAGTCACACACTTATTTTGGGATGAGCCTTATCTCTATAGGCAATGCAAGGATAGACTTTATCGGAGATGCATCTCGGAGGAAGAAACACCCGGGGTATTATTTCATTGCCATGGTTCTGATTATGGTGGCCATTTCGCCACATTCAAGATTGTTTCTAAGATTCTCCAAGCGGTTTTTGGTGGCCAACGATGTTCAAAGACTCTCATGAGTTTATTGCTAAGTGTGACGCTTGCCAAAGGAAGGGAAACATTGGGAAAAGAAATGAGATACCATTGAACCCAATTCTCGAGGTTGAGATCTTTGATGTGTGGGGAATTGATTTTATGGGGCGATTCCCATCTTCTTATGGGAACCAATACATTTTAGTGGTGGTGGACTACGTCTCAAAATGGGTGGAAGCCATTGCAAGCCCTACTAATGATGCTAACGTTGTTATTAAGTTTTTAAAGACTATCATATTCCCAAGATTTGGTGTTCCACGAGTTGTGATAAGTGATGGTGGTAGCTACTTTATCAACAAGGTTGTTGAGAGCCTTTTGAGAAAGCATGGGGTCAAGCACAAAGTGGCATCGCCTTAACATCCCCAAACGTCGGGTCAAGTTGAGGTTTCTAACCGACAAATCAAGGCCATCTTAGAGAAGACGGTTGGAAAGACAAAGAAAGATTGGGCGAAAAAATTGGATGATGCATTGTGGGCATACCGCACCTTGTACAAGACTCCCATCGGGACAACGCCATTCAATCTTCTCTATGGTAAATCTTGTCACCTCCCGGTGGAGCTTGAGTACAAGGCTTTTTGGGCCACTAAATTCTTAAATTTTGACTTGAAGATGGCTTCCAAGAAGAGGTGGATTCAATTGGAAGAGCTCGAGGAGATACGCCAAGATTCTTATGAGAATTCTCGAATCTACAAGGAGAAAACCAAGGCCTTTTACGACAACAAGATCTTGAAAAGATACTTCAAGGCGGTTGATCAAGTGTTGCTTTTTAATTCACGCTTCAAGTTGTTCCCGGGAAAGCTCAAGTCTAAGTGTTCTGGTCCCTTTCAAGTCAAGGAGGTTCGGCCTTACGATGCACTTGTGTTGTTGAACAAGACCAGGGGAGAATTCACCATGAACGGTCAAAGATGCAAGACGTATCTCGCGGACGTCCCGATTGAAGAAACAACTATAGTTCCTCTCTCGGACCCCCAAGTGCCTAAATCTCCATCAACGTCAAGCTAGAGATGTGAAACAAGCGCGCTTGAGAGGCATTCTCATGATATTCTTTGTATATAACTTTGATTGATTTATACTTTAACTTGTTTTGGTTTTGTTTTTTTGTGTGTTTGAATTGTAGAAACTCCGTCAAACTAGCGATGTTAAACGCGCCCTTGGGAACTCTCCCAAACCTATCATTGTCAAACTACTGACACAAAACAAGCATGAATAAAGAGGACCAAGCCCAACGAATCCTAACTCCAAGGTACCACCATTTCTCCTTTGTACATACCATTTTTATTCTCTTGAGTCATGCCTTTCACTTTGATTTTACTTTCTCACCGAGACGGTGAGAAGTAAGTCCGGGAGAGGGACATTGTTTGCTAATGACGCTTTTAGTTTTTTATTTTATTTTACCCTTGAGTCTTACATTTAGATTCATCCAAAAAACAACCAAATGAAAAAAAATAAAAATAAAAAAAATAAAAAAAAATAAAAAAAATTGAAAAAATTCGAAAAATTACAAAAAATGCATGTAGTTTGCATCTTCATTTCACATTTTTAGGATTGAGTCTAGTTCATTTTAGGATTGCATTTTATATGCATAGAGAACAATGATGAAATTATTCCGTTGTAAAGCTTCGGTTTTCGGGTTTGGCTTATGGGTATTGTTAGTAATTGTTTGATGCATTAAACATTTTCAAGTTAGGTTGTTAGCTTGCTTGGATCATCAACTTCGAAAGTCCCTACCTTCTTGAAACTTGCTTGATGTTGATTCTCTCTAGTAATTCAAACTCTAATATCGGTATTAATCTCTCACTTAGAGTCTTTTGATCTTATCCACGATTTAAACACTAACATTTGAGTCATCTTATCCATTTTACCACTCTCTAAATGACTCAAATGGCCATCTTCACCTTTAAGATGGTACCACACCCTAAATCCAAACTATTCTTTCAAACCCTTGTTTTAATTTGATGGGTGAGGCATTTTCTTGATAGTGTTTCATGTATAAAAGCTTGCAACCATTGGAAACGACAAGGTTTAGCTTCCCTTAAGGCTAGTTTCTTGTGTTTAAAACTAGTCTTTAAGATTGGGATTCTAAAGAATGGGTGTTTTTTATTTCATAAATGGTGAGTGTGGAAAGTGAGAAAGGAAAAGAATAAGAGAGGAAAAAGGTTCTAGGGAAAGGAATGAAAAGAAAATAGCTCTAAGTTGAAAAGAAAAAAAAAATATGTTAGTCTCCTCTAGAAAAGAAACAAAGAAAAGAAATGAAAAATATATTAAAGGGGTAAAGAAAATCAAAAGAAAAAGAGAGCAAAAAAAAAAATGTTTAAAAACCTTCCCTAAGGATTTGGAAAAGAGTGAGTTGTTGATGTTTATCTAGGGCTTGTGGTTTAAGATTTGAAAGAAAATGAGAGGTAAAGGAAGTGAGATCGAGAATGTAAAAAGAGAGAATGGGTAGGTTTGGGAAATTAAATCTTGTATGCATAAGGTTTCTTTTCTTTCTTGTTTTTACGTAATGCTTACACTTCTTTATTTTGAGAGTTAACCACAACATAATTTAACCTCCTCTACATATTTATTTGAGCCTCTTTCTTCCTAGCCAAGTGGATTTGATCACTAGTCTTTTTGTGAGACCACGCGTAATCCAAAATTAATGAATGTTAAAGAGAAGATCAATAGATAGTGAGAGTTCTTGTTGGTTTCGGGATTTAGAGTAGGAGTTCTTGTGAAAAGTTTTACGAAGTTTTCTTAAGTGAACTTGTTTATGCATTAGGTGATTGCTTTCAAGAACTTTGAGTTGGACCCATTGAACAAATGCTTCTGGATTCGAGTTTCCACTTTCAAACCTCTTCTTTGGCTTATCTTTTCTTGTTTGCTTGCGGAGAAGCAAAAGGCAATCCGAGGGAGTTGAATATTTTGTGTTTTTACACCATTAAACCATGTTTTTGTCATCCCTTATCCATCACTTCAATTGCATTTGCATCTCATTTCTATCATTTTAGTCTCATTTTAGTTTACTACGTGCATTCTAGAGTTAGGATTTGTATTTGTGCACTTTGTGTTTAACAAAAGTCTGGAACAAATCTGCCTGGAACAAGTCTGCCAAAGGATAAAGACAAGTCTGCCTGGAACAAGTCTGCCGAAAAAAACAAGTCTGCCTTCAGATGCACAGTTGACTTTTTGTGTTTTTCGTTCACTTTTCTGGTTTGACCCGGGTCCGACCCGGTTTGTCTTGGGTCGACCCGAGTACGTTTTACTTAGCCTATAAATACATTTTAGGCCAAAAATAACCTAAGTTTGATGTGATTTTTCTCCTCTTTTATGCTCCAAACTCTTTTTTTATGATATTGGCTTGGATTGTTTAATCTTACCTTTCTAGTGAAGTCTTCTTAACCTTTCATCTCTTCTTTATGATTATTTCTTCATCTATTTTTATTCTTGAAGTGAGCATGATGATTAGTGAGTAGTTTTTCTATGGGTTTTTGGGCTTAGTAGATTAGGAATGGTTAGTTGATGATTAGTTTTTCTATGGGTTTTCTATGCTTTGACTTAGGTTCTCATGATTATTTCTAAAGTTTAGGGTGTTCTTAATGCTAGATTTGACATGATCAATCAAAACCTAGAACATGGTCATTTTGTGCTTGGAAGGTGTTCGACAAAATGTCTAGGAGAACCGTAATTCTTGCTTTTCATTCTTAACCAATGGGAATTGATGCTTAAGGTGTTTAGTTGGTTATATGAACTTATGCTTAATGATTATTGATCATTTAATGGCAATTGGGAAATTAGTTTAGTTAAATGATTAGTAAATGGATTATTGTCATGGAAATGGATTAATCTACCTAGTGTGTTTCATGCCATGGAATTGAGTTTGAATTGTAGTTCTAGCATCATTAGCTAGACATTGATCATCCCAAGTCAATTGCTTTTCCCAAAGCCCATGCTTTCTTATATTTGATCAAGTTCTTGTTTGTTAACTTTACGGTTGACTTTTGCATTTTAATTTGCTTATACTTGAATTGTCTTGCTTTGATCTTGTTTAGTGCTTGTTTACTTATTTGGTTTGGTTTGCCTTCCATTTGCATTATCATTTAGTTTGTTTCACTTTGTTTCAGAATTAGGACTTTTAAAGTCCAAAACACAACCTCGAATTGCTTTGTTTATTTGAATACTTGGATTCTTAGTTTAGCTATTCTAATCTCTCTTGGTTTGACTCTATGCTATGCTACAATAACTAGAGTGTGTTGCTAACTAAATCTAGGTACAAATACAATTTGACACACATCAATGACCATATAGTTGGAATGCCTATGATATTGTGTGTGTAATATATAATATTACAGTTCTATCAACAACCATTTTTGACCAAATTTTCTTCTCTTTTTCTCTTTATTCTTTGTCCATAATTTTTTTTATATATTTTAACTTGCTTCCAATCTTCTTAAAAAGAATTATTTCAAGCTTATGATCTCATTGAAAAAATAACTTTTTCGCAAACTGTAATTTGAATTTTTGAAAGCAAATAAAATTTGTTTAAAAAAAAGAAGGATAATTAATTATAAATAGGAATCTAGCGTTCAATATAGAACATAATATCATTTCATTATATGCATTTCTATGTAGAATGCTAAATATTTACTTAGATTGATTTATTTGCATCCGTTTCTCAAACTTCAAACATGTTTTATGCTTTATAAATAAACTCAAAATCCAAGATTATTTAGTTGCTTAATTAAAAAAAAAAAAAAAAATATATATATATATATATATATTTGATAGATCTATGTAAAACCTGCATAAGTCTATTTGTTTCTGTATAGAACGATGTATTTTTTATTAAAAAATTTGTGAAATTCGTATCTATTTTTAAAATTTCAAACTATATCGTTTTTAAAATTTCAAACTATATCAGATGCAAAAAAATGTGTGTGATTTTAATATAGTTGCAAAATTTAATTATAGAATGGGATAAAAATATTTGCTTTGCACATAACAAACCAAAGCAGTACAAAAAAAGAAAAAAGAGATAATGATGACATGAGCAAATTCTCTCTTATGCTAGTTAGTTTCATTTTCTCATGAAGTTAGTTTCATCTTATCAAATAATTGCTTACTTTATTCTTTTAAATACATGACTTTATTCTTTATTACAAAGTCTAATATAATTATTAAGCAAATTGACCTCAAAAAATAACTAAATAAAGTTCGTCAAAAAGCTATAGTATTAAATTTCATGATTTTTCTTATTTGATAATTATTAGTTGATATAATGTTTTTCAAATCTATTTTTCTCATGCATTATTTTTCCATAACCATTTCTATTTATTTTAAAGGTACACAAAATATAAATATACATTATAAGTTGTATATATATATATATATATATATATATACACACACATACATATACGGATCAGAATGATATCCGAATTTTTTTAAATTAGTATTGTATTTTTTGTTTTTGTCAAAAAATTTTGATGTATGTGAGGGTGTAAATTCACACAATTGAATTTGTCAAGACTTTTAGAGGGATCTGAAATTTCTGAGTAAAAACCATGAAAGCACAAACAGAGATCCAAATATGTTGTTTTTATTAAACCTGTTTAGAAAGTTATTGCAGAGAATAACAAGTGTTTGCTAGGTAAAATTGCGGATCTCTTTTTCCAAAGGAAGTACATGAATATATATACAAGTCAGAGTCGGCCAAACCTATTCCTAAGAGATAAGGAAGATTTTCTGTTTCTTCGGGTGTTTCTTTTCTTAAGTCGGTTCGGCCTGCTAGGCTTCTTGTCCAGGTTCAGTTCACTTCTGCTTGTGGGCTTGTCGTGAATTTCTTGTTGTCTTGGACCTGGCTTGGTTTCGTCGAACCCATCACCTACGGCTCGGGTCCACTAGGCTTGACTTTGGTTCGGCTCGGGATTCCCACAACTAAGTATCGCTGGTCTGCCTTGGGTTATTCGATCCATCTGTTCCGTTACGGTCGGGGTATCCGAACCCATGTGTTGTCACGGGTCGGGGTACCTGGCCCATATATCATCACGGGTCGGGGTACCCAACCCATGCATCGTTACGGATTGGGGTACAAGAACCCACATGTCGTTATGGGTCGGGGTACCTAACCCATGTGTTGTCACGGGTCGGGGTACCCAACCCATGTGTTGTCATGGGTCGGGGTACCCGAACCCATGTATCGTCACGGATCGGGGTACCCAACCCATGTGTTGTCACGGGTCGGGGTACCCGAACCCATGTATCGTTACGGGTCGGGGTACCCAACCCATGTGTGTTGTTACAGGTTGGGGTACCCGAACCCGTGTGTGGCACTACGGGTCAGGGTACCCAATGCATTCTGCTTAGCCATGGATCGTGGAACCCGTTATGAAAATCCGAACCGCTGATTTTTCTTTTATACTTAATCACTTTGAATCGTTGATTCTCAGCAGGTGGAAATTAACCCCAACAGTTAGCCCCAGCTCGGCAGTATCAGTGATGTTGGTGCCGAGGTGTAAGCGGTAGTCTGAGATCAAAGATTCAAACTGTCGAAAACCCCGAGCTGTTTTCGACGAAGATACCCAAGCCTTTTTGATGGAGACCCCAAGCCATTTTTGGTGTAGACCCCGAGCCATTTTTGATGAAGATACCCGAGCCATTTTTGGTGGAGACCCTGAGCCATTTTTGATGACCTTGAGCTGTTTTGGTCATGGAGAGGTGCCCCGAGCCATTTTCCTCATGGAGAGGTACCCCGGGCCGTGTCTCCAGGTGGGGTACCTCGAGCCGTTTTCCTCATGGAAAGGTACCCCGAGCCGTTTTCCTCATTGAGAGGTACCTCGAGCCATGTCTCCAGGTTGGGTACCCCGAGCCGTTTTTCCCATGGAGAGGTACCCCGAGCCATGTTTCCAGGAGGGTACCCCGAACCATTTTCGGCGGAGATTCCCGATCCATTTTATTCTCTTCGGCGTATCATGAGCCATTTTTCCTCTTCGAAATGCCCCGAGCCCTTTCGAAGTTGTGGTGCCTTCTCTCCATGACTCTCCCTTTGACGAGAAAGTGAACCCCTTCGTCGTTACTATGGATCCTGATTCTGCGAAGCCCGAGCTGCAAGATTGGCTTTATGACCCCGAAGTTGTGAAACAGGAATTGAAGCGTCTTGCTGATTTATCAAGAAAAACCCCCAAGAGGAAGAAAAAGAAGGCAATATGACCCGATCCTCTTGGGTCCAGCCTATCCATTGCCAAGTCCTTGGAAGATCTTTGACATCGATTCGGCATTTCGGAGAGTGTTGAGTTTGTGCTTCCTTCGACTTCAGACCGTGCCAACAAGCCTCCTCCGAACCATTTTACTCTTTATGAAAGCTTCTTCTACCTCTGTCTTCTCTGATTCCCGATCCCCGAAATCATTCTCCGGTTTCTATGGGAGCACAATCTTGCTCTTGCTCAGATCAATACCCGAGGCGTTCGTCACTTAGTTGGCGTAGTGGTTCGGAGTTACGAATGTGATCTGGAGATCGGGATTGACCATTTAAGATGCCTTCTCGAGTTCCGGCGCCGTGGACCAAAGGAGCAGTTAAAATATTACATCTCGAATAAAGCTAAGAGCAAGATTATTCGAGGCTTTCCCAGCAAGGATGAATACCCTGAAGACCATTTCTTTTATGTCCGAATTTTGGAGGCTTCCGTAGGTTTGAAATGTCTTTGCAAGATCAAAACAAAATGGGGAGAAATTGGTAGTTGACCCGTAGCTTGTTTAGAGCTACAGTTCGGTTTTTTCTTTGCTACTTGGTTTATTTTATAATTTCTAACCTTGCTTCCCTTATTTTGAAGTTCGTTATCTCCAACTTTCGACTCCGCCCGATCTACCCTCCATTCATCAAGAACTTGCGGCTCGCAAGTGCAATTGGCAGAGAGATTTTCATCTGCAATGAATCGAAAGAGCCAGAGCTCTTTTTGACGGTCATTCCATTGATCCTTCGTCCTCTTCTAATTCTTCGGGTAGCTCAATGAAGAGACCAACCTTCCGCGATAGGGAAGCAGCTCGGGCCAAGGCTGAGGCTTATGCTATGGAAGCGGCAAAATGAGCTGAAGCGGAGGAGTCAAAATTGCCCCCTCCTTCTCAGATTCGGAACCCAAACCATACTACCGTGGGCGCCGTCCCCGAGCCACCAGCCAACTCTGCTGGGCCAGTTGTTAGTGCCTCGGTCCCTCCATTGGCTATAGTGGGTATATCCTCTGAGAACAGGCCTTTGACCTCTTCCCTCGTTGCTCATCAGGAAAAGAAAAAGAGCAGAGACAATAGAGAAGATAAAGAGAAGGATGCCCCGAACCGTAAACGTCCCGCGCTGGATAAGGGAAAAGGCAAGGCTGAAGATAATGTCTCCAAGAAGCAGCACCGATCTGTCCCTGAGGTGGTTCCTTCTTCCACCGAGCCAACCGTGTCTATGGCACCTAGGGCTCTCTGTAATGATGATGTGGCTGCAGCTACTCTATTTTCGAGGATTACTCATCCTAATGACCGTCTTCTTCCCCTAGAAACTCTGAATATGAGCGAATCCTACGCGGATATGTCCCTCCGTGGAGTTAAGGTAGTTCCCGAGCTCTCTTCGGATGTTTTTGTAGTTTTCTCCATAGTTCCATTTTAATCTTCCCATCATATTTGTGCAGTTCGTGGCGTTAAGGTTGCTGAACAGCCAACTGCTCAGGTTGCTGAAACTGCTCCTGGAATCATTGAGTCTTCCAAGATTGCCGATCCGTCTGCCTTGAACCCCGACGACGACTGAAAAGCCTATTGAAGAGATAGCTGATAAGATTGCTGAGGCAGCTCTTGCAGTCAAGGATACCGAGGAAACCACTTGAGTTCCTCTATTATCTTTGTCTTTGTCAGTTTCATTTTGCTATGTATTTGAACTTGATCAGGTGCCTGGATGGCTTTATTCGTTTGTTTTCTTTTTTGACTTTAGCTTTTGGACTTAGCTTTTGTGCCTTGATGGCTTTATCCGTTTTGTCCTCATATAACATTGATTTTGATATGAGATGACTAATGAATTCGTGAGTTAGGATAGCGTATTTGTTTTGACAAATGGATGATTGTGTAGTATAGAATGAACATTTTCGGTTTACAGATATATCACCTTAAACATATCTGCTCTGATAACGAACATATGTTTGCAAGTTTCAGATGGACATTTTGGTTTACAAATATGTTACCGTAAACTTATCTGCTCCGACAATGAACATAAAGTTGCATAGTTTAGTTTGACCATTTTGGTTTACGGATACACTACCATAAACGTACCCGCTCTGACAATAAGCATATGCTTGTATAGTATAGGATGAACATTTCGGTTTACATATACGTTACCATAAACGTACCTGCTCCGACAATGAACAAATAATTGTATAGCGCGCTATTAATCCTAAGAAGGATGTAATGGTTTATCCGTAAAGGATGTAGTAGTTCATTACTGTGGCCAGCAGCAACGAGAGTGAGATGAGATGTCTGTTTAGTTAAGACTTTGAATAATTCGTAAAGGCTGTGAGTGGGATGCTTGTTTTGTTAAGGCTTTAGTAATCCGTAAAGGATGTGATTTGAAGACCTTAGCTTCGAAATTTTTGTTTTTATTAGACATAGAGTCTATTATAAAGATGGGAGTATATGAGTATTCGTACCCACTCCCCCCTCCTTTTTAAGGAGGAGACAACTGAACCCATCCGAAGATGGGCTGCCAACGTATCCTTTGCAGAGATCAAGTCATCCCGTAGTTCGTGTGAAATAGCTTAGTGATAGTATTTCTTGAGATGCATTGCGTTTCATGATCTTGGTACTGGAACATTGGTCATGCTGGCGAGTTTGTAGACACTGGGTTTGACTACCTCTGTGATTCTGTAAGGTCCTTCCCAGTTTTCTGGCATTTTGTTCCGCTGTTTTTTCGAAAACTTTCTGCAAAACTAAGTCTCCTTGGTAAAATCTTCGTCTTCGAACGTTGGAGTTGTAGTATTTTGCTGCTGTATTCTGATAGTTCTGGATCCTGATTAAGGCATGATCCCGTCTTTCGTTGATTAAATCCAACTCGTCAAGCAGCAATAGGTGATTGAGTCCTTCTTGTTCTGGAAGAAGTCTGCGGTGAACTCCAGGAAAGTGTATTTCTGGTGGAATGACACATTTCCTCCCGTAGACAAGGGCAAATGGGATTTCACCAGTTGCTCGTCTTGGAGTTGTGCGGTGAGACCACATCACTCCCTCAAATTTGTCTGCCCAACGTCCTTTCTTTTCATCGAGATGCTTTTTCAAACCATCAAGGATTATTTTGTTGATTGCTTCTGCTTGACCATTCCCTTGTGGATACCTTGGAGTGGACTTGCTAAGTCTGATTTTCCATTTTTTGCAGAAAGCTTCGAAATGATTAGAAATGAACTGCGAGCCATTGTCCGTCACGATCTCGTATAGTACTCCATGCCGACATATGATATTCTTCCAGACAAAGGCCTCCACTTGTGGATCTTTAATGCTAGCATAGGAGTCGGCTTCGACCCATTTAGAAAAATAATCTGTCAAAACCAACATGAATATCTTCTGCTTCGAGGGGCGTAACGGCCCGACGATATCCATGGACCACCGCATGAATGGGTGCGGTGATGAAATTGATGAGAGCACTTTGGTTGGTTGGTGAATCATTGGCGCGTGGCATTCATATTTCTCGCACTTGGCTGAAAACTTCTTGCAGTCTTTGATCATAGTTGGCCAATAATAACCGTGACATTTGACTTTCATTGCCAGTGCTCTCTCCCGAATGATTGCCGTATGAACCGTTGTGAACTTCCTCCATGATTTTCCTTGCGTTATTTCCTTCTACGCAACTTAATAATGGTCCTGAGAATCTCCACTTAAAAACGTTCCCATCGAGTAAGACGTAATGAGCTGCCTGGACTCGGAGCTTACGAGCCGCCCATTTTTCTGTTGGTGAGACTCCGTTGTATATATATTCTCTGATTGTGTCGAGCCAACTTTTGTCACAGCCATATTCTGCTTCCGATGAATCATCATTGATCTCACTTGCTTCTTCGTCAGGGTATGATTCGACAACTGGATTGTTATTGCTTTTGACATTTTTGGATTCTGCAGCGATTTGGGATTCTGTTAGAGGGTCTTCTTCTATCTGTCCTTCCTGCATCTCGGCTGTCTCCTCTTGCCCATTTATGACTTCTTTTGCTTGCTTAGCTGCTTGGGAACGAGTAACGGCATTCACTGTATCGGAAAGATCGATGCTAGGGAGTTGAATGAATTCTACCGGGATAATTCTCTTTAGATCTAGATAAGAAGTTGAAGCAAGAGCTGCGAGTGCGTCGGCTGAAGTGTTCTCTCCTCATGGGATGCGTGTCAGTACAAATTCTTTGAACCGTGCAGCTAATTCCTTGACGATCTTTAACTAAGCTTCCATTCGATCATCCTTTGCTGCATACTCGCCACTGAATTGATTTGCGACTCACTGGGAGTCGCAAAATGCGTGAAGCTGCTCAATCTTCACGCCTCCAGCGAGTTTCATCCTGACGATCAAGGCTTCCTACTCTGCTTCGTTGTTGGATGACGAAACCCTAAGTGAAATGATTGTTCCAGCAGTTCGCCAGTTGGAGAGGTTAGATGTATCCCTACACCCGAGCCGCTCTTGGAGGATGAGCCATCGACGTAGAGCGTCCAGGGCTGGTTCTGTGTTTCATCGTCAATGCTCTCTTCAGGGAGTTCGATAAGGAAATCGGCGAGGACTTAGAATTTCACACATGTGCGTCCGCTATACTCAATATCATATTCGCTCCGCTCGATTGCCCATTTTGCTAGCCTTCTTGACTGACTTGGGCTATGTAGAATGGACCTTATTAGGAACGTATTCAGGACGATGATCGAGTGCGATTGGAAGTAAGGCCTCAGTTTTCTTGCAGACATTATGACAGATAACGCCAATTTTTCCATTTGCGGGTATCTTGTCTCGCCGTCTGTCAAGGTCTTGCTGACGTAAAAGATTGGTTCATCTCGAATTAGCACGCAGCTTACTGCATTGGCGGAAGTTGCAGTGTACAAAAAAAGCAGCTCTCCTTCTATTGGTTTTGCGAGAACTGGGGGGTAGCCAGATAAGTCTTCCACTGTTGAAAAGCTTTTTCTCATTTATCGTTCCATTCGAACTTCTTGTTTTCCCGCAAAGTATCGTAGAAAGGCAAATATTTGTCGGTGGATCGCGAGATGAATCTGTTGAGCACGGCTACCCTCCCGATAAGTCTTTGCACTTCTCTCTTTGTCTTAGGCGAAGCCATCTAAATGAGTGCATCGATCTGCTTAGGGTTTGCTTCGATACCACGATGGGTGACTAAGTATCCAAGGAATTCTCCTAATGTGACTGCGAATCTGCACTTGGTTGGATTCAACTTCATGTTATGACAATTCAATCGCACGAAACACTCCTCGAGGTAAGATATGTGATCCTGCTCTCTTAGTGACTTTACCAGCATGTCATCTATATAAACCTCCATTGTCTTTCCAAGTTGATTAGCAAACATCTTGTTCACCAGCAGCTGATATGTTGCTCCGGTGTTTTTCAGGCCGAACGGCATCACTTTGTAGCAGTATATTCCACGATCTGTTATAAAACTGTCTTCTCCCAATCGTCAGGGTTCATCAATATATGGTTGTAACCTGAGAAGGCATCCATGAATGAGAGGAGTGCGTTCCCTGCTGTTGCTTCGACAAGGCGATCAATGTGTGGGAGGGGGAAGCTGTCTTTTGGACAAGCTTTGTTTAGGTCAGTGAAGTACTTGCATACGTGCCATTTTCCATTCTTCTTGTTGACCACCACTGGGTTAGCCAGCCAGTCTGGGTACTTCACCTCAGTTATTGAACCGACACGCATGAGTCTGGCCCAAGCTTTTTCCTTTTCTGCTTCACTGGTTTGTTATGCCGATATTGATGCCAGGCATGTCCTCCGCTGCCCACGCGAAAGTGTACACATTTTTTTCAAGAACGAAATGAGTTCTTCCTTGATTTTTCCATCGAGCCTGGCTCCAACTTCTACGCATTGCTCCGGGTGTTCATTGTCGACGCAAACTTATATTACGGGTCGCAAGTGGGTTTAGCCACTTCTTCTTTGCAATCATCCGCAATCTGTAATTGCTATAATAGTTTAGAGAGCTCTCTAACTGGCTCTCTATCCGTCTTCATCTTCTTGCCCTTCGAATTTGCTAGCGGATCGGTGACCAGGTTCCTGAGCTTTTGTGAGGCCAGAAAGCAAACGCGAGACTCCTTCTGATTTCCACGAATTGTTTTTACTCCGTTTGGGGTAGGAAACTTCAAGCACAGGTGATATGTCGAAACTGCAGCGCGCATAGAATTCAGCCAAGGGGTTTCCATAATGACGTTGTAGATTGCTGGATGATTGGCTACAGAGAATTCGACGATTTTGGTCACCTCTCCGGCTCGGACTAGGAGTTTAATCGTCCCGATGGTCATTGTAGTTTCCCTGGAAAATCCAGTCAATGGTTTCGGGGTTGATACCACTTCAGATAGGTCAACGTTCATTCTTCTGAGCGTCTCGAGGAAGATTACGTCCACCGTGCTGTCGGTGTCTACCAATACGCATGCTACATCGCAATCATTTATAATTAATTCAATAACGAGAGGATCATTGTGTGGCCTGTCGATTCTGATTGTCTCCCTTTCTTCGAATGAGATTACGTCGTTCAGAAATTTTGAGGGTTTGGACCAGTTGATGCTGGCTTCTGCCAGTCGCTGGAATGCTTTGATCGACGAAACAGTATC
This sequence comes from Pseudoturritis turrita, assembly GCA_900406555.1. Classification (NCBI taxonomy): domain Eukaryota; kingdom Viridiplantae; phylum Streptophyta; class Magnoliopsida; order Brassicales; family Brassicaceae; genus Pseudoturritis; species Pseudoturritis turrita. Next base: position 106,754 of record OVBL01000205.1, on the reverse strand, counting down.
CGAGCAATAATGAGATCCTGCCATTATCATGCTTATCCTCCTTCTCGATTCGGAGGGTGGCGCCTCGTCATCCCGTCTATCACGCTTGAACTGATCTTCCTTTGTCCGGTCGGGTTTGTATGTGTTTTCATCCATCTCAAAATCCTTAAGGCTGATGTTTCCTCCAAGTTCGCCAGCTGCTAACTTTTTGGCAAGTTTTAGGCCAAGGATGCGACAGTTTACGGTGGAATGTCCATATATGTGATGGTATCGTAGTAGGCCATTTCGTCATAAGAGTTGTCGCTTTTGGTCCATGTGCTCCACGATCCTCTCCCGCGACCTTGGCCTCTTCCTCGACCGTACCCAAGAGGGTCGATTTGATAATTATAAGCTCTTCGAAAGCCTCCCTCGTTCTGGACATAGCCAGAACTTTGGTTGTTTCTCTTACTGTTTGAAGAATTTGAAGCCTGGGAAGGGTGGCTCGGTGGTTTCGCCTTTCCATACTTCTCGTTGAGGACCTTCATCTCTTCTTCTTCGGTTATGAAATCTGCAGCTCGGTGCATTGTGTCCTGTATCATTGTGGGGGCATTCAGCGTGATCTCTTTGCGGAAGTCGGAATTAAACCAAAGTGCTCATTTTAGGGCTAGCAGAGCCACTTTGTCGCTTAAGCCTTCCACTTTGGACATGACCGCTTTGAATCTTCCGACGAAATTTCGGAGTGTTTCGTTCTACCCCTGAGCTAGGGTCCACAGGTCGGCATCTGAAGTTCCGGGATCCATGAATATGGATTAATGCTTCAGGAATGCTGCGGATAGCTTGTTGTAGTTTTCGATGGAGTTCCTCTCGAGCCTGGAAAACCACTGGAGTGCCGGACCTTTAAGGTTTTCCATGAAAAGGAGGCACTGTCCGACATCCTTTTCATTTTTTTTGAAGTTGGAGCGACCCATGGCTATGGCAAAAGCTGTTAGATGCTCCTTTGGGTCGGATTTTCCTTCGTAAATTGGAACCTTCATCTTCCCTGGGTCGGGAATTCTTGTACTGGTGATCCGTGCCATGAACAGAGTGTTCTGTGCTTCCTCCAATACATGATCTATTTCGGACACCTTGGTAGTTGCCTTGTGCATCATGGATTGGACAGCCTTTATATCTGCGACTGCTAGGTCCATATCCGCGCGCATCGCAGCCATCTGCTCTTTCTGGGCTCGGATCCGTGCTCTTCACTCCCCATCGATCCGTGCTTGCTCGGCCCAGAGGATGTTCTCTTCCTCTTCGTCAGTTCTTGATCTCTTTCTGGGATGGCTTCTCGTCATTCAGTTTGGATTCGGTCAACTGCAGAAAGCTCGGGGTCGTCGCTGCTCTCCGTGTTGCGCTCCACTTGATTCTTCTCCTCTAGATTGATGATTGGGGCCAGTTTATCCTCCGTCGGTGCGTTGCCTGCTCCTTGCGCTCCGGAAGTCAGGTTTGCTGAGCTTTGATTGAGTGGTGGAAATCTCCCACGGGTTCTCGGCGGGTTAAACGGGGTTGAGAAATCTAGGGCTGTCGGGTTGAGGCGCCTGATGCCACGTCCAATTCAGTTTGAACCATGCTTCTAGTTCGGGTCTCCGCCGCTAGGGCTTCCAATTTTTCTGTCATCGTGTAGTTCAGCTTGTCCTGCTCGTCGACCTTTTTGAGAAGTTTCTCCAACATATTCTTCATCTCTGTGAGTGTTGCCGAAGCCTCCCTTCATTTTCAAGTTGGTTTGTCTTATCCTCCGCGCCGGTGCTCCTGGTTTTAGCAGCCACCTGCTTTCCTTCGTTGGCCATCGTCTTCAGATCGGTTTCGCGGTGGTTTTTGGTGTAAGAAAATTTTGAGTCCCCTCAGATGGTGACAAATTGTGGGGGTGTAAATTCACACAATTGAATTTGTCAAGACGTTTAGAAGGATCTGAAACTTTTGAGTAAAAACCACGAAAGTACAAACAGAGATCCAAAGATGGTGTTTTTATTAAAGGTGTTTAGAAAGTTGTTGCAGAGAATAACAAGTGTTTGCTAGGTAAAATTGTGGATCCCTTTTTCCAAAGGAAGTACATGAATATATATACAAGCCAGAGTCGACCAAAACTATTCCTAAGAGATACGAAAGATTTCCTATTTCCTTTCTTAAGTCGGTTCGGTCTACTGGGTTTCTTGTCTAGGTTCGGTTCACTTCTGCTTGTGGGCTTGTCGTGAATTCCTTGTTATCTTGGGCCTGGCTTGGTTTCGTCGAACCCATCACCAACGGCTCGGATCCACTGGGCTTCACTCTGGTTCGGCTCGGAATTCCCACAACTAAGTATCGCTGGTCTGCCTTGGGCCATTCAATCCATCTGTTCTGTTACGGGTCGTGGTATCCGAACCCATGTGTTGTTACGGGTCGGGGTACCTGACCCATGTATCGTTATGGGTCGGGGTACCTGACCCATGTATCATTACGGGTTGGAGTACCCGACCCATGTATCATTACGGGTCGGAGTACCCGGCCCATGTGTTGTTACGGGTCGGGGTACCCGGCCCATGTGTTGTTACAGGTCGGGGTACCCAATCCATGTGTTGTCATGGGTCGGGGTACCCGAACCCATGTATCATTACGGGCCAGGGTACCGACCCATGTGTTGTCACAGGTTGGGTTACCCGAACCCATGTATCGTTACGGGTACTCCGGTACCCGACCCATGTGTTGTTACGGGTCGGGGTACCCAATATATGTGTTGTCACGGGTCAGGGTACCCGAACCCATGTATCATTACGGGTCGGGGTACCGACCCATGTGTTGTCACAGGTTGGGTTACCCGAACCCATGTATCGTTACGGGTTGGAGTACCCGACCCGTGTATGTTGTTACGGGTCGGGATAACCAATACATTCTGCTTAGCCACGGGTCATGGTACCCGTTATGAGAATCCGAACTGCTGATTTTTCTTCTATACTTAATCATTTTGAATTGTTGATTCTAACAGGTGGAAATTGACCCCGACAACGTATAAACTTGATTTTCTTGGATTGAACAATAACAGAGTCCTCGACAATTTGGCGCTGTCTGAGGGGAGGTTTGAAACTTTCTTACACGAAGGAACCACCGTACGAACGATCCGAAGAAGATGACCGATGACAGAGAAAGGCGAGTTGACAACCCACAGGATACCGAAGGCGATGGATCTGGAGCAAAAGATGCACCAGCGCTTGCAGTTTTGGAGACGAGCCCGGAGGCCCTGACTCAGATAAAGATGATGCTAGAGACGCTGCTCAAAACGATGGAGGAGCAAGATAAGCTGAACACAACGATGATCGACAAGCTAGAAGTCCTTGCGACGGTGAGCCGAGCCCGAGGTAGGGGCTCAGGAGTTGACATAATAAGGCACCCCCTTTGACGTCTCAATCCAACAGCCCTCGATTTTTCAACACCTCACCGTGTGCCGAGAACCCAAGGTGGCAGCGCAAGAAATAAACACGCAGAATGTGAATGGAACGAATCCGGTGATCAACCTGGAGGAAAACCTAGAGGGTGAACACGACCTGGAAAACCGCCGCGAAGCCGAACTCACGGGTGCAACCCGAACTCGAGTCGAACAAAGCGGTACCAACCTTGGCCATGATCAAGACTTTACCGAGGAAGAGAAGAACATCCTCTTGGTCCAACGAGCCCAGATCGAAGAAGAGCGAAAAGCAGTAATCCGAGCTCAGAAGGAGGAGATGGCTGAAATTCGAGCCGGTATGAAGCGAGCTGCCGCTGAGATGAGATCTGTTCGATCTCAGATGCATAGGGCTACCAGCAAGGCTCCCAAACTTGACCGAGTGCTTGAAGAAGCACAGAACACTCCATTCACAACTCGAATTACTAAGATAAAGGTTTCTGACCCGGGGAAAATGAAGATACCGATTTACGAAGGAAATCCAAACACCTGTGTTCATTATCGGAGCGGATACGTTTACGATAACGTATCCGTAAACCAGAATTTTCATCTTAAACCCAACAAACCAATCGTTCGTATTAACATTAAAGCGAGATACAGTGAAACAAATCAGTCCACCTCGGATAAAAAGCGTTCAGCAACGAGATTCGGAAACAAAGAAACAACACCACAATAACAAAAGCCACAAGGCAGAAATAACCAGCCAATATGGATAAAGCCATCCAGGCACCATATTCAAATAAAGTCAAACACAAACGATATAAAATAGGATAAACCAAGCTATAGTCTTCGGCACATCATCAGTAATGGGTTCGGCGGTCTACGTCAACGGCAACCTTACCCTTGGAAGATACATCATCTTCAGACCTCGAAGCGGGCTCGTCGGAGGATTCAGTCGTTGTCCTGGATTCGGAAGCCCTCTTCAAACGAAGCGAAGACAAACCAGGAGTACCACTGGTGGATCTAGAGAAAGCGCAAGCCCCGACATTCGCCGCTAAGACTTCGACGGACTCATTACCCAGCATAACATCGGCCGAATCCTCAGAAATCGGCGAAACCACCAAGTCGCTCTCCAACTCGGTGACCAACCTGTCGAACTCATCGTCGGCACCCTCGTACCTAGCTTTCCATTTGTGGAGTTTCTTAACTTCGGCCTCCAACGAAGGCGGTTCGTCACCACGAAGTAATGAAATGAGCTCGAGGTTACCATCGACTTGGGCAAGATCGACCATGTTATTTTTCGACGACCCGCTTAATCTCTGAATATTCTCTTTGGCTCGGTCAACCTTTGCCTGAAATTTTTTTGCCACTTCTGCGCCGAGCCGGAGACGAATTTGGTTGCATAAGACTCAACACGAAACTCCTTCGGCGAAAACACAAGAAGAGTCTTCGGCAGAGAAGTCTTCGGCGAAGAAGAATTTTTTTCGGCAAGACACTTCGGCAAAGGGGTCTTCGGCAGAGAATTTTTTCGGCAGAAAAATTTTAGGCAAAAATCACTTCGGCGAGAATTTTTCGGCGGAAAAGTCTTAGGCAAAAATCACTTCGGCGATAATTTTTTGGCGGAAGAGTCTTTAGGCAAAAATCACTTCGGCGAGAATTTTTCGGCAAAAATCACTTTGGCAGAGAAGTCTTAGGCAAAGATCACTTAGGCACATAAGTTTTCGGCGAGAATTTTTTCGGCAAAAAATCACTCCGGCGGAAGAGTCTTAGGCAAAGAAGTTTTCGTCGAAAATTCTTCGGCAAAAAGGACTTTTTCGACAAAACACGAAGCTTCGGATCGGCAACAATTGCTAGGCTACGATGCGACAAAAAGTCCTCGACAAAAACCCAAAAACGAAAACACATCGGCCAAGACATAGTTCCGTGGAGAAATTTCTACTGGGTATGAGATTACCGATCTGAAGACAGAGAACCTGGCTAAGCAAATTCGACGTAATCACGTTTGGCAGAATATCAAACGCAACGGACTCGGCATCACGTCGGTTCAGCTCGTATTGATTGACATGATGCATTGATCCCAGCTTAGACTTCCTTTACCTCGGTAGTATCATGACTGAAACTACCGAGCTGGGGGGTCTAACTGTTGGGGTCAGAATCCATCCAGCTGAGATCAATGGGAAATGACTAAGTATAGAAATACGATGAATCGGATGAGGCCTAAGCTAACGAAGCAGCTAAGGCCTAAGCCAACAAAGTCTTGGCCGAAGGCAACGTGACCGAAGGCAATCCTGGCCGAAGACAATCCTGGCCGATGGCCGAAGCCAATCCTGGCCGAAGAAAACGTGGCCGAAGCCAATTCTGGCCAAAGATAACTTGGCCGAAGCCAATGCAGCCGAAGTCACGGTCGAAGTCGTGGCTGAAGTCATGGCCAAAGTCATGGCCGAAGTCGCGGCCGAAGTCGCGGCCGAAATCGTTGCCAAAATCGCAGCCGAAGTCGCGGCCGAAGTCGTGGCCTTAGTCGTGGCCGAAGTCACGACCGAAGTCGTAGCCAAAGTCACGGCCGAAGTCGCGGTTGAAGACAACGTGGCCGAAGTCAATTCTATACGAAGTCAATTCTATATGAAGCCAATTATATACGAAGACGTCGTGGCCGAAGACAACGTGGCCGAAGTCAATTTTATGTGAAGTCAATTCTATACGAAGCCAATTATATACGAAGACAACGTGGCCGAGACAACGTGGCCGAAGTCCATTGTATACGAAGTCAATTCTATACGAAGGTAATTCTATACGAAGTCATTGCCGAAGTCAATTCTATACGAAGACAATGTGGCCGAAGCCAATTCTATACAAAGTCATGGCCGAAGCCAATTCTATATGAAGTCATGGCCGAAGTCAATTCTATTCGAAGACAATGTGGCCGAACCCAGTTCTATACGAAGTCATGGCCGAAGCCAATTCTATACGAAGTCGCAGCCGAAGCCAATTCTATACGAATTCATGGCCGAAGCCGATACGGCCGAAGTCGTGGCCGAAGTCAATACGGCCAAAGTCATCGAAGTTACCCCAATCCTGGCATAGGAAATGGGCCGAGCAGAATACGCAAACTTGCGGACCAAAGCAACAAGTCCATCTTCGGCCGATGTCAAGACAAAGGCCCATGAAACCAAACCGACTTAGCTAAACGGAAATTCCGAAGGATTAGAAAGTTTTCCTTATCTCTTCGGAATTGGCCTGGCCGACTCAAACTAGTATATATATCTATGTACATCTCTTGAAAAAGAGATCCGCAATTTACTTAGAAAAACCCTAGACTTTTTGCTCTCAAACTCTTATACGCAAAAGCTTTTCGAAACAACTTAATAAAAACCATCTTTGGATCTTCATTTTCGTGGTTCATACGCAGAAGTTTCAGATCCCTTAAAAATTTCATGACAAATCTAATTGTGTCGATTTCGACCCCACATACATGTCTAATCCGGGAGGAATCTGCATATAAATTTCCTCGTCAAGATCACCGTGTAGAAAGGCATTGTGGACGTCCATTTGATGGATTTCCCAATCCTTTGAAGCAGCGCGTTGTAAGAATGCTATAACAGTAACCATCTTAGCCACATGTGCAAATGTGTCTGTATAACCTACACCCTCTGTTTGATTATTTTCGAGAATGACCAAGCGAGTTTTATGCCGCTCAAGAGTTCCATCAGCTTTGAATTTAAGACGAAACACCCATTTGCAGCCAAGAACTGTCTTTCCAGATGGTAAGTCTTCAACTGTCCATGTACCAGCCTCATCAAGTGCAACGATTTTGTCACCTACTAGGAATCACCAATTTTCATCTTCAATAGCCTCTTTGTATGAGACAGGTTCAACTGCGGAAGTAATGGCGAAGAGATATGTTTGATAGTTTTTAGAAAACTGTGTACTTGAAAGATAGTTATCGAAAGGATACATAGTTACCGATGGATACGACTCATGAAGAAGAGCGGTAACATAACCAGGAAGTTTTGTCGGTTGTTTTTGCTTGCAATAGCCACGACCAAGAGCTTCAGACTCAGCTTTATCGAGAGTGGAAGGTGAGTTCGGCGGTGAAGTTATAGATGATGTCGAATTTTCAGATTCGATTGAAGTAGATGGTGACGATGGTGAGGAAGATTCATCATGATTTGCGATAGTTTCAGCCTCTATATTTTCATCATGAGAAATAGAGCCAATAGGAGAACCACAATGAATTAACAGTTTAGAGACAACAAGATCCGAAACTGCAAATTTTTCTGGAGCATTATCGACAATCAACGGAGATGACTACTCAATATTGGAGGAGAAGGAACTGGTTTTGGTGATGCATCCAGAAAATCGAGATCATCTGTAGTAAGCAGAGGAGAAACTGGATTTTGAAAATCTGGTTGACTGACCATTTGAACATTATCAACATCATAAGGGATTTCATATTCACAAAAGATGATGTCACGAGAGATTGATACAACACCTGTCTCGAGATTGTAAACCCGCCATCCTTTCTTTCCAATTGATAGCCAAGAAAAATGAACTGATTGCTCCAGCTGGCAAACTCATCTCCGCCGTGTTTTGGTTATGGACGTAACACAAACAACCGAATACTTTAAAATGTTGCAGAGGTGGTGGTCTATCATAGATAATTTCAAAAGGAGTTTTCCCATTGAGAACTGCAGTTGGAGTGCGATTTATCATGTAACCAGCCATGAGAGCGAAATATCCCCAAAATTCGATAGGAAGATTTGCTTGAAAACGAATAGCTCGCGCAATGTTAAGAATATGACGATGCTTACTCTCTACTCTACCATTCTTTTGCGGAGTACGAACATATGATGTTTCATGAACGATTCCCTTTTGTCGAAAAAAATCCGTTAAGTAGATGTACTCAGACTCGTTGTCACTACGAATTATTTTGACTTGTTCAGTAAACTGTCATTCAACAAGAGCAATAAAATTCTGCAGTTGACTTGGTGCAGATTGTTTGGATTGTAGCAAGTAAATCCATAAGGCCCAGGAATAATCATCTAAGATAGTGAAGAAAAAGCGAGATCAGACTACTCAAATCTGAAAGATGCATCAACTCTATTGCTTTAGAAGATGGATGTCCGAGGCAACAATGCCACACATCAATATGATGTGAGTCCAATCTTTGGATTGCCGCTGCTGTTTCCATTCCCCTAAATAAATAAAGTCCATTGTGCTCCTCACCCGTTTCAATCATCATCTTGGTGAAGCAATCCTGAACAACACAAAATCTGTTAGTGATATGAAATATGCAGCCTATATCTTTAGTCATTTGAGACACTGATATGAGATGACAATGCAGTCCATCAACGAAGAACACATTCTGAAAGCTGAGAGAAGAGCCCAAATGTGCCTTTTCATGTTTTGTTGTTATAGTGAATCTTCCATCTTAAAGCTTAATAAACATGGGAGCCATATCCATGATTCAAGAAAAAATCTTACCAGAGAGATGATCAGTGGATCCAGAATGACGTTCATTAAGCATACCAACCAATGTTTGCCATTGTTTATCACTTAGGCCAGTTATTCCCACACTATCTGTTGCGGTGACAGTTGAATTCGTCATGGCAGCTGATGCAAAACTCGAACCAGTGCTACTAGGAGCTGCAAAAACATGATTCACGCGAGCTGGTTGTGAAATCCGACCAGTCGAAGGTGTTCTAAGAATTCCCTGTCCAGCATTCGTATGCGAATCTCTTGAAACATAATTTGGTTCGGTTTGAGATCGTTCTCCCCACCACGGTGGATAGCCAATCTTCTTGAAACAATTTTTGTCAAGATGACCAGTTTTACCACATGTAGTGCACACGACCGTGCTACTCTGAGACTTTAAAACTGTTTGCACCGCAAAACTTACACCATCATATCCTTTCTCGTGCAATCTTCCAACCAGCTTGGATTCCTCATCCTGAGTGAGAATGTTATAAGCTTCATCAAGTGTGAGTAAAGGATCCCGTGAGAGCAGATTTAACTTGACATATCCATATAGAAATTCGTCAAGTCCCATGAGAAATTGGTGAAGTTTTTTCTCGTCACGTTCCTTTATAATCTCTTCCATAGTCTTAGCACGTTGATAATCTGCTAAACTTATCCAAATTTTTATCAGTGGGCCATAATATGCTTCAATCGACATCCCTTTTTTATGATAATTTGCAAGTTCTGATTTTAGTCGCTGAACTCGCTGGCCGTTTTTTACTGCAAACCTTCGCTGAATATGAGCCCAGAGATCGTGTGCATTGTCACTGTAAGAGAGAGACGAACAAAGTTTTTCATCAATGGTGAGCTTGATCCAAGACACCACAAGTGCGTTATTAGCGCACCAGTCCTCGAAATCATCAGTCTTTAGCCGGTTCTGGAATTGACCCATCTACAAAACCGAATTTCTTTCGAGCTTTGAGTGCCAAGCGAATGCTAGCAGACCATTCATCGTAATTTGGTCCATGCAACACTAGTCGAGAAATCAAAGTACCAGGATTATCACCAGATGTCAGATCGTATGGTGATATTGTGCGAGTTGTGACTTCAACACGTCCCTTGGATTTTGTAACTAATGAAGATCCTTGCTCTTCAAACATCTTGAATTGAACATCGGTAGAATAAAAAATGTTCCTAGGTCAAAAAGATGAAGAAAAAGAAACAGAGTTCCGAAAACAGAGAGAAATCGGACGGAGAAAAAATTATTTTATGAAAGAAAAGAAAAGATAGAAGATCGATAAACCCAAAATCAAAGTATAGGTTTAGAGCTCTGATACCATGTCAAGAAATTTTGATGTATAAATCCGGTTTTCTTATATTGAACAATAACAGAGGCGATACCTTATATACAAATATCTTAGCCTAACAATAACGTAACTGAGTTATAACGAGGGCCACAATGCCCAATACTTTCGATTTAACATTCATCAATATTTTACGTTTTGTTTTGTTTTGAATTATTACAAATTTTCGGATAATCCAAATAAAATCGGATCTAATAGAAAATTTGATACTTGAGTTTTGCAGATTATCTTATTGTTTTTATTAAGAATCTCAGTTGAAAATAATAAGACTAAGACATCTACATTTTCTGTTTCTTCCGTAAGCTTGTATGAAATAAAGTTGATTTAAAACTATTCGCATTATAAAGAAACAAGTGATCAGATTATCGAAATATGAATCGACATTAAAAGAATTAAAAAAATAAGTTCTGCAAAATGCATATTTATACATGAGTTCAGAAAAATCAAATATAAACCAAACTTTAACCGAACGATTGAAATAACAAGTCCTTCATTTAATTCCCCTATACATAATCCACACATAAAAATGAGTTTTTTCAATCCCCATCCAACATTTTCTCGAGAAAATTAAAATAACAATGCCGGAAAATGCCAATCACAGCCCAAGAATCTCGTTTTCTCAAGATTTTCCCAACTCTGATTCCATACCAATCGAGCAAAGCCCATTACGATCTCTGTCGGAATCTTCCAGCCACTACTCAAGCTTCAATTTCAATTTCTCCGTCCCCGGCGGCGTAATCTCCGGCGAAAACTCGTTTTACGCCGAAGAATTCTTCTACGACGGCAAAATCCTCCCCACAGAAATAAAAAGAGATCCGAGCCGGGTTTTCCCAAACCGGAAACGAATCCAATCGGAGATGTTAAACCGGTTATGGAAATCGAAGTGATGGCGATGGAAACGAAACCCAGACCGTTGTCGTTTCTCCTTTCTTCTGAACCGGGTGGAACTAAAGAGGAAACGAACCCAATCAGAAATGTCAAACCGGTTCACGAAATCGAAATGGCCATGGAAGAGGAACCCAGTACCGAGGAACCCAGTACCGAGGCGATTTTGTGGTTAAATAGAATCGACAGTCAAGATTGCGAAATTGGATTGCCATTTCTTGCGAATTCTAAACAAACTATTAAGCTTCAAGTTTCGTATTCTTCTTCTTCTTCTTCTTCAAGCAGTAGTTTTCAGAAACCACCATTGAAGAAGAAGAAGATGAACTATGGAGGTGAAATTAAGGTAAATTCGTTTCTTGATGTGTTTCCTTCAGGAAGTTTGTTTGGATTCGAATTGATAAATTTTGGTAGTGGAAGTGACAAGAACAAGACGAGATCATCAATATGTTTTGATTGGTAAGAAAGATTTTTCCGTGGCTTTTGTGGTCCCAATCAAGTTCTGAGTTTTTTTTTGTTTTTTAAATTATACTTTAGATTAAGATTACTATGTTAATTGACAAATTAACAACTATTTTGTAACTTATGTATAGGATATGGAGAAGTCTATTTTGAGAGCGATTCTAAAGGCTCTAGTGCAAGATCTGAAAGAGTTTAAGGAGTGGCCGAAGTTGCAAAGCCACACAAGTGAGATCATCAGAGGAGAAGAGGATTGAAACATTTCTTTAATTTAAAGTGCGATAAGCCAACATTAATGTCGATGCAATTACAAGATGAGCTTCTCCTTTATACTTTTGTTATTTTATTACTACACAATTGTTTTTTTTTTTTATTAACATCTATTACTACACAGTGGTTATCAATATCATCATTTGTCGAGGATTAGGTAAACAATCAAGTTTAAGAAATTAAGTTTGGTATGTTTGAGTTAAAACAAAAAAAAACAATAAAAACTAGGTAGATGGTAATGAAGATTTGTTTAATAGGTAGTTAACGACTCTTTATATCGTTTATCCTCTGAATGCATTATTTTCTGTTGAATTGTAGCAATATTCATTACAAACTACCTATTAAATAAAATTCAAAGGAAAAAAAGGGAGAACAAAAAAAGATGAATTATATTTAATCGATGATGATTATTCTCTTGATAAATCTTTTGTATATAAATGTCACAGATTTTCACTACTCATTCTAATGTTCAATTATTAGTATTCGACAGTCGTTTTTTCTTTCTTTCATATTGTGTTTCGTTCTTTGAACAAACATAATAAAATTTTTTTTTTATCATAAGCCCTTTTTCTACATTTTACATTTTTTTGTGCTGCCTTAAATTGTATATTTCGGATCATAAGTGTATAATGTATCATTTCCGTTAATCAAAACATACAAACTTAAATTAATTAGCTTAAAAACTTCAAATTTTAAAGTGTTCAAAATTATAATCCTTGCCAAACTTGTAAGATTATCTAACGAATACTACCATGAAAACAAATGATGTGATCATGGATGGCACAAGGAGTGAGAAACTTGAACCAGAGCTTGAAGCTGAGCTTGTTGCCGTGGATGAGCTAGAACCTGAGGAAGCTGAGCTTGAACCTGAGGAGGCATTGCAAGTACCAGCTGGAGCTATGACAAGGGCAAGGTCTAAGAGGTTCTCCAAGGCACTAAGTTAGTTCGGACAAAAATCTGAAATACTCGAATCTGTCCATACTTCTCTCTGGCATACTCTTATGTAATCTGAGATACTCCTCTCTTCAATGAAAATGTGTTATGCCGATTTTACCCTATCTCCATTTTTTTATTAATTATAATTTTAATAATAATAATTAAAAATTCAATTTTTCGTCCAATATAATAAAAAATTATACAACTAGGTACTATTTGGTACAATCTCAGTTGTATTATTTGGTACAACTACAAAGACACGGTACAACTTAATATTATTTGGTATAACTACAAAGACACGATACAACTACAAAGATACGGTACAACTTAGTATTATTTGGTATAACTGCAATATACATGGTACAACTATATATTATTTGGTACAACTACAATATACAACTCGGTTTTAATAGGTACAACTATTGATTAAAATTCGACAGCTGTACCAAATAAAATACATGTACCATTGGGTACAACTCAGGTACAACTATGCATTAAAACATTTTACCCGATCCAGATCTGCCATTGTAGTAAAACTCGAAAGCGCCGTCTCCATCTTTTCCTGCATCTCTCTCGCCGGCGCTTCCCTGGAGAACGATGACCGGGTTAAACGAGGGGCGGCGACCAGATTTCCGTCTTCTAATCACAGATCTACGGTAGCGACGGAGAAAAAACGTTAATCTTTTCGACAATGAAACCGTCGTTGCAGCGAAGAGATCTGAATTGGATCTGAGATTGAGAGAAATTTGGGAGATCTCAGATCTGAGAGAAAATGGCAAAAGAAGAAGACGACAGAGAAAGAAGAGATGCCGAAGAAAAGAGTGACGGCGAAGAAAGAAGACGACGGAGAAAGAGAAGAGAAAGAAGATGGAGGATGGATGCAATTTTTGCAGAGAGAAAAAAAGGAAAGAAGATGTCTGCGATTTTTGCAGAGAAGGAGGTGTTTGATTAGAAGATTAGGTTAAAATCTGGATTGGATCCGAGTGGATCATGAATCGGATGGATATTAAGTGGTTGGGTCTGTAATATTAGTAGTTCTGCCTGGTTTTACAGTAATCTACTTATTTTGGATTTAATAATAAATGGAAAAATAAATCTCGTTATAACGAGAGTCTTTGGGAGATTCTTTGAGCCAAAAAGAGTATTTCAGACAATCATCCCACTAAGTTCTTTACTTAGTACAGCAGCTGATCACTTGGACTTTATGGAGGAAGAAGTGAAACACACCACTTTGGTGTTGTTACAAGCCCAAGTTAATCAAGGGGCCTTAGGATCATTTGCCTAAGCCCATTCTTCTATTTCTTCACCAAATTTCGTCCAAATCTTCACCAAACAAGGCAAAAACGTGTTGACTGAAGCTGAGGGGTCATTCAAACTTAGATTTAATTCAGTCTTCATTAGTTAATGCCTTAGTTTCTGTGTTGCTTTGTTTTTAGCATTATTCCACAAACAATTTCGTTTATATAAGGCAACACCATCAGAAATCAATAACAACTTTTTTTTTGATCATTTTTTTTATAGAGAGTGATTCTCAATTGTTCGTCTTGAACAAATCTGTTGCTTGGTGAGTCATATCCAAACAACAAAACCTCATCTTGGCGTCTGAGTGTGTCATATCTTGGGCTGAGTTGAGTGGTGAATCAGAGGCCAATCCGCACCCTCTGTGTGACCTTTTAATCCACAACACCTTGATGTTCAGTTAGTAGCTTAGAATGAAGGCATATCCATCAAACCAACTTAAGAGTGCAATAATCCGTGGGAAGATCTTATCAAGTGGTATCAGAGTCCACTCTGAAGTTTGGTATCTATTTTTTTTTCATCTTTCTCATCTCTTCATTTTCTTCTATCAAATTCTTATCTATCTATCTATTCTCTGGTTGCACCAGCCTATAAAAAAAAAAAAAAAAAGGAGTTAAAAGGACCAGGAGAAATCGGTTCTTAGGCTTGGTTAATCAACCAGAACCAAAAATCTTGCAATGTACCTATCTCTCTTCTTTCTCTTTGTTCTTTGGATTGATTCACTGAGTTTGATTGGATTCTCTTCTCATAAAACCTTTGAGAGATCATTGAGTGACTTCAAAAAAAAAAAAAATTTACTTGAGAGAACAAACACCAAGAGAGAAACACTTGTGAGGATTATTTTTGTTGCTTGATCTGTTTGCTTTTGATTTCAGGATAAAATGGCTGGTAGCAATGATGAACAAGGAGATCACACAGGAGCTGGCCTTTCTAGCATTCAAATGAAAGCTCTAACTGGTGAAATGTCACGTCTTTTCAATGCAAGGCTAGAAGAAATACATGCTAGGTTGGACAGGGTTCAAGAGGACCAACAAAGGAGGCCACGAGATGTGCTTACTAGGAGAGCTAGGGCTCTTCAGAGACAGACCAGGATAGCGGAGGAAGAGTATTATAACAATTCTTCAGCTGGAAGCCAGAGACCAACCAGGAGAGGTATGAGTAATAGAACTCGTGAAGAAGGCAATACCACTAGAGGAAGGCCAGATGACAACCTTGGAGGCCTCAAGCTCAAAATTCCAGCATTCTATGGCAAAAATGATCCAGATGCCTATCTGGAATGGGAGAGGAAGATTGAGTTGATCTTTAATTGCCAAAACTACACCGAAATTAAAAAGGTTAGATTGGCTGTCACTGAGTTTTATGGTTATGCTATTAACTGGTGGGATCAACTCGTGACCAACAGGAGAAGATCAGGTGAAAGACCCATCTCTACCTGGGAAGAGCTGACCAATCTCATGAGGAAACGTTTTGTGCCAAGCCACTATTACAGAGATCTACACCAGAAGCTTAGGAGATTAACTCAAGGGAGTAGGAGTGTGGAGGATTATTTCCAAGAGATGGAGACTCTAATGATCAAAGTTGATGCCGATGAGGATCTAGAATCAACCATGGCTAGGTTTCAAGGAGGACTTAATCGTGAGATACAAGATAGGTTGGAAATGCAAGAGTATGAATGCATGGAAGAGATGTTGCACAAGGCTATCTTGATTGAGCAACAAGTCAAAAGGAGAGGATACTCTAATCCTACCTATGCACCAATTGCCAAACCTAGCTATCAAGACAAAAGTAAGCCTCTGGCCAAGCCAATTCCTGATTTTAAGACTAACCAATCTGTTAATGATGTCAAAGGAAAGACTGGAGCTCCTACCAACAGAGCCAGAGATGTTAAATTCTTTAAGTGTCATGGTGTGGGCGCACTATGCTAATGAATGCTCCAACAAAAAGGTTATGATCATTCTGGAAAATGGAGAGGTTGAATCAGAAGAGGAGGCACCAGCCCCAGAAGCAGAGGAAGAACAAGTGGACTATGCAGCCCATGGATAGCTTCTGATCACTAGGAGAGCCTTAAGTGTTCAATCTAAGCCTAAGGAGCATGAGCAGAGGGAAAATCTTTTCCACACTAGGTGTTTTGTCCAGGACAAAGTCTGTAGTCTTATTGTAGATGGGGGCAGCTGCACCAATGTGGCCAGTGAGACACTGGTCCAGAAGCTTGGTTTGAGTGTAAGAAAACATCATAGGCCCTACTCACTTCAATGGCTAAGTGAAGAAGGAGAAATGAGAGTGAGCAAACAAGTGTTAGTTCCCATCACTATTGGAAGGTATACTGATGAGATCCTTTGTGATGTACTACCTATGGAGGCTGGCCATATCCTTCTTGGGAGACCTTGGCAATATGATAAGAAGGTGACACATGATGGCTACACAAACCGCCACACCTTTGAGCATCAGGGAAAGAGGATCACTTTGGCACCTTTGTCACCACAGGAAGTACACCAGGATCAAATGCTTCTAAAAGAAAGAAATAAGCAAGCCAAGCCAGACCATGATCCCAAACATACCAAGGAGGCCGAGCCAAAACAAGTAAGGCATTCAAATTTCTTTATTAAAACTGGTGAAAACAAGAAGGCTTTGTTTTCTCATCAACCTATGCTTTTACTGGTTTATAAAGAAACACTAATGATTTCTACTAACATGGCACTGGAGCTGCCAAGTGAGTTTGAATCTCTTATGCAAGGTTTTAGTGATGTATTTCCAGAGGAGAATCCAGATGGCTTACCACCAATTAGAGGCACTGAGCACCAGATAGACTTTGTTCCAGGCTCCTCTCTTCCAAATAAGCCAGCATACAGGACCAATCCTGTTGAGAAAAAAGAGCTTCAAAGACAGATCAATGAGCTCACGGAGAAGGGATATATCAGAGAAAGCATGAGTCCTTGTGCTGTTCCAGTTCTCCTTGTACCCAAGAAAGATGGCAGCTAGTGCATGTGTGTGGATTGTAGAGCAATCAACAACATCACAGTTAAGTACAGACATCCTATCCCTAGACTTGATGATATGCTAGATGAGCTTCATGGTTCATGTGTCTTCTCTAAAATTGATTTGAAAAGTGGTTATCATCAAATTAGGATGAAGGAAGGAGATGAATGAAAAACTGCTTTTAAAACTAAGCTACGGTTGTATGAATGGCTTGTTATGCCCTTTGGTTTAACAAATGCACCTAGCACCTTTATGAGATTAATGAACCATGTTTTAAGAGCTTTTATAGGAGTTTTTGTTGTAGTTTATTTTGATGATATTCTGGTCTACAGTAAAACACTTGATGAACATGCTAGTCACTTGAAATCAGTTCTAGAAGTGCTTAGGAAAGAAAAGCTTTATGCTAACTTGAAGAAATGCACTTTTGGGACAGATAATCTCGTGTTTTTGGGTTTTGTTGTGGGTACAGATGGCATCAAGGTGGATGAGGAGAAGATTAAGGCTATTAGAGATTGGCCAAGTCCTAAAACCGTGGGGGAAGTCAGGAGCTTTCATGGTCTTGCTGGCTTCTACAGAAGATTTGTCAAGGACTTCAGTACAATAGTAGCTCCTCTCACTGAAGTGATCAAGAAGAATGTCGGATTCAAGTGGGAGCAAGCTCAGGAGGACTCATTCCAGGCTATAAAAAAGAAGCTCACTAATGCACCTCTTCTTGTTTTACCTGATTTCCTTAAAACTTTTGAGATTGAATGTGATGCCTCAGGAGTTGGTATTAGTGCTGTCTTGATGCAGGATAGGAAGCCCATTGCTTACTTCAGTGAAAAATCAGGAGGAGCCACACTCAACTACCCCACATATGATAAGGAACTCTATGCACTGGTGAGAGCTTTGCAAACTTGGCAGCATTACCTTTGGCCCAAGGAATTCATGGTGCACACTGATCATGAGACTCTCAAGCACTTAAAGGGACAGCAAAAGCTCAACAAAAGACAAGCCAAATGGGTAGAATTCATTGAAACTTTTTCTTATGTCATTAAGTACAAAAAAGGTAAAGAAAACATTGTTGCTGATGCTTTGTCTAGAAGGTATGTACTTATCTCTACTCTGGATGCTAAAATTCTTGGATTTGAGTAAGTTAAGGAACTGTATGAGACTGATCTTGACTTCAAAGAACCATTCCTTGCTTGTTCTAAATTCGCTTTTGGCAAGTTCTTTAGACATGATGGATTCTTGTTCTTTGGAAACCGTTTATGCATTCCTAATTGTTCTTTAAGAGATTTGCTTGTTAGGGAAGCTCATGGAGGAGGTCTGATGGGGCATTTTGGGATAGCCAAGACACTTAAGGTGGTACAAGATCATTTCTATTGGCCACACTTGAAGAAGGACGTGGAGAAGATCTTTGGCAGGTGTGTTACTTGCAAACAATCTAAGTCCAAAGTGCAGCCCAATGGTATGTATACTCCTCTGCCTATTCCTACTCATCCTTGGAATGACATATCTATGGATTTTGTGCTTTAGTTGCCTAGGACTAGAACAAGAAAGGATTCTATCTTTGTGGTTGTAGATAGATTTTCTAAAATGGCACATTTTATTCCATGTCACAAAATAGATGATGCATTGCACATTGTTGATTTGTTCTTTAAAGAGAACATTCGTTTGCATGGCATGCCTAGAACCATTGTTTCTGATAGGGACACTAAGTTCTTAAGTTACTTCTGGAAAACTCTTTGGTCTAAGTTAGGTACTAAGTTGTTGTTTTCAACTACTTGTCACCCACAAACTGATGGACAAACAGAAGTAGTGAATAGGACTTTGTCTACTTTGTTAAGGGCTGTCATTAAAAATAATCTAAGAACTTGGGAAGATTGCTTACCACATGTTGAGTTTGCATACAACCATTCTGTTCATTCAGCTACTAAGTATTCTCCATTTCAAATTGTTTAAGGCTTTAATCCTTTGTCTCCTTTGGATCTAATCCCTTTGCCTTTGAGTGAAAGAACTAGCTTAGATGGGGAAAAGAAAGCTGAACTTGTTAAACAGATCCATGAGAGAGCCAAAAAGAACATTGAGGAGAAGACCAAGCAGTATGCCAAGCAAGCAAATAAGGGCCGGCGCAAGCTTGTCTTTGATGTTGGAGATCAAGTTTGGATTTACTTGAGGAATGACCGGTTTCCAAGCTTATGCCTAGAGTTGATGGACCATTCAAGATAGTCAGGAGGATCAATGACAATGCCTATCAAATTGATTTACAAGGTAAGTATAATGTGAGTTCAAGTTTTAACATTTCTGACTTAATCCCTTTCTTAGCAGATGATCCAGATTTGAGGTCAAATCCTTTTCAAGAGGGAGGGGATGATGTGATCATGGATGGCACAAGGAGTGAGGAACTTGAACCAGAGCTTGAAGCTGAGCTTGTTGCCGTGGATGAGCTAGAACCTGAGGAAGCTGAGCTTGAACCTGAGGAGGCATTGCAAGTACCAGCTGGACAAGGGCAAGGTCCAAGAGGTTCTCCAAGGCACTAAGTTCTTTACTTAGTACAGCAGCTGATCACTTGGGCTTTATGGAGGAAGAAGTGAAACACACCACTTTGGTGTTGTTACAAGCCCAAGTTAATCAAGGGGCCTTAGGATCATTTGCCTAAGCCCATTCTTCATTTCTTCACCAAATTTCGTCCAAATCTTCACCAAACAAGGCAAAAACGTGTTGACTGAAGCTGAGGGGTCATTCAAACTTAGATTTAATTCAGTCTTCATTAGTTAATGCCTTAGTTTCTGTGTTGCTTTGTTTTTAGCATTATTCCACAAATAATTTCGTTTATATAAGGCAACACCATCAGAAATCAATAACAACTTTTCTTTTGATCATTTTTTTTATTAGTGATTCTCAATTGTTCTTCTTGAACAAATCTGTTGCTTGGTGAGTCATATCCAAATTACAAAACCTCATCTTGGCGTCTGAGTGTGTCATATCTTGGGCTGAGTTGAGTGGTGAATCAGAGGCCAATCCGCACCCTCTGTGTGACCTTTCAATCAACAACACCTTGATCTTGAGTTAGTAGCTTAGATTGAAGGCATATCCATCAAACCAACTTAAAAGTGCAATAATCCGTGGGAAGATCTTGTCAACAAAACATAAGAAAAGTTACTAAGTTGACAAAAAAAAAAGTTACTAAATTATGAACTATTTTTTTTTCTCTAGATTAGTTAATATCGTTTTAATAGAAATCCAAAGACTTCAATTTCCTATATGAATGATTTGTGACCACCTTAAATCAACTTAAACATTGATTTTGAGTATGTTCTTTTTTTCTTTTCTTTTTCGAAAAGGATAATAATTTCATTAAACCAGAAGAGAACCGGGATACACGGGTACAGAGTGCGGAGCTGATTTTGGAAGAGCATCAGCTTCATTGTTCTTCACTCTTTGAACATATTCAAAGACGATTACATTCAAAACAATAGAGAGTTTAGAGATATCTTGAAGGATTCCATAGATCTCCAGTTGCTGATTAGAAAACTGAGTTAGCTTCACGTGGGCATTGGATTCAACTCATTCCGAGTTGCGGTTCAAAAGTTATGGCCAATTTAGAGAGGACATGTCAGGCTGAGCGACCAAAACTGCTAGACGGATCAATCAAGTGTTTGGAGAGACTGTTTGCGAGCCACTAAGCTAGCAAATCGACGAGGCGAAAGTCCAAGAGAAAAGCTCCTAAGAGACGACCTGACCCACCTGGTTCATCTTTGTGCATTGCTGAGTCTTTGGAGGCATTGAGGCAGCGATTTAATATCTTAGAAGATGTAGATCTAGTTGTTCCAGCCTCAACAGACCGAGCTGAATCTCCGCCGCCTGGGCATTTCACTCTCTACGAGTGTTTCTTTTACGATTGTCTACTTTGGTTTCCAATTCCTAGCTTGATCATCCGCTTTCTATCCAAACACGGGTTAGCGCCGAGCCAAATTACTCCTCGTGGGATGCGTCACTTGGTGGGGATTCTCGTTCGGAGTTATGAATGCGATGTGACCATCCGCATCTCCCATCTTCGGCAGTTCCTTGAGTTTCGGAAGATCAAAAACTCCAAAGCCTACTACATCTCTAATAAAAAGCAGAGAAAGATCATCGAAGGCTTCCGAAGCGAAGACAGCGACTGGGGGAACTACTTTTTCTTTGTTCCCATCAACGATGCCACGGTGGAAGCCGAAAGTGTTCATTACGTCAAAACTGAGTGGGGAACTATTGGTGGGCGAGCCGTAGACCTTTCAGCAGATTTGCTAAGGTTTTATTTTGTGGCGAGCTAACACTTTTTCTTCTTTGTTTGTGCAGTTCGGCAGGTTCTCCCACGTTACCCAGAAGATACACTCACGCTTCGGAACACACTTGCTGCCAGAAAGTGCCACTGGGAAAACCACTTTTCCCTAAGGAGAGTTGAAAAAGCCCGACCCATCTTTGCCGGCGTTGAAGTATCTGACAGCTTGGAATCTGAATCTCCACCGCGAAGTCCTCCAAGAAGAAGTATGGGAAAAAGATTGACCATCCGCGATAAACAGGTTCTGAAGGAGAAGAAAGAAGAAGAGGCAGCTGGCCGAGCTGACGAGGTAACTAACGCAATCGAACAAACTGCCGAGCCAGTTACCGAGGTGCACGGCCAAACTGTGATGGAAATGGAGACACATCCTCCTTCCGAGCCACCAGCTCTTGCCGCTGAAGCTAGGGAAGTAGTTTCGGCTCTCGTTTCGGTTGTTAGACCCTCTTCTTCAATAATGTCCCAGCATAGAGAGGACAAGAAGCTTTCTGGCAAATGTCCTGCTTCCAAGGCCAATAAAGAGAGAAACAAAGGAAAGCAGGAGAAAAGGAAATGCCATAAGCATGCCGACCAACCTTCTGACGAGCCGGAGCCCACGTCGTTTAGGCATGAAGAATCCGAGCCAATATGCAACGACGAAGCAGCTTCAGCGACCTTCTTTTCACAGGTTTATTGCTCGGGAGACAGATTGCCGCCCCTCGACGTTCTATCTCACAGCGATTTGTACGCCGACATGTCGCTCCGAGGCACTAAGGTACTTTCAGGGATTGTGTGTGTTTGTTGTTGTAGAAAGACTAAGTATTGACCGTTTTTTCCTTTGATCAGTTCGTCGCGTCTATCAATAAGATGGTAGCCGCATTCGAAAAGGATGTGAAGAAGGATAGACATTGGATCGAAGATGCTCAGAAAGATGCATCCTTCTTAAAGAACAAAATCGCCGAACTGGAGAGTAAGCACACTACCGAGCTAGCAGCTGCGTCTGCTCGAATTGAAGGTCTTGAGAAGGAGAAGGCATACCTCAAGGATGAATGAGACAAGATCGGTGACTTATCTATGAGGTTGGATCGCTCTAAGGAGAAGAAGGCTGCCGAAATTGAATCCCTTAAGAGGCAGCTTAATGCTGTGAAGGCCTTGCACGAGGCCAATGTTAAAAAGGCCCAGAAGGCTGCGAGGCGAGAGAAATTAGAGAGGTTCCAAGAGCGGTTTGCCAAGATTGAGAAGAGCATCGACGAGCTGAAGGCGGCAAAAGAAAAGGAGCTCGATATAGCAGAGGTCGACAGCAACCTACAGCTGCTCGAGATCTTGCAAAAAGAAGACGCGCCTGCTCTCGACTCTGAGGTGACGAAATTGGCAGGATGGAGACTTGATCTTGCCGACGCAACTGACGAGTTTGAGAGGATTGAGGCCGAATTGAAGAAAGATCTGACGCTTTCACCCATTTCCTCAGATTCTACAGGCACTCTCCTGGGAACCGAACCAACGGAGAATGCGGCAGTGACAGTCGGAGTCACAGATTTTGCCGGCTCGAACATCGGTACACCTGAGTTGCTGATGTTGCTGTTGAGAAGCCTTCCGAGCCGGATCCTCTCGAATGATCTTTTCCTCTATGTTTCTTTAACTTGAAAACTCTTTTCTTTTGTTCGGTATTTTTTTTTGAAGACAAGTGCCTGGATGGCTTTATCCACCTCTTTTGTTTGTTACTGCTAAGTTTTGTAATGGTTGTCGTTTGTTGGCATAACATCTTTCATCCTTTGCTGGAATTATCTTCTTATGTTCTCGTTTGTATTTTTGATGTGATATTGCGAACCATCTTTGTTTAGTAAAAATATGGTTGTCTTTTTATTGAGTGCTTTAGTGTCAGTTTAGGGTTTTAGGTGTTCCGACTTACATTCCCGTTCTTTTGACAATGAAACATGTTTAAAATCTCATACTAACTTTTTAGGTTTAGTATCATGTTTCTGAGATATTCACGACCAGTGTACCAAGAGGTGTTTACTGGGTTTTAGAGTTTACTTTGAGATTTAAGACTTGCGAGTTTTCGACTTACGGGTCCCTCTCAAAGATAAACTTGTAAGAATATCGTTCAGGATGTACCTTTTGGATATTTAGACCAGGATATACCTAATCAGAATTTGTATAGCGCACTTTTTTACCCGTAAGAGGGTGTTGAGAACCCTATTCCATATAGAGATAGTGGTTAATCCGCAAAGGATGTGGTTGTCCGTCTATTGTGGCCAGCAACAGACGAGGTGATAGAATACTTGGTAAAGTTGTGATTCTTGAAGACTAAGTAGCACGAGTTTTGTGTTTGAAAAAGAGTGATGCGAGATATGGGAGTATATATGTATACGTACCCACTCTCCCCCTTTATTAAGGAGGGGAGAACTGAACCCATCCGAAGATAGGCTGCTACGTACCCTTTTCAGGGATCAAGTCGTCCCGTAGTTCATGCGAAGTGACTTAGTGGTAATACCTCTTTAGGTGCATTGCGTTCCAAGATCTTGGTATCGGAATATCAGACATGTTTGAGAGCTCATATACTCCTGGTTGAACTGTCTTGGTGATTTTGTAGGGTCCTTCCCAGTTTGCTCCTAGTTTGCCAGCGTTTGTTTCGGCGGTGTTCTGAAAAACTTTGCGGAGAACCAGGTCACCTTCTTTGAACTTGCGACTTCTGACGTTGGTGTTGTAATACTTAGCCGCCGCATGTTGGTAATTTTGAATCCGAACCAGCGCTTGATCTCTTCATTCATTAACCAAGTCTAACTCGTCCAGTAACATGAGGTGATTCAGTCCTTCCTGCCCTGAAAGAAGTCTGCGGCGTACTCCAGGAAATTGGACTTCGGCTGGGATGACACATTCTGTACCGTAGACAAGAGCGAAAGGTGTTTCACCGGTGGCTCGCCGCGGAGTGGTTCGGTGTGACCATAATACTCCTTCGAGTTCATCCGCCCAGCGTCCCTTCTTGGCATCAAGGCATTTTTTCAGACCGTCCAGGATAGTCTTGTTCACTGCTTCTGCTTGCCTATTTCCTTGTGGATAGTGTGGGGTAGACTTGCTAAGTCGTATTTTCCATTTTCCACATAAAGTTTCAAACCTTGTAGAGATAAACTGTGAGCCGTTGTCGGTGACAATTTCGTACGAAACTCCATGTCGGCATAAGATATTCTTCCAGACGAAGTGTTCTACTTGGGCATCCTTTATGTTGGCGTAAGAGTCTGCCTCGACCCATTTGGAGAAGTAATCTGTCAAAACTAGCATAAACCTCTTCTGTTTGGACTTATGTAGAGGCCCGACAATATCCATTGACCAGCGCATGAAAGGGTAGGGCACTGAGATTGACGACAGTAACTCCGTGGGTTGGTGAATCATTGGAGAATGTCGTTGGCATTTTTCGCACCTAGCGGAGAACTTCTCGCAGTCCTTCAGCATAGTCGGCCAATAGTAACCATGACGCTTGATCTTGATTGCCAAAGCTCTTCTACCGGAGTGGTTGCCACACGAGCCGCTGTGGACCTCTACCATGATTTTCTAGCTTTGGCGCCTTCGACACAAGCCATCAGCGGTCCTGAGAATCTCCACTTGAAAATGTTTCCGTCTAATAGAATGTATCGAGCAGCTTGAGCTCTGAGTTTTTGAGCCGCCCACTTATCTGATGGTACCTCGCCGTCCATGATGTAAACGCGGATTGCTCCCATCCACTCTTTGTCGCATCCGTAGTCTGTTTCCGTTGGTTGTGGATCTTCCTCCATGTCAACTGCTTCACCTTCGGCCGGAGGATCTGTTTTGAGCTCTTCTTCTATCTCGATTGTCTCGTCTTCCGTCGAAGGTGACATAATTTGGTCTTCCTCTAAGGTGGTGGAATCAGCACCCCCGAATGTATCTACGTCCCAGTTGGTTGTTTGGGAGCGGGTGACCGTGTTCACGTAGCCAGAGAGGTTGATACTTGGATGTTTGATGAATTCTACTAGGATTATCCTTTTGAGGTCTGGATCGGAGGTGGATGCGAGTGCTGCTAATGCGTCTGTCGAAGTGTTTTCCCTGCGTGGTATCCGTGTCAAAGTGAACTCTTCGAACTGTGCAGCCAGTTCTTTGACGATCTTCAGATAAGCTTCCATTTGGTCGTCTCTGGCTGTGTACTTGCCGCTGACTTGGTTGACCACCAGCTGCGAATCACAGTAGGCTTGGATGTGCGAAACCTTGAGTCCAAGAGCAAGTCTCATTCCAGCAATCAAAGCTTCGTACTCTGCTTCGTTATTGGATGCGCGAAAACCCAAGCGGAATGACTGTTCGAGGATTTCGCCTGTTGGAGAGGTTAACCTTATTCCTACTCCGGATCCTTGTTTTAATGACGATCCATCCTCGTGGAGCTTTGATATTGGGCTCGGAGCCGTCTCTTCTATAGCTTCTTCTGGGAGTTCTATCAGAAAGTCTCCAAGGACTTGAGATACTTGATGTCGTATTCGCTCAGCTCTATTGCCCACTTTGCCAATCTCCCAGACTGGCTAGGGCTATGCAGGATGGATCATAGGGGAAAGTAGTCAAAACCACAATTGAATGTGATTGGAAGTATGGTCTCAGTTTTCGAGCGGACATTATCACAGACAATGCCAGCTTCTCCATCTGTGGATACCGGGTTTCAGCGTTGGTGAGAGTTTGGCTGACGTAGAAAATAGGTTTCTGCTCGCTGCGCTCTTCCCTGATGAGTACTCCACTCATTGTTGTTGCCGAAACGGCCGTGTATAGAAAAAGTGGCTCGCCTTCCACCGATTTCGTAAGTACTGGAGGGCTGGCTAGGTATTCTTTCAGCTGTTGAAATGCCTGTTCGCATTTCTCTGTCCATTTGAACTTCTTCTTCCCATGCAGTGTATCGTAGAAAGGCAAACACTTATCAGTTGACTGAGAGATGAACCGATTCAGTGCGGTGACCCGTCCTGTTAGCCTCTGGACTTCACGCTTTGTTTTTGGCGACACCATTTGTATGAGCGCATCAATCTGCTTCGGGTTGGCTTCAATTCCACGGTGAGTGACCAAGTATCCAAGGAACTCTCCGAATGTCACCGTAAATCTGCACTTGGTTGGGTTGAGCTTCATGTTATGCCGATTCAGTTGCTCGAAACATTCTTCTAAATGAGCTACATGGTCCTTTTCTTCCAAAGACTTTACCAACATGTCATCTATATACGCTGTTAAGTTGCTCCGGCATTTTTGAGCCCGAATGGCATTACTTTGTAGCAATATATTCCGCGATCTGCGATGAATGATGTGTTCTCTTTATCGTCCGGGTTCATTAGGATCTGGTTGTATCCGGAGAAAGCATCCATAAATGAAAGGAGTTGGTTGCCTGCCGTGGCTTCTACTAATCGATCGATATGTGGTAGCGGGAAGCTATCCTGTGGGCAGGCCTTGTTCAGGTCGGTGAAATCCATGCATACACGCCACTTCCCATTTTTATTTTTAACCACCATAGGGTTAGCGAGCCATTCTGGGTACTTCGCTTCGACTATTGATCCCACGCGTAGTAATCTTTCCGCCTCGTCATTCACTGCTTGTGTTCTGTCCGGACCAAGTTTTCGCCTTTTCTGTTTGACTGGTTTGAAGGTCCGGTCCACATTCAGCTCGTGGCACGTCACGTTGATGCTGATATCGGGCATGTCTTCTGCTTCCCATGCGAAGGTGTTTACGTTCTTTTTAAAGAAAGAAATCAGCTCTCCCTTTATCGGATCTTTCAGCTCGGCCCCTATCTCGACGCAGCGATCTGGGTGATTGCCATCAATGTTTACTGAAGCAATTGCTATAAGAGTTTTGCCAACTCCTTCTCGGGTTTCCTGTCAGTCTTCATCTTCTTTCTCTTGGTAGTGGTCTCTGTGACGGGGTTCCTGAGTTTGTGCTCGGCTAGGAAACAAATGAGTGATTCCTTTTGGTTTTCCCAAATTGTTTTGACTCCTCCGGGGGTCGGGAATTTGATGCAGAGATGATAGGTCGACGGTACGGCTCGCATGGAGTTTATCTAGGGGGTGCCCATAATCACATTGTAGATCGCGGGATGATCTGCAACCGAAAACTCCACTATCTTGGTTTCTTCTTCAGCTCGGACGGGAAGCTTTATTGTTCCAAGGGTCATGGTTGTTTTTCCTGAGAACCCGGTTAGAGGCCTCGGCGCGGCTGTGATTTTGGATAGGTCTATGTTCATCCTTCAGAGAGTTTCTCGGAAGATCACGTCTACAGAGCTTCCTGTATCTATCAGAACTCGGGGGACGTCGCAATCATCTACGATCAATTCTATCACGAGGGGATCATTATTTGGTCGGTCGATGCCGGTGGGTTCCCTTTCTTCGAACGAGATCACGTCGTTGGGTAGTTTGGAAGGTGTTGACCAGTTGACACTAGCGTCGGCTCGCCTCTGGAATGCTTTGATTGAAGACACCGTGTCTAAACAATATTATGATCCTCCCATTATCATATTTATTATTCTTCGTGAGCCTGACTGCGTCGCCTCGTCATCTCGCCTTCCTCGCTTGGGAGGATCATTGTTTGGATTTGTCTTGTTCGGCTGATCCTTCTCCTCCTCTTGCTCGAAGTCCTTCAGGCTGACAGCGCTACCGAGTTCTCCGGCTACTAGCTTTGCTGCAAGTTTATTCCCAAGGTTCGCCAGTTGGCAGTTGAATGACCGTGCATGTGAAGATACTGGCAGTAAGCTTTTACGTCGTACGAACTCTTATTTCGCGTCCATGTATTCCATGGCATTTTGCCTCGGCCGGCTCCCACTTGGTAGTTGTGGGCTCCTCCGAAATTGGTTTTCTCGTGGTGTACATATCCATTTCCTTGAATATTCTTCCTATGAGGCGGTTGGTTCGGAGTTTGGAAGGAACGGTTCGTCGTTTTGGCCACTCCATACTTTTGAGACAAAACCTTCATCTCCTCTTCGTTGACTATGAAATCTGAGGCTCGGTGCAACGCATCTTGGATCGACAGTGGCGCATTCAAAGTGATTTCTTTTCGGAATTATGATTCGTATCACATAGCCCTTTTTAATGCGAGCACAGCGGCCTTGTCGCTTACGCCCTCGACTTTTGACATCACTGCTTTGAATCTTCCCATGAAGCTTTGTAATGTCTCCATAGGCCCTTGAGTCAATGTCCAGAGGTCGGCATTAGAGGTTCCTCGATCCATAAACATGGAGTAATGCTTTAGGAAAGCGGCAGACAGCTGCTGGAAATCATCAATGGAGTTCCGCTCTAGTCTCGAAAACCATTGGAGGGCTGCACCCTTTAGATGCTCCACAAATATGAGGCAGAAACCGACAGCTCTCTCCCTTTCTCTGAAACTGGCTCGACCCATTGCTATGATAAACGCCGTTATGTGTTCTTTTGGGTCGGTTGTCCCTTCGTAGACTGGAACTTTGATCTTTCCTGGGTTGGAAATCCTTACCTTGGTAATCCGGGCTGTAAATGGTGTATTGTGTGCTTCTTCTAGTACGCGGTTGATCTCTGGGAATTTGCTGGTTGCCTTGTGAACCTGGGATCTGACGGCTTTCATCTCAGCAGTGGCACGTTCCAAGGAGTCTTGGATTTCGTCCAACTCTTCCCTCTGGGCTCGGTTTGTTTTTCTTGGTTTGTCAGCGTATTGCGCCTGTTGGACCCAGAGGAGATTTTCTTCTTCCTCTGCCAAATTCCTGGCTCAGTTTAGGTTAGTATCATCTTCGCTGGCTCGGACTCCCGTCATTGCTGGTGCGAAACCTTCGTCAGCGAAATTTTCTGTGTTGCGGTTTTCTTCTTCATCAAGAACGATTGCTGCAGCCGACCCACCGTCGGTGCGTAGGTCATACCCATCGCTGGCTGCTCTCGCTCCTCGGATCAGCCGAGGTGGCTCGGTGATATTTGATCTTGTCGCCGCGGGTGTCTGCTCGTTGGTTGGATGTGGCGGTGGCTGTCCTCCCAAAGTCCTTGGTGCATCGCGCTGTATAGAAAAATCCAGGGATGTTTGGTTTAAGCCGAGTCATCTAGTGATTCTACTTACGGGTGGATTCAGTGTCAAACATATGCCTCCGAGTCGTGTGTTTCTGGCTCGGCTCTCTGTTGCCAACATCTCGATTTTCTCTGTGAGCGAGCTGTTCAGTTTGTCTTGCTCCTCCGCCTTCTTTAGCAACGTGGTCATCATGTTCTTTAACTCTGTCAGCGTTTCTGAAGTGCGTTCCGTGTTTGCTGGTGGCGGATTGATTCTTGCTCCAAGAAGATCGACGCCATCGTTCCTTGTGTCTTCACCGCTTCGGTCTCCGTCGGTAGTCATTGTTTCAGATCTCGTATTCGGTGGTTCTTAGGTGTCAGAAAGTTTGAGACTCCCCACAGACGGCGCCAAATTGTGGGAGTCGAAACTCGGACAACCAAAACTTGTAAGGAGAATTTAGGGATTCGACAAACTTCTATGTAAAAGAACCAAGAACAGAGATCCAAAGATGGTTTTTATTATCTTAGCTGTTTTGAAAGCTGTTGCAAAGAATAACAAGTGTTTTGCTAGGTCAATTTTCGGATCCTCCTTTTCAAGAGGTACATTGTCTATTTATACGCAAAATAGTCGGCTAGACCTTTTCCTAAAGGATAAAGGAGAACTTCCTTATTC
Organism: Pseudoturritis turrita; assembly: GCA_900406555.1. Classification (NCBI taxonomy): domain Eukaryota; kingdom Viridiplantae; phylum Streptophyta; class Magnoliopsida; order Brassicales; family Brassicaceae; genus Pseudoturritis; species Pseudoturritis turrita. The sequence goes on along the minus strand of OVBL01000205.1, from coordinate 76,852 downwards.
TTCGGAATTTCCTTTTCTCTGATTCATATGCGGGTTTCTTTCTTTGCCTCGTCGCCTCGGCCCACCAATATCTTGTAGCTTGTTGCCTCGGCCCAACAAGGTATTGGGCTCGTTGCTTCGTTGGGTCATCGGTGGGCTGGCTTGTCGCTTGTCTCGCCTGTTTGGCTAGTCTGGTTCGTCGATGTCGAGCCAAAGTCTTGGCTTTGTCGTCTGACTTTCCTCGATACCGAGCCAAGAAATTGGTTCGCCAACATGTTGGTTCGTCACCGTTAGTTGGTTTGCCAACATGTTGGCTCGTCACCGTTTGTTGGTTTCCCAACATGTTGGCTCGTCACTGTTTGCTGGTTTGCCAACATGTTGGCTCGTCATTCTTTCCTGTCGCCGAGCCAGGGATGTTGGCTAGTCATTGCTTCCTGTCGGTGAGCCATGTGTTTGGCTCGTCATTGCTTCCTCTTCCTGATGCCTAGCCAAACGTTGGCTCGTCACCCCTTCTTCCTGATGCCTAGCCAAAGGTTGGCTCATCACTTCTTTCTGATCCCTAGCCAAACGTTGGCTCGTCACCCCTTCTTCCTGATGCCTAGCCAAGTTTTTGCTCGTCTCCATCTTTGTGAGCCTAGCCAAGTTTTGGCTCGTCACTGCTTCTTCCTGCTGCCGAGCCAAACGTTGGCTCGTCACTTACTCCTTCTTGCTGCCTAGCCAAACGTTGGCTCGTCACTTACTCATTCCTGCTGCCTAGCCAAATGTTAGCTCGTCACTGCTTCTTCCTGCTGCCGAGCCAAACGTTGGCTCGTCACTTACTCTTTCCTGCTGCCTAGCCAAACGTTGGCTCGTCACTGCTTCTTCCCGATGCCTAGCCAAACGTTGGCTCGTCACTTACTCCTTCCTGCTGCCTAGCCAAACGTTGGCTCGTCACTGCTTCGTCGGTGGCCAATCTCGATGGGGTGGAAATCGACCCCAACAATGTGTTCAAATTGAAATTTTTAAATTTTCATCTATTATATGATACATTGAGTTTAAAATGTAGTTGAAAACTATGTACATACCTAAAATGAATCATTTTCCTTAAAATCTTTTATTGAATTTGCAAAATACTTATGGAGAGTTGGTAAGTAGACGCAAAATCAGTCACAATTTCACGCAGTCGTCGCAAATTAGTCGCAGAATAATGGGTATTTTATGACCGTATTGTGACCTCCTTTAATAATATGTGGAAAAAATGGACCATTCGGAAGCCTGTGACTCGAACCTAATACATTTTAGTCTTATCTGTAGTTGAAATCCAATGAGCTAATGTAACAATTCTGTTCGATTTTACATTTACCTGCATATATATCATTTCGAATTAAATCGGAATAAAGTCTTAAACGTGAACCCCACGTTTCAAACCTTAGACCTGTAAGTCTTGTAATACAATAACTTGTCACTAAGCTATAGTCACCATTCGGTTTTATAATACTATAACTTATATATATAACGATAATCACATCCCAAAATAAATATATAAAAGGTTTATTTTGATATAAACGCCACAAATATATATATTACAAACATTAATTTAAAATCTCATACATATTATTCAAATTTCATCATCATCCTCTGAAGATGATAAATTACAAAGAAATTCATCTTCTGGTTCAGCGTCTTCAACTTTGAAATCAATTTCTTCAACTGGATGTTTGCCGTCAACTAAACTATCGACAATTATTTCTTCAACTGTATCCATCATTCCATCATCATCTGTTTTTTGCAAAATGACAAGCTCTTTCTTGTTAAACTTTCCTTCAACACGATTCCTCAGATTTACTTTCAGCACTGTATGCCACAATTTCCGAGGGCGTTTAATATATAGGTATGGAAGATAACAAACTTGATCAGCTTAAGATCCTGTTGTTAATTAAATTCTGAATTAGTAGTTACTAAATATACAAACATATACATATACACTGAGTTATAAGAAGAAATTCATACCTCAAATAAATGGTTCGTAATTTTGATATATCTGTGATGAGAGCACGTCAACAATGCCTCCCTCACTTTTTCGAGTGTCTTTTCCAATCGTAAGGTCAAACCATTCACAATAGAAAAGTATGATCTTTAAATTCACAAATCCGGGATATTGGAGATCCATAATAGTTTCTACGGTCCCATAGAAATCATCCTCTTCGGATGCTTCAGAATAATTTTGGCCTCTGACACATACCCCATAATTCATTGTGTTCTCGTCATTCTGTGACCACGCGTGTGAAACAAATACCCTCTTGTAAAATACATGGGCCACGATCTGACTTTATTTTCAGGACCTTCCACTATATCGTGAACCCACGTAGGAAAACTTTCTTGACTTTTCATTGCATTCACCTATATAGTTAAAAATATCACAATCAACATAAGAACTCAACCGATTTAATAATAATCTCGGTGAGAATACATTCATATTGGTGGACCCATAAATGAAAATCTTCATCTCTTTTCGCCGTGACCTCATCATCAGATAGTTCCGGATAGTCAGAGTGAATTTGCGCGTCCAACAATCTATTTTGCCAACGATAAGATAATTATGACTAAAGTATCTAAAAAGCGGATAAAATTATCTTAAATTAAGGAAGGAAGCAGATTTACCTTTCAAGCGGCCGAAAATACTCACAGTTCCACAAAACAAATGAATGCACACAATTATAATTTTTCTCGCTTAACCAAAATTTACTGCATTTGCCACTTGGACGACCTACTTCAGTAAATATATCTAGTACCGGTACAGTATATACGGGTACTTCACCTTCATCATACCGACTTGCCCTGCACAATTGACCCTTAAGTATTTGAACCAAATCATTATAACAATATCTTAACATACATATTAAGTAAATTAGTACATTCTTCTGCTAGCTGTAGAAATGTGTGATGCAAAGTAGTGTTCTAAGAAATAAGATATCTCATCATTTATGTAGGATTGAACAATTGATCCCGCTGGATATCTTTTGTTCTTCGCTTTGCCTTTCAAATGTTTTAAAAACCTTTCGAACGGATACATCCACCTATATTTCCCAGGACCACCAAGCTCTGCTTTGTATGGCAGGTGGATAGGTAGATGCTCCATCACATCAAAGAAAGAAGGTGGAAAGATTTTTTACAAATTACACAAAATCATGACAATGTTCTCCTTCAGAAGTTGGACACAGGTTTGAACCAATGATCTACTGCTTAGGTCCGATACCTACAAAAATATCATTACGTATGTAATATATGGAAAAAGGTGCAAAACAAAGAAACACAAACAGTAATAGATATACAAATATACCTGATAATGCTTGGTGCACGTTACGCGGGAGAAGGTCTGCAAAGAAAAACAGAAGCAACAGTTCCATAAGTACATGGCAGTCGTGACTTTTTATTCCCGAAACTTTCCACCATTGATGTCTGCACAACTGGCTAAATCTGCTACATAGCCGTCTGGAAATTTAACCTCAGTCTTGACCCATTGTAGTAAGGATTCTTTTGCTTTTGCAGTCAATCTCCAAATAAGAAATGGAGCTCGCCCTCGATCATCGACATGCAAATCTTTCCGAGAACAAAATCTTGCGATATCTAATCTTGACTTTACTGTCTCTTTTGATCTGTCTTTAATATTCATAACCGTATACATGATATTATCGAAATTTTTTTCTCGATATGCATCACATCAAGATTGTGTCATAGATTGAGATCGGTCCAATATGGTAGCTCCCAAAAAATGCCTTCTTTATGCCAATTATGCCAGTCCCCATAGCCGTTCGGTTTTTTTTGTATGTCCATTTCCACCACAATCAGATGTTTTAGGTGGTTCGACATGCCATATACCCTCATATAACACTTGTTAACCAGTCAATGATTGAGGTGGGTAGTCGTTCTTTGCATCCTTTCCCTTCAGAAAATTTACTTTATTCTTCCGCAGGGGATGATTGATTGGCAAACATCTTCTATGACAGTCAAACCAGCATGTCTTCCTATCAGCCGGCAATTGAAATGCATTTGGCTCATCCATACAAATTGGACACGATAATCTTCCATGTGTCTTCCATCCCGACAACATACCATATGCCAGAAAATAGCTTATCATCCATAGTAGAACAAATTTAAGGTTGAAGGTTTGATTTAATGACACATCATACGCCTCAACTCTGTTATTCCATAAATCCTTTAACTCGTTGATCAGTGGTTGGAGGAAAATATCAAGACTGGCTCGTGGATGATTTGGTCCTGAATTCAAAACCATAAGAAACAAATACTCAATTTTCATGCACATATCCGGGGGTAAGTTGTAGGGTGTCATGATAACTGGCCACAACGAATGGTTTTTAGACATCCCAAAAGGATTAAAACCGTCTGTACATCATCCAAGATAAACTTTTCGCGTTTCCTCTGCAAAACTTGGATGCATTTGATTGAAATTCTTCCACTCTGCCGCATTAGATGGATGACACATTACTCCATCTTCTGACACATGCTCAACATGCCATCTCATCGATGATGTAGTCTTCTCTGATTGGTACATCCTCTTCAATCAATCAGTGATAGGTAAATACAACATACGATGAAACGGTATTTTTGTTCGTCCCTCACTAGCCTTATATCTTGGTTTTCCACAAAACCTACAATGCTGTAACTTCTCAACTTCTTTCTAGAAGAGCATACAATTATCTACACATGCATCAAATGTATGGTACGGAAATCCTAGCTTTCGTATCAACATTTCTGTCTCGTAGTATGAACTGGTTGCCTGATTACCCTCAGTTAAATACTCCGTAAATAATTCATACCATGAATCCATGCATGTTTCAGACAAATTATGGTATGCCTTAATGTTCATGAACCGAGGAGCTAATGATAACTTCTAATGACCATCATGCAACCATCATAAAGTGGAGTATTTGTAGCATCTAACATGGCGTAGAACCGTTTTGCCTCATGGGTAGATTCTTCATGAAGATGATCATTTCCACTTTGGTCATATTCATGATATTCATTAAATGGCGTAGAACCATGAAATGCATCATTTACCATCCTAGCATGTACATTCCCCCCATCATAATTTATTTGTTGATTACCACTACTAAAATAAGCATTAGCATAATGACTACTCGTGCCTGCCCCAACGACATCATAATCTTCACCATGTTCAGACCATACATAATATCCTGACATAAATCCTCTACTATGCAAATGCTTCGAAACTGTTCTTGCTAGCATTAAACTGGAATTTTGACATTTAACACAAGGGCAGTAAAACTTACCTCCACTACTTAGAGCTATTGACTGGTTACTTGCGAAATTCATGAACTACTCGACCCCTTCCAAAAATTCCCTTCAAATATTATTTGTGCGTGGATCGATTCTGTTATACATCCACTCTCGGGATGAATTCCACATATTTTTTTTCTACTTTTTTCTCTCTTTTTTATTTTTTCTCTCTTTTTCCTTATTTTCTCTCTTTTTTTTTCTCTTTTTTTTTCTCTAATCTCACGTTGTATATATCAGAACATTTGCTTATGTCTGATGAAATGGGGTGAGCACTTTGCTTATTTATAGCAAAAAATTTGTCACTCCTTTGTGACTACCCAAAAAGAGTCACAAAAGTTAGGTACCTACCTACCAAACATATTTTGCACGTTTCCACCCACTTTCGTTTGTTACCGTTTTGTGACTGAAATGGGACGCTCGTAACCAGTGGCTAAGTAGTCGCAATTTGTGACCAATTTGGCGGTTACATTTTGCGACTAATAAATTTGTCGTTAATTCGTCCCACTTTGCGACTACTTTGCGACGATTACTACATAGTCGAATAATAGTCTTACTTCCGTTGCAAATTTACAACTACTTAACGACTATATCAGTTCATCGTAAATATGCGACTATAAAGCCTCCAAATATTTGGTAGTCCCTTATTAGTCACAAAATAGTCACAAGAGTCACAAAATTTTGCGACAAAAAAAAAGTCACAAAAAGTAGTCACTCATCTGTTGTTTTCTTGTAGTACCATGAAGAAGTATTTGAAGGTTGAGTTGGATGATTGGGGACCAAGCACCAAAAATGGTTTTCCTGCTTCATCCGCCTAAATCAACCTAAAACCGCCAAGCTAAGTCACATTAAACAAGTGCACTTGAGAGGAAATCCCATTGTATCATTTGTACATATTTATCTTATGTTTTACCTACTTTGCTTTGTGTGTTTGTGTACTTTTGATTGTAGGAATTGTCACAACAATGAGAACTTCCATCGAACTCACTCAACCTCAAGACTACCACTCCGAGATTTATTAGCTCTTCAAGGCACCACGCAAATCCCTTGTAGACACCATTTAGATTTTCGGGTTTTCATGTTTATTTTTTGTGTTTTTGTTCTTCTTTTCGGTTTTGCTTTCTCACCGAGACGGTGAGAAGTAAGTCCGGGGGGAGGGGGAGGGGAATAGTTTGCTAATGTTATTTGAGTTTGTTTTGTTTTGCTTTTGCATATTTGAGTCTCATGCATTGCATTGTATATAATAAAACCACAAAAATCCTTAAAAATTGAAAAATTTCGAAAAACAAAAAACATTTCTCATTTAGTTGCATTGCATACTCTTGTATGTTCATTCTAGGTTGCATTGTACATATGAGAACAATGACGAAATTACCTTGTAAAGATTTTTGGCTTAGCTTTCAATGTGAATCTCTTGATAATGTGTTTTATTGCTTAAGTGAATCCTAGAAAAGCTATCTTCTTTGCATCTTTATCTCTTCGCTCGAAACTCTTGGTTTTGTTGATGTGTGCTAAACTTAAACCCATTATACTTATTTGACTTTAATTGGACTTTAAATTCTTGCTTCGGGTCTTGAGATGCATGTTGATGGTTTTCAAATACACATTTGGGTTTTCTTATTCAATTTTACCACTCTATGTTAACCCAAATGGCCATTCTTATTTTTAGATGGTTTCCCCACCTTAACCTTAACCTGACATTTCAAACCCCTTGTTGTTTACGTGAGTGAGGCCTTTTTCTTGAAAATGCATACACATGCAAAATCTCGAAAGATATGAACGACAAAGATAGTCTTCCATTAGGCTAGTCTCTTATGCTTTAAGACTAGCAAACTAGGAGGGTGTTGATATTGTTTCATTGATGGTTGGGTTTGGTGAAAGACTTGAGAGAGAAAAAGAAAGAGAGAATGGTTGGGTTCAAAGAAAAAGAAAAGAAAAAGAAAAGGACTACTCTAGAGAAAAGTTAAGTAAAAGAAGACTCTAAGTGTATAAGGCCAAAAAGAATAAGTTTCCTCCATAAGCTTGAAATCAAAATTTAGAAAGTGTTTAAAAATCAAGGAGGATGCAAAGGAAAGAAAGAAAAAGAGTCTAGAAAAGAAACCCCCTAGAGTTAGCAATTACAAAAGAAAAGAATAAGGTTTGGTTCTCAACCATTTGATTTATCTCAAAAGAAAGAGAGTATGTGAGATCATGGGTAGAATCTAGGATTCAAAAACAAAAGGGTTTGGATAGAATTGAAGTTCTTCTTTGTGTGTATCAATTGTTCCATCTCTCCCTTGTTTTTGCATGATGTTTTGCATTACTATTCTTTGAGAGTAAGTCACTAAATGACATGAACCGCCTTATCTTTACATTTCATAAACCTTTTTCTACCATTCCGATTGAACTTGATTGATAGAAACACCTAATTAAATGTTAAAGAATTTGTAGATAGGATGGCATGCAGAGGCTTAACCTTGAGTCTAGAGGCAAAAAAAAAAAAGATGGGAGTTGTGATGGATGTAAGAAGAAAGATTGAGTAGGGATTCACTCTAATGATAACTACGTATTATCTTGAGATATGATGTTGAATGCTTTGTTGGAACCTTATGGCTTTGAGTTCTCACTTTCAAATCTCTTCTCCGGTTTGTTCTTACTTGTTTGCTTGAGGACAAGCAAATGGCAAGTCCGGGGGAGTTGATGCATTCATATTTTAGCATTCTTAGCATACATTTTCCTTGGCTTTTATAGTCATTAGATTTGCATTTTGCATCTTTCTCTTCATTTTGAGTCTCATATAGAATAGGTTGTGTCTTAGCGTCCTAAGATTCAATTCATGCATATGCATAGCACTTTGAGTCTTTTCCAGGTACAATGGATGCCTAAAAGTGAGTGGAACCAAGTGGAGTTGGAAGAGCATCAAGAGGAGTGAAGAAACACAAGGAATGAGACAATGTTCATCTGAACGACCAAGCTAGCTAGATAAATCGATCAGTTGAGTCGATCAGATGGAAACAAAGCCAAATGGAGGAAATGATGTCTGGATCGATATAGGCTGCTAGATAAATCGATCCAGCTGGTCAATCAAACCAACACATGGCAAAAAGATGCAGATGCAGTCCAAAGTGGCTTAAAGATCATATCGGTTGAAGGCCTTTCTGTGTCCAGTTTAATCTGAAATTTAGTGAGGAGATAGAAAATTAAGTTAGATTCACATGGGCATTGGACTCAACTCATTCCGAGTTGCGGTTCAACAGTGATGGCCCATTTAGCGAGGACATATAAGGCTGAGCGACTGTTGGGGTAAAAACCGACCCAGCTGCGATCAATGGAAAAAGGGCTAAGTGTGGAAATACAAAGAATCGGACAAGGCTGGAATTGCGCCTAAGTCGTTTCTATACGAGTCCGCTTGAGCACGAAATAGGCCATTCCAACCAAGCCTTGTGTCCACTTAGGCAAGCCTTATCTCCACTTAGGCAAGCCTTATCTCCACTTAGGCAAGCTTTGGCTGACATCGGCAAAGCTTTGCTCCACTTTGGCAAAGAGAGGAGAGACATCGGCAAAGCCTTGTCTCCACTAAGGCGAGCCTTATCTCCACTTAGGCAAGCTTTGTCTCCGCTTAAGCAAGCGTTGTCTCCACTTAGGCAAGCTTTGGCTCACATTGGCAAAAGCTTTGCTCCACTTTAGCAAGCTTGGAGACTTAGGCAAACACGGAGACTTCGGCAGGCTTTGAGACTTCGGCAAACATGGAGACTTCGGCAAGCTTGGAGACTTCGGTAGCTTGGAGACTTAGGCAAACAAGGAGATTTCGGCAAGATTGGAGACTTCGGCAAACACGGAGACTTCGGCAAGCTTGGAGACTTAGGCAAACACGGAGACTTCGGCAAGCTTGGAGACTTCAACAAGCTTGGAGACTTCAGCAAACACGGAGACTTCGGCAAGCTTGGAGACTTAGTCAAACATGGAGACTTCGGCAAGCTTGGAGACTTCGGCAAACAAGGAGACTTCGGCAAGCTTGGAGACTTAGGCAAACACGGAGACTTTGGCAAACTTGGAGACTTTGGCAAACACGGAGACTTCGGCAAACACGGAGACTTCGGCAAACACGGAGATTTCGGCAAGCTTGGAGACTTCAGCAAACACGGAGACTGCGGCAAGCTTGGAGACTTAGGCAAACACGGAGACTTCGGCAAGCTTGGAGACTTCGAAAAGCTTGGAGACTTTGGCAAACACGGAGACTTCGGCAAGATTGGAGACTTAGGCAAACACAGAGACTTTGGCAAGCTTGGAGACTTTGGCAAACACGGAGACTTCGGCAAGCTTGGAGACTTAGGCAAACAGGGAGACTTCGGCAAGCTTGGAGACTTCGGCAAACACGGAGACTTCGGCAAGCTTGGAGACTTAGGCAAACACGGAGACTTCGGCAAGCTTGGAGACTTCGGCAAACACGGAGACTTCGGCAAGCTTGGAGACTTAGGCAAACACGGAGACTTCGGCAGGCTTGGAGACTTCGGCAAACACAGAGACTTCGGGAAGCTTGGAGACTTCGGCAAGCTGGGAGACTTAGGCAAACACGGAGACTTCGGCAAGCTTGGAGACTTCGGCAAACTCGGAGACTTCGGCAAGCTTGGATACTTAGGCAAACACGGAGACTTCGGGAAGCTTGGAGACTTCGGCAAACACGGAGACTTCGGCAAGCTTGGAGACTTGGGCAAACACGGAGACTCCGACAAGCTTGGAAACTTCGGCAAACACGGAGACTTCGGCAAACTTGGAGACTTAGGCAAACACGGAGACTTCGGCAGGCTTGGAGACTTCGGCAAACACGGAGACTTCGGCAAGTTTCGAGATTTCGGCAAGCTTGGAGACTTCGGCAAACACGGAGACTTCGGTAAGCTTGGAGACTTCGGCAAACACGGAGACTTCGGCAAACACGGAGACTTCGGCAAGCTTGGAGATATCGGCAAGTTTGGAGACTTCGGCAAACACGGAGACTTCGGCAAGCTTGGAGACTTAGGCAAACACGGAGACTTCGGCAAGCTTGGAGACTTCGGAAAGCTTGGAAACTTCGGCAAATAGGGAGACTTCGGCAAGCTTGAAGACTTAGGCAAACACAGAGACTTTGGCAAGCTTGGAGACTTAGGCAAACACGCAGACTTCGGCAAGCTTGGAGACTTCAGCAAACACAGAGACTTCGGCAAGCTTGGAGACTTAGGCAAACACGGAGACTGCGGCAAGCTTGGAGACTTCGGAAAACACGGACACTTTGGCAAGCTTGGAGACTTAGGCAAACACGTAGACTTCGGCAGGCTTGGAGACTTCGGTAAACACGGAGACTTCGGAAAGCTTGGAGACTTCGGCAAGCTTGGAGACTTAGGCAAACACGGAGACTTCGGCAAGCTTGGAGACTTCGGCAAACACGGAGACTTCGGCAAGCTTGGAGACTTCGGCAAGCTTGGAGACTTCGGCAAACATGGAGAATTCGGCAAACACGGAGACTTAGGCAAACCCGGAGACTTCGACAGACTTTGGCAAGCTTGGAGACTTCGGCTAGCACGGAGACTTCGGCAAGCATGGCCACGTCGGCAAGCCCTCACTTCGGCCGTGATACGAAACTGTCTAGCCGAAGTCCAGTCCATACGGAGCTGTCTGGCTGAAGTCAAAACCATACGGAACTATCTAGCCGAAGTCAATTCAATACGAAACTGTCTGGCCGAAGTCAAAGCTGCCGAAGACAATCCTGGCCGAATGCAAGTCTATACGGAGCTGCCTGGCCGAAGTCATTTCTGTACGAAGCTGGAAGATGACGCGGCCGAAGTCATTTCTATACTAAGACAACAAGCCCATCTTCGGCCCACAACAATGCAAAGGCCGACGAAATCAAGCCGACTTGCTAAAACGGAAATCCCAAAGGATTAGGAAGTTTTCCTTATCTCTTTAGGATTGACCTGGCCGACTCAAACTAGTATATATATCTATGTACATCCTTTGAAAAAGGGATCCGCAATTTACTTAGCAAAAAAACCCTAGACTTTTTTGCTCTCAAACTCTTGTACGAAAGCTTTTCGAAACAAGCTTAATAAAAACCATCTTTGGATCTTCGCTTTTGTGGTTCATACGCAGAAATTTCATCCCCCTTAACAAACCTCCGACAAATTATAATTGTGTTGATTTCGACTCCCACAATTTGGCGCTAGAAGGAGGGGGAATTGAAACTTTCTTACTCCAAGGAACCACCGCACGAACGATTCGAAGAAGATGACTAGCGATGGACGAACCGACGACCCGCAGGACACAGGGATCGATGGATCTGGAGCAACAGATACACCAATGCCTGCAGTCGTGGAGACGAGCCTAGAGGCCCTAATACAGATCAAGACGATGCTAGAGACGCTGCTCAAGAAGGCGGAGGAGCAGGACAAGCTAAATACAACGATGACCGATAAGCTCGAAGTCTTTCCGACGGCGAGCCGAGCCCGTGGTAGAGGCTCAGGAGTTGACCTAATGAGGCGCCCTCTTCGACGTCTCAATCCAACGGCCCTCGATTTCTCAACACCCCACCATGCACCGAGAACCCAAGGCGGATTGCTCCCTACAAACCAACCAACCACAACCGCTGAACTAAATGCAACACCGCAGGAGGCAAACACGCAGACTATGGACGGAACGAATCCAGTGATCGACCTGGAGGACAACCCAGAGGGTGAACACGACTTGGAACACCTCCGCGAAGCTGAACTCACGGGTATGACCCAAACTCGAAACGACCGAAGCAACACATACCCTGGCCATGATCAGGACTTCACCGAGGAGGAGGAGAACATCCTCTGGGCCCAACGAGCCCAGATCGAGGAAGAGCGCAAAGCGATAATCCGAGCCCAAAAGGAGGACATGGCTGAAATCCGGGCAGGCATGGAGCGAGCTGCCGCCGAGATGAAATTCGTTTGATCTCAGATGCATAGGGCTACCAGCAAGGCTCCCGAACTCGACCGAGTGCTTGAAGAAGCATGGAACACCCCATTCACGACTCGAATTACCAAGGCAAGGGTCTCCGATCCGGGGAAGTTGAAGATACCGGTTTACGAAGGAAAAACTGATCCGAAGGAGCACTTAACCGCCTTCGCAATAGCAATGGGACGAGCAAACTTCAGAGAAGGAGAAGAGGACGCTGGTCAATGTCTCTTGTTTATCAAGCATCTCAAAGGCCCAGCTCTCCAATGGTTCTCCAGGCTGGGAAGAAACTCGATCGACAGTTTCAATTAGCTGTCATCGGCATTCCTCAAACATTACGCTATATTCATGCAGCGCCGAACATCCGATGCGGATCTATGGACCATGGGACAAGGACAAAACGAGACTCTACGAATGTTTATCGAACGATTTAAGTCGGTACTATCGAAAGTAGAAGGGATAAGTGACGAAGCCGCGCTGCAAGCATTGAAGAAAGCCCTGTGGTTCGACTCAGATTTTCGGAAGGAGATTGCGCTAAATGCACCAACCATGATCCAGGATGCATTGCATCGAGCAACGGACTTTGCCTCCAACGAAGAAGAAGTGAAGATCCTAGCCCAGAAGCACGGAAAGGCGAAGTCCACGAACTATCCTCCCTCTGCTCCGAACCCACCAAACAACAAAAAGGGTAACCATGGTTCCGGATACATCCAGCACGAAGGAGGTTTCAAAGGAGCCCATAGTTACCAAGTTGACTCGTCTGGATATGGCCAAGGCCGAGGAAGAGGTACATGGAGTAGCACATGGACGAGGGGCCAAGGAACTTACGACGAAACAGCTTATTGCAAACATCACCATATCTTCGGACACTCGACTGCAAATTGCCGCATCCTAGGTTTGAAACTCGCTGCAACACTGGCGGCTGGCAAACTCAAATGGGATATTAGCCTCAAGGATTTTGACATGGATACCAACGCGAACCTCTCCGAGCAGGTGAATGAAGACCTTCCTAAGCGAGGGAGGCAAGATGACGACGCCCCGTAAGTTGGGACAAGAAGAAAAATAAATATGATAATGGGCGGATCTCACTATTGCTCAGACACCATCTCGTTGATTAAAGCTTTTCAACGACGAGCCGACGTCAGCGTCAATTGGTCCGAGCCTTCTAAGTTCCCAAATGACGTAATCACATTTGAAGAAAGGGAGACTACTGGAATCGACAAACCTCAGGATGACCCTCTCATAATCGAGCTAATCATCAATGATTGCGATGTGGCCAGAGTGTTGGTAGACACCGGAAGCACGGTGGACGTAATCTTCAAAGAGACTCTCAGAAGAATGAACGTCGACCTATCCGAAGTAACGGCAACTCCAAAACCATTGACTGGATTCTTCGGAGAAACGACAATGACAGTCGGAACAATCAAGCTACCTGTTCGAGCTGGAGAGATAACCAAAATCGTGGAGTTTTCGGTGGCCGATCACCCAGCAATCTACAACGTTATTATGGGAACCCCTTGGTTAAATACAATGCACGCCGTGGCCTCAACATACCATATGTGCATAAAGTTCTCAACGCCTAATGGAATCCAAACCATTCGTGGAAATCAGAAGGAGTCCCGAATTTGTGTTATGGCCGAGCATAAGCTCAGGAGTCCCGTAGCAGAGCTTAACACGAAGACGAAGGAAAAGAGAGCCAAGCTGGATTAGCAACCTAAGAACAAGCTATCAAAGCACACTTTTACGGATCACTGAGTCACTTCACACGAACTACGGGCGGCTTGATCCCTGCAAAGGGTATGTAGGCAGCTCGTCTTCGGATGGGTTCAGCTGCCCCCCTCTTAAAAAAAAGGGGGAGAGAGTGGGTACGTATACTCGTATACTCCCACCTTCATAATAGGCGTTACGTCTACTTAATACAAGCTTTTCGAAGCTAAGATCATCATACCACATCCTTCACGGATTACTCAAAGTCCTAACTAAACAGGCACCTCATCTCACTCTCGTTGCTGCTGGCCACAGCAACGAACTAGTACATCCTTTACGGATCTAACTATTACATCCTAGTGGATTAAAAGCGCGGGCTATATAAATGTCTATGTCCATTATCGGAGCGAATATGCTTATGGTAGCTTATCCGTAAACCGAAATGTTCATCTTAAACCCAACAAACGAAATGTTGGTCGCAACAGTACTAGATGTCATTGTCGGAGCGGACACGTTTATGGTAACGTATCCGTAAACAAAAATGCTCATCAAAAACCCAACAAACGAATCGTTGGTCGCGACAGTACTACATGTCCATTGTCGGAGCGAATATGCTTACGGTAGTGTATCCGTAAACCAAAATGTTTATCTTAAACCAAACAAACAAATCGTTGGTCATAACAGTACTACATGTCCATTGTCGGAGCGGATATGCTTACGGTAGCGTATCCGTAAACCCAAATATTCATCCTAAGTCCAACAAACGAATCGTTGGTCGCAACAGTACTACGTGTCCATTATCGGAGCGGATATGTTTACGTTAAAATATCTGTGAATCGGAATGATCATCTTAAACCCAAAAAACATTGTATAAGGGAACAGATCGATCCTCTTTGGATAAAAAGCATTCACGCAATGAGTTTCAACAACAAAGAAACAACACAACAAAAGCAAAAGTCACTAGGCAAACATAATAAGTCGATACGGATAAAGCCATCCAGGCACATGACCAAATAACATCAAAGCATAAATAAAATGATGACTTGGGCGGATCCCCATCGTCATCATACCTTACCCCTTGAAGATACACCCTCATCGTTATCGGAGGATTCGGGTGTCGTCTCAGATTCGGAAGCTTTATTCGGATCAAGCAAAGTCAAACCAGGATTACCCTCGTTGGACCCGGAGAAAGTGCGAACACCGACATCCGCCGCTAACACTTCGACTGAGTCATTGCCAAACGCAACATCGGCCGAATCTTCAGAGATCGGCGAAACCACTTGGTCATCCCCCAATGATGTAACCAGCCTGTCAAACTCATCATTGGAATGAGCGTACTTAGCTCTCCATCCCTGGAGCTTCTCGACCTCGGCATCCAAAGTAGGTGGTTCGTCACCACGAAGCAGGGCAAGAAGTTCAAGGTTCCCGTCAACTTGAGCAAGGTCAACCACTCTATTTTTCGATGGTTCGCCCAAACTCTTCACCTTCTCCTTGGCTCGGTCGATTTTAGCTTGAAATTTCTTGGCCATTCGGCGCATCGCCACCTTCTCAGCTCTTTCAACCTTTTTATCGGTCATGGCCTTCTCCGAGCTTAGCATCCGATGGAGCTCGGCAACCTGAGCCTCCTGCTGGACATGAAAAGATTCTAGGTAACGAATCCTATCATCAGCTCGGCCACGCCCCACCTTGTGAATTTCCACTTCAGCCTCCAAGTCTTCTCTCTGCTTCGATGCTCTCTCAACCGCGGTGGCACGCTCGCGCTTGGCCTCGTCAAGCTTGGCGCTCAGCTCTTCGGACACTTTCCGTGCGCGCTCAGCTGTCCTTGCGTTCTTTCGAGCATCCGCCTCATAGCCGAGCGTCATCTTATTAATGAAGGCCAAAACCTGAACGGAGAGAAAAGACTTAGATATCACATTTTCAACAAAGTAGAAGAATTGGAGATCGGCAAGAATTACCTTAGTACTGCGACGAGACATGTCGGCATATGGCTTGCTCCGAGAAAGAGTATCGGGAGGAGGAAAGCAATCCCCCTTAGAGAGAATTTTGGAAAAGAGAGTGGCCGATGCTGACGCGTCATCACAAACCATTTCGAAAGCAAGTGGCAGACTGGAGCATTACGCCTTTTTTGTCTAAGCATCATCCTTACGAAGGTCTTTTCCTTTGTCGGTCTTTGCCGCGGCACGCCTTTGGGCAGGCTTCACCCGGTCGGCGCCCTCACTCACGGCAACAGCTTTACCGTTTCTGCGGTGGACCGGGGGCGACGCCAATTGCCTGAGACCCGACACAATCTCTCTTGCTTGAGGGACAGACGAATCCAATTGCCCAAGGCCCAGCACGATCCCTGGCGCATTGGGGACGGACGAAGCTAGCATAGACGGCTCTACGGATGGATCACCCGAAGGAAAAGCTAGGGCACGTTAAGCTGCTTAGCAGAAATCTCAGTTCGACCAACCTCCGCTTGCTCCATCGCGGCACGGGTTTCGGCCTCCATGGATCTCCACGTACTGGTGGGGGAAGACGAAGAAGTTGAGTTCGGAGAATAATATCCAAAGTATTGAGCCCGCGCTCTCTCTACTCTTTGAAGAGTAAAATCTCTCTGCCAATCACACTCGCCGGAAGCTAGAGTCTCGCGAAGTGTAACTACGTCTGGAGGACACGTCGGGATCGGATTAGGAACTGCAAAAACAAACAAACAAAGCGGAAAGGTCACGACATGTTCAACGAAACAACCAAAAAAAAAAATCTGCAAGAGAAGGAGAGAGAAGGGAGGAGTGAAGTTACCTTGAGTTTTTGAGAAAATGAAGAAGTGAAGAGGAAGTGAGGAGAAGTGGAAGCATATATAGGCTCATAAAGCAAAAGATGATGTCATCATGCATTGGGAATCGGGCCAAAACACAGTTGAATGAAGAAATTTCTACTGGAAAAAAGATTATCAGTCTGAAGACAGAGAACCTAGCAGATATCTAAAACAACGGACTCAGTGTCATGTCGGCTCAGCTCGTACCAATCGACATGGCACATTGATCCCAGCTCGGACTTCCTCTACCTCGGAACTATCAGCACTGAAACTTCCGAGCTGGGGGGCTAACTGTTGGGGTCAAAACCCACCCAGCTGCGATCAATGGAAAAATGGCTCAGTGTGGAAATACAAATACTCGGACAAGGCTGGAATTGCGCCTAAGTCGTTTCTATACGAGTCCGCTTGAGCACGAAATAGGCCATTTCAACCAAGCCTTGTCTCCACTTAGGCAAGCCTTATCTCCACTTAGGCAAGCTTTGGCTGACATCGGCAAAGCTTTGCTCCTCTTCGGCAAAGAGAGGAGAGACATCGGCAAAGCCTTGTCTCCACTAAGGCAAGTCTTATCTCCACTTAGGCAAGCTTTGTCTCCGCTTAGGCAAGCGTTGTCTCGACTTAGGCAAGCTTTGGCTTACATCGGCAAAAGCTTTGCTCCACTTCGGCAAGCTTGGAGACTTAGGCAAACATGGAGACTTCGGCAGGCTTGGAGACTTCGGCAAACATGGAGACTTCGGCAAGCTTGGAGACTTTGACAAGCTTGGAGACTTAGGCAAACAAGGAGATTTCGGCAAGCTTGGAGACTTCGGCAAACACGGAGACTTCGGCAAGCTTGGAGACTTAGGCAAACACGGAGACTTCGGCAAGCTTGGAGACTTCGGCAAGCTTGGAGACTTCGGCAAACACAGAGACTTCGGCAAGCTTGGAGACTTAGGCAAACACAGAAACTTCGGCAAGGTTGGAGACTTCGGCAAACACGGAGACTTCGGCAAACACGGAGACTTCTGCAAGCTTGGAGACTTAGGCAAACACGGAGACTTCGGCAAGCTTGGAGACTTCGGCAAACACGGAGACTTCGGGAAGCTTGGAGATTTAGGCAAACACAGAGACTTCGGCAAACACGGAGACTTCGGCAAGCTTGGAGATTTTGGAAAGCTTGGAGACTTCGGCAAACACGGAGACTTCGGCAAACACGGAGACTTCGGCAAGCTTGGAGATTTTGGCAAGCTTGGAGACTTTGGCAAACACGGAGACTTCAGCAAGCTTGGAGACTTAGGCAAACACGGAGACTTCGGCAAGCTTGTAGACTTCGGAAAGCTTGGAGACTTCGGCAAACACAGAGACTTCGGCAAGCTTGGAGACTTAGGCAAACATGGAGATTTCGGCAAGCTTGGAGACTTCGGTAAACATGGAGACTTCGGCAAGCTTGGAGACTTAGGCAAACACGGAGACTTTGGCAAGCTTGGAGAGTTTGGCAAACACGGAGACTTCGGCAAGCTTGGAGACATAGGCAAACACGGAGACTTCGGAAAGCTTGGAGACTTCGGCAAACACGGAGACTTCGGCAAGCTTGGAGACTTAGGCAAACACGGAGACTTCGGCAGGCTTGGAGACTTCGGCAAACACGGAGACTTCGGGAAGCTTGGAGACTTCGGCAAACACGGAGACTTAGGCAAACACGGAGACTTCGGCAAGCTTGGAGACTTTGGCAAGCTTGGCGACTTCGGCTAGCACGGAGACTTCGGCAAGCATGGCCACGTCGGCAAGCCCTCACTTCGGCCGTGATACGAAACTGTCTAGCCGAAGTCAAGTCCATACGGAGCTGTCTGGCTGAAGTCAAAACCATATGGAACTATCTAGCCGAAGTCAACTCCATACGAAATTGTCTGGCCGAAGTCAAAGCTGCCGCAGACAATCCTGGCCGAATTCAAGTCTATACGGAGCTGCCTGGCCGAAGTCATTTCTATACTAAGCTGGAAGACGACGCGGCCGAAGTCATTTATATACTAAGCCAACAAGCCCATCTTCGGCCCACAACGATGCAAAGGCCCACGAAATCAAGCCGACTTGCGAAAATGGAAATCCCGAAGGATTAGGAAGTTTTCCTTATCTCTTTAGGATTGACCTGGCCGACTCAAACTAGTATATATATCTATGTACATCCTTTGAAAAAGGGATCCGCAATTTACTTAGCAAAAAAACCCTAGACTTTTTTGCTCTCAAACTCTTGTACGAAAGTTTTGGATCTTCGCTTTTGTGGTTTATACGCAGAAATTTCATCCCCCTTAACAAACCTCCGACAAATTCTAATTGTGTTGATTTCGACTCCCACAACGACCAAGACTGTTAGACGGATCGATCAAGTGGGTCGATCAGAATGACACATGGAACTTTTTGTCTTGAAAAAAATCAATCTAATCGATCTAGGATGCTAGATATCCCGATCTTCCAGATCCTTTAGACTGACGTTTTCTTCACAAATCTGGGTTTGATCCGGTTTGTCTCGGGTCGACCCGATACCTTCCCTTTTTACTATATATATGTTTTAGCACTCAAAAATCATAAGTTATGTTATGTCTTGATTTGGTAAAGAGAACTTTCTCTTAAGTCTCTCTCATGTATTTCTTGGATGATTTTTGATCTTTTATGATTATTTGAAGTTTTTTTAATCTTTTGCATTTCTCTAATCATGTTTATCTTCTTATTAGGATTTTATTTGGTCTTTGCTATTTCCATGTGTAAATAGTGAGCTTATGGATTGTGGGTTTGGTAGATTAGGGTGATTAGAAGTTGGGTTATGGTGTATTAGGCTTAAACTATAGAAAATCCTTCATTTGAGATAGAATTAATGCTAGGATTGAAGTAGCTAATCAATTACTAGATTAGGGTCTTTTTACGCTTGGAAGGTGTTCGAATAAATGTCTAGGAGAGTCTCATATGAGGAAATCACATCATAGCCAATTGACACTTGATGTTTAAGGTGATTTGTGGGTTTATGGACTTATAAGTATTGCTTCTAGATTCATTAATTACAAAGCGGAAGTTTATGATAATTATGGAATTTAGCAAGGGGATTAGTGTCATTGTTGGGGTCAGATTTCACCCCTTGAGAATCAACGATTGAAAATGACTAAGTATGAAAGAGCATTGGCAACTAGATCCCTAACCGCGGCTCGGTTCCCCTAACCGTGATTGATGGAGTCGGATTAGGATCCCTAACTGTGAAGAGGAGTTGGATCGGGATCCCGAACCATGACAAAGAGTTGCATCGGGATCCCTAACCGTGAAAAGGAGTTGGATCGGGCTCCCTGACTGAAGGAGTTGGATCGGGATCCCTAACCGTGACAAGACAAGTTGGATCGGGATCCCTAACCGTGACAAGACAAGTTGGATCGGGATCCCGAACCATGACAAAGAGTTGGATCGGGATCCCTGACTAAAGGAGTTGGATCGGGATCCCTAACCGTGACAAGACAAGTTGGATCGGGATTCTTAACCGTGACAAGGAGTTGGATCGGGATCCCTGACTGAAGGGGTTGGATCAGGATCCCTAACCGTGACAAGGAGTTGGATCGGGATCCCTGACTATGAAGGAGTTGGATCGGGATCCCTAACCGTGAAGAGTTGGATCGGGGTCCCGAACCAAGACAAGTTGGATCAGGTACCCCGAACCGTGATTGAAGTAGTTGGATCGGGTATCCCGAACCATGACAAGGCAAGCTGGGTCGTGTATCCCGATCCATGGCACGACAAACGGACCGGGGTCACGACCCACGGTGAAGAAGCTGGGTCGTGTATCCCGATCCATGGCACGACAAACAGATCGGGGGTCACGACCCACGGTGAAGAAGCTGGGTCGTGTATCCCAATCCATGGCACGACAAAGGGATCGGGGGTCATGACCCACGGTGAAGGAGCTGGGTCGTGTATCCCGATCCATGGTACGACAGACGGATCGGGGGTCACGACCCATAGTACGTCACCCGAACCGTGAACCGTGGTGTCACCCGAGCTGTGAGCCATGGCGTCACCCGAACCGTGAACCGTGGTGTCACCCGAGCCGTGAGCCATGGCGTCACCCGAACCGTGAACCGTGGTGTCACCCGAGCCTTGAACCGTGGTATCACCCGAACCGTGAACCGTGGTGTCACCCAAGCCGTGAGCCATGGCGTCACCCGAACCGTGAACCGTGGTGTCACCCGAGCCATGAATCGTGGCGTCACCCGAACCGTGAACCATGGTGTCACCCAAGCCGTGAACCATGGTGTCACCCAAGCCGTGAACCATGGCGTCACCCGTGCCGTGAGCCATGGTGTCACCCGAGCCGCGAACCATGGTTCGAGAATGGGCCGAGACAACGAGCCCACAAATTCAAGCCCACAAAAGAGATGACAAAGATAGCCCATGAATCGAAGCCCATGACGATGACAGGCTTTGCTAAAAGGAAATCCCGAAGAATTAGGAAATCTTCCTTATCTCTTTGGATACTAACTTAGCCGACTTAACTTAGTATATATACGGATGTAAACCCTAAGAAAAGGGGGGATCCAAAATTTACCGAGCAGAACTCTGTACTTTTGCTTTTATACGAAAAAAGCTTTCTAAACAGCTTAATAAAGAAAACCATCTTTGGATCTTCGCTTGTGTGTTTTGGTGGTTTTTACTCAGAAGTTTTGGTGGTCATGACCCACGGTGAAGAAGCTGGGTCGTGTATCCCGATCCATGGCACGACAAACGGATCGGGGGTCACGACCCACGGTGAAGAAGCTGGGTCGTGTATCCCGATCCATGGCACGACAAACGGATCGGGGGTCACGACCCACGGTGAAGGAGCTGGGTCGTGTATCCCGATCCATGGTACGACAGACGGATCGGGGGTCACGACCCATAGTACGTCACCCGAACCGTGAACCGTGGTGTCACCCGAGCCGTGAGCCATGGCGTCACCCGAACCGTGAACCGTGGTGTCACCCGAGCCGTGAGCCATGGCGTCACCCGAACCGTGAACCGTGGTGTCACCCGAGCCTTGAACCGTGGTATCACCCGAACCGTGAACCGTGGTGTCACCCGAGCCGTGAGCCATGACGTCACCTGAACCGTGAACCGTGGTGTCACCCGAGCCATGAATCGTGGCGTCACCCGAACCGTGAACCATGGTGTCACCCAAGCCGTGAACCATGGTGTCACCCGAGCCGTGAACCATGGCGTCACCCGTGCCGTGAGCCATGGTGTCACCCGAGCCGCGAACCATGGTTCGAGAATGGGCCGAGACAACCAGCCCACAAATTCAAGCCCACAAAAGAGATGACAAAGATAGCCCATGAATCGAAGCCCATGACGATGACAGGCTTTGCTAAAAGGAAATCCCGAAGAATTAGGAAATCTTCCTTATCTCTTTGGATACTAACTTAGCCGACTTAACTTAGTATATATACGGATGTAAACCCTAAGAAAAAGGGGGATCCAAAATTTACCGAGCAGAACTCTGTACTTTTGCTTTTATACGAAAAAAGCTTTCTAAACAGCTTAATAAAGAAAACCATCTTTGGATCTTCGCTTGTGTGTTTTGGTGGTTTTTACTCAGAAGTTTTGGTGGTCATGACCCACGGTGAAGAAGCTGGGTCGTGTATCCCGATCCATGGCACGACAAACGGATCGGGGGTCACGACCCACGGTGAAGAAGCTGGGTCGTGTATCCCGATCCATGGCACGACAAACGGATCGGGGGTCACGACCCACGGTGAAGGAGCTGGGTCGTGTATCCCGATCCATGGTACGACAGACGGATTGGAGGTCACGACCCATAGTACGTCACCCGAACCGTGAACCGTGGTGTCACCCGAGCCGTGAGCCATGGCGTCACCCGAATCGTGAACCGTGGTGTCACCCGA
This sequence comes from Pseudoturritis turrita, assembly GCA_900406555.1. Lineage (NCBI taxonomy): Eukaryota > Viridiplantae > Streptophyta > Magnoliopsida > Brassicales > Brassicaceae > Pseudoturritis > Pseudoturritis turrita. Next base: position 54,256 of record OVBL01000205.1, on the reverse strand, counting down.
GCCGTGAGCCATGGCGTTACCCGAACCGTGAACCGTGGTGTCACCCGAGCCATGAACCGTGGCGTCACCCGAACCGTGAACCGTGGTGTCACCCGAGCCGTGAACCGTGGTGTCACCCGAATCGTGAACCGTGGTGTCACCCGAGCCATGAACCGTGGCGTCACCCGAACCGTGAACCATGGTGTCACCCGAGCCGTGAACCATGGTGTCACCCGAGCCGTGAACCATGGCGTCACCCGTGCCGTGAGCCATGGTGTCACCCGAGCCGCGAACCATGGTTAGAGAATGGGCCGAGACAACTAGCCCACAAATTCAAGCCCACAAAAGAGATGACAAAGATAGCCCATGAATCGAAGCCCATGACGATGACAGGCTTTGCTAAAAGGAAATCCCGAAGAATTAGGAAATCTTCCTTATCTCTTTGGATACTAACTTAGCCGACTTAACTTAGTATATATACGGATGTAAACCCTAAGAAAAGGGGGGATCCAAAATTTACCGAGCAGAACTCTGTACTTTTGCTTTTATACGAAAAAAGCTTTCTAAACAGCTTAATAAAGAAAACCATCTTTGGATCTTCGCTTGTGTGTTTTGGTGGTTTTTACTCAGAAGTTTCAGATCTCGCTAAAAGACATAACGAATTCAATTGGCGTGGATTTATACTCCCACAGTCATGGTAGTGGATTAGTTATAAATAAGTGATCCTTGTCCTAGGAATGGACTTGATTAGAGTCTAGTACCATTACCTAATAGATAATTCACCTGAATCAATTGCCTTATCCCATGATCCATATCTCTCTTAGTTAATTTCATTCTTACTTTTAATCGTTTAGTGTTTGCATTTGCTAGTTGATGTTGGGGTCAGAATCCACCCAGCTAAGATCAATGGGAAATGGCTAAGTATCGAAATACAATGGATCGGATGAAGCCATCTTGGCCGAAGCCGTCTTGGCCGAAGACAGCTTGGCCGAAGTCAACTTGGCTGAAGACAGTGCTTGGCCGAAGACAATGCTTGGCCAAAGACAGTTTGGCCGAAGACAATGCTTGGCCAAAGACAGCTTGGCTGAAGACAATGCTTGGCCGAAGAAAGCTTGGCCGAAGATGGTTTGGCCGAAGACAGCTGGGCCAAAGACAGCTGGGCCGAAGACAGCTTGGCTGAAGACAGCTTGGCCGAAGTCAACCTGGCCGAAGACAACCTGGCCGAAGACAACTTCAGCCACGATACGAGCTCCACTTCGGCTGCGATACGAGCTCCACTTCGGCAACGATCGAGCTCTACTTCGGCCGCGATACGAGCTCCACTTTGGCCACGATACGAGCTCCACTTCGGCCGCGATACGAGCTCCACTTCGGCCGTGATACGAGCTCCACTTCGACCTCGATACGAGTTCCACTTCGGCCGCGATATGAGGTCCACTTCGGCCGCGATACAAGCTCCACTTCGGCCATGATACGAGCTTCACTTCGGTGAGAAGCTCTACGTCGGCAAAACCACTTCTGCAAAACCTGGCTAAACACAGCTTGGCCGAAGACAGTACTGGCCGAAGTCAATCTTGGCCGAAGTCATTTCCATACGAAGTCATTTCCATACGAAGTCGTTTCTATACGAAGCCGCGGCCGAAGTCAATTCTATACGAAGCCAATTCTATACGAAGTCGTGGCCGAAGACAATTCTATACGAAGTCGCGGCCGAAGTCAATTCTATACGAAGTCGTGGCCGAAGCCAATTTTATACGAAGTCGTGGCCGAAGCCAATTCTATACGAAGTCGTGGCTGAAGCCAATTCAATACGAAGTCATGGCCGAAGCCAATACGGTCGAAGTCGATAAGGTCGATCCCAATCCTGGCATAGGCAATAGGCCGAGCAGAATACGCAAACGTGCAGGCCGAAGCAACAAGTCCATCTTCGGCCGATGTCAAGACGAAGGCCCATGAAGCCGAGCCGACTTAGCTAAACGGATATCCCGAAGGATTAGGAAGTTTTCCTTATCTCTTTGAAATTGGCCTGGCCGACTCAAACTAGTATATATATATCTGTGTACATCTCTTGAAAAGGGAATCCGCAATTTACTTAGCAAAACCCTAGACTTTTTTCTCTACAAACACTTGTACGAAAAGCTTTTCGAAACGGCTTAATAAAAACAATCTTTGGATTTTCGTTTTCGTGGTTTATACGCTGATGTTTCAGATCCCTTAAAAGTTTCGTGACAAATCTAATTGTGTTGATTTCGACTCCCATAATTTGGCGCCGTCTGTGGGGACTCTGAAACTTTCTTACACCAAGGAACCACCGTACGAACGATCCGAAGAAGATGACCAACAATGGAGAAAGGTGAGCTGACGACCCGCTGGATATCGAAGGTGATGGATCCGGAGCGAAAGATGCCCCAGTCCTTGCAGCTTTGGAGACGAGTCTGGAGGCCCTGACTCAGATAAAGACGATGTTGCTCAAAAAGGCAGAGGAGCAGGATAAGTTGAACACAATGGTGACCGACAAGCTGGAAGTCCTTCCGATGGTGACCCGAGCCCGAGGTAGGGGCTCAGGAGTTGACCTAATAAGGTGCCCTCTTCGACATCTCAATCCAACAGCCCTTGATTTCTCAACGCCTCTTGATGCGGTGAGAACCCGAAGCAGATTACCTCCGCCGAACCAACCAACCGCAACCGCCGAACTGAACGCAAGAACGCAAAAAACAAACGTGCAGACTACGGACGGAATGAATCCGGTGATCGACCTAGAGGAAAACCCAGAAGGTGAACACGATTTGGAAAACCACCGCGAAGCCAAACTCGCAGGTGCAAGCCAAACTCGAGTCTAACAAAGCGGTACCAACCTCGGCCATGATCAAGACTTTACCGAGGAAGAGGAGAACATCCTCTGGATCCAACGAGCCCAGATCGAAGAAGAGCGAAAAGCAGTAATCTAGGCTCAGAAGGAGGAGATGGCTGAAATTCGGGCCGGTATGGAGCCAGCTACCGCTGAGATGAGATTTGTTCGATCTCATATGCATAGGGCTACCAGCAAGGCTCCCAAACTCGATCGAGTGCTTGAAGAAGCACAGAACACCCCATTTACAACTCGAATTACGAAGGCAAAGGTTTCCGACCCATGGAAGATGAAGATACCGGTTTACGAAGGAAAGGCCGATCCAAAGGAGCACCTAATAGCCTTTGCGATAGCAATGGGACGAGCAAAATTCAGAGAAAGCGAAGAGGACCCTGGCCATTGCCTTTTGTTCGTTGAGCACCTTAATGGGCCAGCTCTCCAATGGTTCTCTAGGCTCGGGAGAAATTCGATCGATAATTTCAATCAGCATTCCTCAAGCATTATGCTATATTCATGGAATGACGAACATCCGATGCAGATCTATGGACCATGGGGCAAGGACAAAACGAGACATTACGAGCTTTCATCGAGCGGTTCAAGTCGGTACTGTCAAAAGTAGAAGGGATAAGTGACGAGGCTGCATTGCAAGCATTGAAGAAAGCTCTGTGGTTCGACTCAGACTTCCGAAAGGAGATTGCACTAAACGCTCCAACCACGATCCAGGATGCATTGCATCGAGCAACAGACTTCGCCTCCAACGAAGAAGAAGTGAAGATCCTAGCCCAGAAGCACGGAAAGGCGAAGTCTAAGAACTATCCCCCCTCTGCTCCGAACCCACCAAACAGCAGAAAGGACAACCAAGGTTCTGGATACGTCCAACACGAAGGAGGTTTCAAAGGAGCTCATAGTTACCGAGTTGACTCGTCAGGATACGAGCAAGGAGGAGGCCAAGGTCGAGGAAGAGGTACATGGAATAGCACGTAGACCAGGGGCCAAGGGACTTACGATGAAATGGCTTATTGCGAACATCACCATATCTTCGGACATTCGACTGCAAATTACCGTATTCTGGGCTTAAAGTTTGCTGCAAAGCTGGCAGCTGGCAAACTCAAGGGTGATATTAGCCTCAAGGATTTCGACATGGATACCAACGCGAGTCGCGCCGAGCAGGTGAATGAAGATCTTCCTAAGCGAGGGAGGCAAAATGACGAAGCTCCACAATATGGACCCAGAAGACGGATCAACATGATAATGGGCGGATAAAAGAGCTGTATGCAAATAAAAGAGTTGTACGCAACTGACCCTGATTTTCAAGAGATTTATACAGCTTGTGAGAAGTTTTCCTCAGGGAATTATTATAAACAAGATGGATTTCTCTTTTATGAGAATCGTTTGTGTGTTCCTAACTGCTCTCTACGAGATTTGTTTGTCAGGGAAGCACATGGAGGCGGGTTAATGGGACATTTTGGCATTGCTAAGACACTGGAAATTATGAAAGACCACTTTCACTGGCCACACATGAAACATGATGTTGAAAGAATCTGTGGTAGGTGTACTACTTGTAAGCAAGCCAAATCAAAGGTTCAGCCGAACGGTTTGTATACTCCTTTACCTATTCCTACTCATCCCTGGAATGATATTTTTATGGACTTTGTGATGGGATTTCCTAGGACTAGAACTGGAAAGGACTCTATCTTTGTTGTGGTTGACAGATTTTCGAAAATGGCTCATTTCATTGCATGTCATAAAACTGATGATGCATTACATGTAGCTAATCTCTTCTTTAAAGAGATTGTTCGTTTGCATGGAATGCCTAAGTCTATAGTTTCAGATAGAGACACTAAGTTCCTTAGTTATTTCTGGAAGACTCTTTGGTCTAAACTAGGCACTAAACTTTTGTTCTCTACTACATGTAATCCGCAAACTGATGGTCAAACAGAAGTGGTTAATAGAACCTTAGGTACTCTTTTGCGTGCATTGATCAAAAAGAACCTGAAAACGTGAGAAGAATGCTTGCCTCATATTGAATTTGCATATAACCATGCTGTGCATTCTGCTTCTAAGTATTCTCCTTTTCAAATTGTTTATGGGTTCAATCCCATATCTCCTTTGGATCTAATCCCTTTGCCTTTGAGTGAAAGAGCTAGCATTGATGGGAAAAAAGGCTGAAATGGTTCAACAGATTCATGAGAATGCTAGGAGAAACATAGAAGAGAAAACAAAGCTCTATGCTAAGCAAGCTAACAAAGGAAGGCGCCAAGTAATTTTCAAAGTTGGGGATCAAGTTTGGGTTTACTTCAGAAAAGAGCGGTTTCCAAATGTGAGAAAATCCAAACTGATGCGAAGGATCGATGGTCCTTTCACTGTAACAAGAAGGATCAGTGACAATGCCTATCAGCTTGATCTACAAGGTAAGTATAATATAAGTTCTAGTTTCAATGTTTATGATCTGGCTCCGTTTATTGCAGATGAAACGGATTTGAGGTCAGAAGCACGGAAAGGCAAAGTTTACGAACTATCCTCCCTTTGCTCCGAACCCACCAAACAACAAAAAGGGCAACCAAGGCCCTGTATACATCCAGCACAAAGGAGGTTTCAAAGGAGCCCATAGTTACCAAGTTGACTCGTCAGGATATGGGCAAGGACGAGGCCAAGGCCGAGGAAGAGGAACATGGAATAGCACGTGGACCAGGGGCCAAGGGACTTACGATGAATCGGCTTATTGCGAACACCACCATATCTTCTGACATTCGACTGCTAATTGCCGTATTCTAGGCTTAAAACTCGCTGCAAAGTTGGCAGCTGGCAAACTCAAAGGTGATATTAGCCTCAAGGATTTCGACATGGACACCAATGCGAACCAACCCGAGCAGGTGAATGAAGATCTTCCTAAGCGAGGGAGGCAAAATGATGAAGCCCCGCAATCTGGACCCAGAAGACGGATCAACATGATAATGGGCGGATCTCACTACTATTCAGATACCATCTCATCGGTTAAAGCTTTTCAACGGCGAGCCGATGTCAGCGTTAACTGGTCTGCGCCTTCCAAATTTCCAGAAGACGTAATCTCATTCGAAGAAAGAGAAACAGCCACAATCGATAAACCGCATGACGATCCTCTCATAATCGAGTTGATCATCAATGGTTATGACGTAGCCCGAGTATTAGTTGATACGGGCAGCACTGTAGACATAATCTTCAAAGAGACTCTCAAAAGAAGGGATATCAATCTGTCCGACATAGTGGCCACCACAAAACCGTTGACTGGATTCTCCGGAGAGACGACAATGACAATCGGAACAATCAAACTACCTGTACAAACTGGAGGGGTCGTCCAGATCGTCGAGTTTTCTGTAGCCGATCACCCAGCAATCTATAACGTCATCGTCGGAATGCCTTGGTTAAATTCAATGCGCGCCGTAGCCTCGACCTACCATCTCTACATAAAGTTCCAAACCCCGAGCGGAGTAAAAACAATCTTGGGGAGTCAGAAGGAGTCCCGCGTGTGTTTCCTAGCTGTACACAAACTCAGGAACCCTATCACCGACCCGGTAGCCAAGTCAGAGCGAAAGAAGATGAAGATTGGCAGAGAGCCAGTGAAAGAACTATCCAAATTCTTATAGCAATTACAGATTACGGAGGATCGCGAAGAAGAAGCGGTCGAACTGACCTGTGACCCCGTAACATCAGTTTCCATCGACGATGAACACCCGAGTATCACTATTTCAGAAATGGTGAGTGTAGTTACTCGATCTCAAGCCGCCAGGGAAGCAAGGGAGAAAGTCAGTGCATCAGATTTCACTGAGAACAACACCGAAGAACAAGAAGCCATAACCAACGATTCAATGGCCCAAGATGAGACATACACGGCAGATCAAGGACCCGAATCTCAAATGGAAATAGACGCAGTCAACAAGGACGAAATCCTGCAAATGTTGAAGAAGAAGCAACAGCCATGGACGAGGATTCAATTCCCCTCTCTCGCGATGTCAACCCACGTCACGAAACTGAAGCTGTCCAGATGGACGAAGCGCGTACGGAAATGAAATATGGCTGCGACAAAGGGTGGCTTGATAACATTCGAGGATACATCTGCGATGGTATCTTACCTTCCGACAAATGGGTAGCTCGTAAGTTTCGGGCACAAGTGGCTCGTTACATCTTGCTCGATGGGAATGTTTTCAAATGGAGGTTCTCGGGACTATTACTTGCCTGCGTTGAAGAAAAGGAGGCAAGAACAATCATGGAGGAAGTCCATAGTGGCTCATGTGGTAACCATTCTGGAGGACGAGCTTTGGCGATAAAAATCAAACGACATGGTTATTATTGGCCTACTATGATACAAGATTGCGAGAAGTTCTCTGCTATATGTGAGAAGTGTCAACGTCACGCACCAATGATTCATCAGCCAACCGAGATGCTTTCCTCAATATCGTCACCTTATCCGTTCATGCGGTGGTCCATGGACATTGTTCGACCTTTACATCCTTCGAAGCAGAAACGATTCTTACTAGTCTTGATGGACTATTTTTCGAAGTGGATGGAGGCAGGTTCTTATGCCAGTATCAAAGATGCACAAGTCGAAAGTTTTGTATGGAAAAATATCATATGCCGACATGGAGTCCAATACGAGATCGTCACCGATAATGGTTCGTAGTTCATTTCCACAAGGTTCGAAGCTTTTTGCGAGAAGTGAAAGATCCGACTAAGCAAGTCCACCCCGAGGTATCCACAAGTAAATGGCCAGGCAGAAGCAGTAAACAAGACTATTCTCGATGGTCTCAAAAAATGTCTTGACGAAAAGAAAGGATGGAGGGCTGACGAACTGGAAGGAGTATTGTGGTCTCATAGAACAACTCCGTGACGAGCAACCAACGAAACTCCATTCGCTCTCGTCTACGGGACAGAATGCGTCATTCCACCAGAGATACATTTTCCAGGAATCCGCCGAAGACTTCTCCCAGAACAAGAAGGGCTCAATCACTTATTGATGCTCGACGAGTTGGATTTCATCAACGAAAGGTGGGATCAAGCTTTGATCTGAATTCAGAATTACCAGAACACAGCGGCAAAATACTACAACTCTCACGTACGAAATCGACAGTTCTACAAAGGATACTTACTCCTACGGAAGGTTTTTCAGAATACCGCAAAACAGAACGCCGGCAAACTTGGAGCAAATTGGGAAGGACCTTACAAAATCACAAAAGTAGTCCGACCCGGAGTATATGAACTCGCCAATATGTCTGACGTTTCAATACCAAGATCGTGGAATGCAATGCATCTCAAGAAGTACTATCCTTAAGGGTGGCTTGATAACATTCGGATGGGTTCAGCTCCCCCCCAACCGTTAAAAAAGGGGGGAGTGGGTACGTATACTCCCACCTTTATAATAGGCTCTATGTACTTAATGCAAGCTTTTCGAAGCTAAGACCATCATGTCACATCATTTACGGATTACTAAAGCCTTAACGAAAATAGGCATCCCATTCGCATCCTTTACGGATTACTCAAAGTCTTAACTAAACAAACATCCTATCTCACTCTCGTTGTTGCTGGCCATATCAACGAACTACTACATCCTTTACGGATCTAACTCTTACATCCTAGCGGATTGAAAGTGCGCGCTATATAAATGTCTATGCCCATTGTCGGAGCGGATATGCTTACGGTAGCGTATTCGGAAACCAAAATATTCATCTTAAACCCAACAAACGAATGATTGGTCGGAACAGTACTACATGTCCATTGTCGGAACGGATATGCTTACAGTAGCGTAACCGAAATTTTCATCCTAAACCCAACAAATGAATCGTTGGTCGCAACAGTACTGCGTGTCCATTATCGGAGCGGATATGCTTACGGTAGCATATCCGTAAACCGAAATGTTCATTTAAAATCCAACAAACAAATCGTTGGTCGAAACACCTATGCTCATTATCGGAGCGGATATGTTTACGTTAACATATCCGTGAATCAGAATGGTCATCTTAAACCCAACAAACGAATCATTGGCATTAACATTAACGAAAGATGCAGTGGAACAAATCAATCCTCCTTGGATAAAAAGCATTCAGCAACGAGTTTCGGAAACAAAGAAACAACACAACAAAAACAAAAGCCACAAGGCAAACATAACAAGTTGATATGGATAAAGCCATCCAGGCACGATGTCCAAATAAAGTCAAGCACAACGACATAAAACGGGATAGGCCAAGCCATAGTCTTTGGCGCGTCCTCAGTAACGGGTTTGGCAATCCCCATCATCAGTAATCTTACCCTTTGAGGACACATTGTCATCATCGTCGGAGGATTCAGTTGTTGTTCTAGATTCAGAAGCTTTTTTCAAACTAAGCAAAGACAAACCGGGAGTACCCCTGTTGGATCCAGAGAAGGCGCGAACCCCGACATTCGCCGATAACGCTTCGACGGACTCATTACCCAACATAACATTGGCCGAATCCTCAGAAAAATCGGCAAAACCACCAGGTCGCTCTTCAGCTCGGTAACCAAACTGTCGAACTCATCGTCAGCACCATCGTACCTAGTTTTCGACCCTTGGAGTTTCTCAACCTCGGATTCCAACGAGGGAGGTTTGTCACCACGAAGCAACGCAATGAGTTCAAGATTACCATCGACTTGGGCGAGATTGACCATATTACTTTTCGGCGACCCACCCAAGCTCTGAAGCTTCTCCTTGGCTCGATCGACCTTGGCCTGGAATTTCTTTGCCATTTTTTGCATTGCCGTCTTCTCAGCTCGCTCCACCTTCTTGTCGGTCATAGCCTTCTCCGAGCTTAGCACCCGTTGAAGCTCGGAAACCTGAGCATCCTGTCGAATCCGAGAGGACTCTAAGCAAAGAATCCTATCGTCGGCTCGACCACGCCTCTCCTTTTGAAGTTCCACCTCAGCTTCCAAACTTTCTTTCTGTTTTGATGCTCTCTCCATCGCAGCATCACGCTCACGCTAAGCTTCGTCAAGCTTTGTTTAAAGGTCTTCCGCTGCTTTTCGTGCATGCTCGACTCTCCTCGCGTTCTTTCGGGCATCCGTCTCGTAGCCAACGCCATTTTGTTAATGGAAGCCAGAAACTGAACGGAAAGTGATAGATATCGCATTTTCAACAAAGGGGAGAAAAAAGGGGAGAAAGGAAAGCCAAAAGGTTAGATATCGCATTTTCAACAAAGTGATAAAAAGGGGGAGAAAGGAAAGTCGACATAAAGTACCTTAGTACTACGAAGAGACATATTGGCATATGGTTTGTTCCGAACCAGAGTATCGGGAGGAGGGAAGCAATCCCCCGTAGAAAGAATTTTTGAGAAAAGAGAAGCCGACGCTGATGCATCATCACAAACCATCTCAGAAACAAATGGCAAAGATACGGGGTCCGAAGGTGGTTCGTGCTCAGCGGCGTCGCAAACTGGAGCATTACGCCTTTTGCGTCTAGGAACATCATCCTTAGGAAGACCTTTCCCTTTGTTGGCCTTCGTAAGGGCACGACTCTGGGCCGGCTTCATCTGTTCTGCCTCCTCGCGCATGGTCACAACCTTACCATTTATGCGCTGAACCCGAGACGAATCTAGTCGCCTAAGACCCAACACGATCTATCTCGCATTGGGAACGGATGGAGCTAACATGGACGGCTCTACAGACGGGTCGACCGAGGGAAAAGCGAGGGCGGCACTTAGCTGCTGAGCGGAAACTTCAGTTCGGCTAATCTCCGCTTGCTCAATCTTGGCGCGGGTTTTGGCTTCAATCCTTTCACGAACCGATGATCGCTTTCCCATGGCTGTCTTCGTACTGCTAGGAGAAGATGAAGAAGTTGAGCTTGGAGAATAATAACGAAAGTGTCGAGCACATACTCTCTCTACTCTTTGAAGAGTAAAATCTCTTTGCCAATCACACTCGCCGGAAGCAAGAGTCTCGTAAAGTGTAATTACGCTTGGAAGACACGATGGGATTGGGTTAGGAACTGCAAAACCAACAAACAAAGCAGAAAATCACAATATATTCAACAAAGCAGAAAAATTCATAAAGCTACAGATCGGCTACCAATTTCTCTCCATCTGGTCCTAAACTTCTTAATCCAATCGGCACCAACCGAAGCTTTGGAAATGGAAACGAAGAAAAAATAGTCTTCCCAATATCTATCTTTACTTGGAAAACCTCCGATAATTTTACGGTGGACCTTGTTCGAGATAGAGTAGAGAAGCGAATCCTTGGAACGAAATGTCTGAAAGGATAGCAAGTTGAACAAGTGATCCACGGTAACCTCCTCGCCGCACTCAAAACTACGAACCACAATTCCAACCAAGTGCCGAATACCCTGCGGATCTATTTGCGCCAAAGCCAACCTATGCTTCCATAGATACTCAAGAATGATCCTTGGTATCGGAAACCAGAGAAAGCACATGTAGAAGCAACTTCTACTGGTGGCACTTCGGCAACAACAAGCCGCTTCGGTAAAAAGGCTCATCGGGTCGATCTAATGGTGACGAAAGGATAAGCTCAACCTCTTCGGAGATATTGAACCGGTGTCTAAGACTCTCCAAAGATTTTGCAGTGGAAATAGTAGACCCTGGTGGATCGGGTACCTCACACTTGGATCCACTCTGAGAAACTCGTCGCCTTGAAGAACATGCTTGGAGGCCTGCGTCTCGCTTCATCTTAGCAAGATCAAAACTCCAATTCTACGCTTCGATTTTTACTTCGAAAGGATTCGACATGACGTCAATCAAAGGAGCCTCTTCGGCCAAAATGGTCTTTGGCAAAATACAAGACGACTTCGGCGAAGAGGAGTCTTCGACGGGGAAGAGGATCACTTTGGGCACTTCAGCAAGATCACTTTGGGCGCGGCGAGCTACACTTCGGCGGGGCGAGAACCACTTCGGCTAAAGGCCACTTCGGCCAACAAAAGATCACTTCGGTGAAGAAGCTCCACTTCGACACAGTCCCACTTCGGCACAGCCCCACTTCGGCAAAGGCTCCACTTCGGTAAATCTCCACTTCGGCGAAGAGAGAAGGGCTTCGCCGAAAAGAAAATCGCTTTGGCAAAAGGGGACTTCGGCATGGAGAAGGTGCCTTCGGCAAAGGGTCTTCGGCAACAACGAAACCCTTTGGTAAAAAGGCACTTCGGCAACAACAAGCCGCTTCGGTAAAGAAAAAAAGATTTCGGAGAAAAGAAGGCTTAACAAAGAACAAAATCACTTTGGTCAACCCGCGAATCACTTCGGCCAAAGAACAGAACGACTTCAAGAATGGGGCTCGGTGGCCATCAGCGAGGAAAAAAAAAACTTTGAATGAAGGAGAGAGAAGGGAGGAAGGGAGTTACCTTGTCTTCTTGGAGATTTTTGAGAAGTGAAGAAGTGAGAAAGAAATGAGGAGAAGTGGAGGTATATATAGTCCCTTAAAGCAAAAGGTGATGTCATCATGCCTTGGAAATCGTGCCAAGACAAAGTTGCATGAACCTGACAGAATACCGAATGCAATGGACTCGGCATCATGTTGGTTCGGCTCGTACCAAATCATGTGACACATTGATCCCATATTAGACTTCCTTTACCTCGGCACTATCGTGACTGAAACTACTGTTGGGGTCAGTTTTCACCCCATCGAGATCAACTGCTGAAAATATTAAGTATGGAGTAGAAGCCTAGGCGACAAGCCGACACTCCTGTCGGCTCGGCAGCAGGAAGAAGGAGTGACGAGCCAACATCTTGGCTAGGCAGTGGAAGAAGCAGGAGACGAGCCAACACTTGGCTAGGCAACAGGGAGAAATGGTGACGAGCCAACATCTTGGCTAGGCAGGGAGAAATGGTGACGAGCCAACATCTTGGCTAGGCAGGGAGAAATGGTGACGAGCCAACATCTTGGCTAGGAAGCAAGAAGGAGTGACGAGCCAACATCTTGGCTAGGCAGGGAGAAATGGTGACGAGCCAACATCTTGGCTAGGCAGGGAGAAATGGTGACGAGCCAACATCTCGGCTAAGAAGCAAGAAGGAGTGACGAGCCAACATCTTGGCTAGGCAGGGAGAAATGGTGACGAGCCAACATCTCGGCTAGGAAGTAAGGAGGAGTGGTGACGAGCCGACATTTGGCTCGGTAGAAAGGAGAAATGGTGACGAGCCAACATCTTGGCTAGGTAGCAAAAAGGAGCAGGAGACGAGCCGACATTTGGCTCGGTAGCAAGGAAAAAGGAGTGATGAGCCAACAACTTTGGCTCGGCAGTAGGGAGAGATGGTGACGAGCCAAATTTGGCTCGGTAGCATGAAGAAACAAGTGATGTGCCAACATGTTGGCAAACCAACGAACGGTGACGAGCCAACGTGTTGGCAAACCAACTACCTGGCTCGGGATTGGGAGGAACCGTCGAGACAAACGACGAACCAGCTCACCGACAACCCAGTGGAACAACGAGCCCAATATCTTAACATGTCTAAGCGACGAGCCACAAGGGTTTGGATGGGCCAAATTAGCAAGTAAGAAGCTCACATCCGAACCGACCAGAGAAGAAAGGAAAACCGAAAAAATAAGAAGGTTTTCCTTATTCCTTTAGAAAAAGGCCTAGCCGACTTGTTTTTGTATAAATAGATGTCCCCCTTTAAGAAAGGAGATCCGAAAATTGACCTAGCAAAACACTTAATGCTTTACAAAGAGCTTTCAAAACAGCTTGAATAAAATCTCCATCTTTGGATCTCTGTTCTTGGTTTCTTTACATAGAAGTTTGTCGAATCCCTAAATCTCTCTACAAGTTTTTGGTTGTGCGAGTTTCGACTCTCACAACTACCAAGCTGGGGGGCTAAATGTTGGGGTCAGAATCCACCCAGCTGAGATCAATGGGAAATGGCTAAGTATCTAAATACGATGGATCGGATGAAGCCATCGTGGCCGAAGACAGCTTGGCTGAAGACAGCTTGGCCGAAGTCAACTTGGCCGAAGACAGTGCTTGGCCGAAGACAATGCTTGGCCAAAGACAGTGTTTAGCTGAAGACAGTGTTTAGCTGAAGATAGCTTGGCCGAAGACAATGCTTGGCCAAAGACAATGCTTGGCCAAAGATAGTTTGGCCGAAGACAGCTTGGCCGAAGACGGTTTGGCCGAAGACATCTTGGCCGAAGACAGCTTGGTCGAAGACAGCTGGCCGACATCAACCTGGCCCAAGACAACTTCGGCCACGATACGAGCTCCACTTCGGCCGCGATACAACCTCAACTTCGGCCACGATACGAGCTCCACTTCGGTCGCGATACGAGCTCCACTTCGGCCGCGATACGAGCTCCACTTTGGCCCCGTTACGAGCTCCACTTCGGCCGCGTTACGAGCTCCACTTTGGTCGCGATACGAGCTCCACTTCGGCCGCGATACGAGCTCCACTTCGGCCGCGATATGAGCTCCACTTCGGCCACGATACGAGCTGCACTTTGGCCGCGATACATGCTCCACTGCAGCCACTATACGAGCTCCACTTTGGCCGCGATACGAGTTCCACTTCGGCCGTGATACGAGCTCCACTTCGGCCACGATACGAGCTCCACTTCAGCCACTATACAAGCTCCACTTCGGCCACGATACAAGCTCCACTTCGGCGAGAAGCTCTACGTCGGCCAACCACTTCGGCAAAACCTGGCCGAAGACAGCTTGGCCGAAGACAATACTGGCCGAAGTCAATCTTGGCCGAAGTCATTTCCATACGAAGTCATTTCCATACGAAGTCATTTCTATACGAAGCTGCGGCCGAAGTCAATTCTATACGAAACCAATTCTATACGAAGTCGTGGCCGAAGACAATTCTATACAAAGTCGTGGCCGAAGTCAATTCTATACGAAGTCATGGCTGAAGCCAATTCTATACGAAGTCGTGGCCGAAGCCAATTCTATACGAAGTCCTGGCCGAAGCCAATTCTATACGAAGTCATGGCCGAAGCCAATACGGCGAAGTCGATAAGGCTGATCCCAATCCTGGCATAGGCAATGGACCGAGCAGAATACGCAAACTTGCAAGCCGAAGCAACAAGTCCATCTTTGGCCGATGTCAAGACGAAGGCCCATGCCGACTTAGCTAAACGGAAATCCTGAAGGATTAGGAAGTTTTCCTTATCTCTTTGTAATTGGCCTGGCCGACTCAAACTAGTATATATATCTATGTACATCTCTTGAAAAGGGGATCCGCAATTTACTTAGCAAAACCCTAGACTTTTGTCTCTACAAACACTTGTATGAAAAGCTTTTCGAAACGGCTTACTAAAAACCATCTTTAGATCTTCGTTTTCGTGGTTTATACGCAGAAGTTTTAGATCCCTTAAGAGTTTCTTGACAAATCTAATTGTTTTGATTTCGACTCTCACAGTTGCTTTGAATTTAGTTTGTCTTACTTTTATTTATTGCATTTTCTTATCTTTGCTTGTTAGTTAGCCTTTTAACTTTACATTATCGCATTTCACTTAGTAATTGCCAACTAGGAACTTAAGAAAAACCAAACATACCATTGACTTAGATTTTAGAGTGCTTTGCATTCTTATTGTCCTAATCAATTTCCTTGTGGCTTCTATCCCTAAGTATTACACCGATTGCCATGCACTTGTGGTTATTTAGGGTTAAAAATTAGTAGTAGGTTTCCTCATATCAGAAAGGTATTTGCAAAAATGTCTAGATGAACTCTAAAACATGTTTTTCATATCTTAGCCAATTAACACTTGATGTTTAAGGTGAATTGAGACTTCTATGGACTTATTATTTAATGATCTCTAATCATTATCAATAGGAATCGAAAGATTGATCATTTTGGGTGATTAGTGGAATGGGTTAGTATTCATGAAACTGGACTAATGTACTTGTTAGGATCCATGTTTTGGAAAAGGTTTATCATATGATTTATCATCATTAGCCATTAGTAAATCACCCCTATTCTACGATCTCTACCCAAAGTTCATGTTTTTATCTATTTGAATCAATCTTGTTTAGTTTAATTGTGTTGACTTTTGGTTGACTTTTCATATTGCTTTCTATTTGCTTGTTTTAAGTTTGGTTTGTTTATACTTGCTTTCATTTAAGTTTCTTAATCTTGTTTAGTTGCTTTACTTGCTTATTGCATCATTTTCTTAGATTGTTAGATTCGTTACCAAAACACAACCTCTTGAATCACTTAGCTTCATTAGTATTTTGCATTCTTATTGTCTTAATCATACTCCTTATGGAAGAATGAACTCTAAGTATTACAATGACATTGACATACATTTGTGGTTTATGCTTAGAGATTAAAACAAAGTAGACATCTTAGGTTTGATCACTTCGAACTTACATTTCTACGCATATCATGTTTTTGGCGCCGTTACCCGGTAGTTTGTATTAGGCATTATAATTTAGACTCTTTTGGAGACTAAGCTTTATTTTAATTTGTTATGTAACTTTTCTTGTGTTTGCTTTGCTATCTCTTGTGTGATGGTGTATGAACACGAGGAGTAGAGGACCACCACAAGACTTTGAGCCTTCAATTGATATCAACCATTTAGAGAAAGAAGCTAGAGAAGCAAGAAGAGAACAAGAGAGGATTGATCATTTGAGACATTTGGATATGGATCAACCGAGGAATGATCAACCCAGAGAGTTACACGGGGTTGGCCTTGGAAATGTGGGAGCTAGATGGCCCATTCATCAACCCCGTGAACCAAGAAGGATATGAGCATTGGATGAGCCTAATACCAATGGTACAAGGATAGGTATTAGAGCTCCATCTTGCGGTAATAAAAATTGGAAGATTAAGTCGAGCTTGATTACCATGGTTCAAAATAATAGGTTTTATGGGCTACCTATGGAGCACCCTATCGAGCTCCTCGACAACTTTGACCGCCTTTCTGGAACCGTCAAAATGAATGGAGTATCGGAGGACGTGATTAATTGACCCGTTTCCCTTCTCTCTCGGGGACAAAGCCGCTTAATGGGAAAAGAGTGTGATTACTTCATCAATCACAACATGGGAAGAATGCAAGAAACATTTTCTTCCAAAGTTTTTCTCTAACAAAAAAATGGTAAAGATCCAAAATGAGATCACGTGATTTAAGCAAGGCGGCAATAAATCTTTGTATGAAGCTTGGGAGCGCTTGAAGGGATACACACGTTCATGCCCTCATCATGGAGTCTCCATGGAAGCTTTACTCGGGATTTTTCATAGAGGGTTTCACGAAAAGTTTCACGTTGCTTTAAACACGGCAAGTAATGGTGATTTTTCAGGCTTGACCGTGGATCAAGGAGAGCAATTAGTTTAGAACTTAGCGCAAAGCGACCAATGCTATGGTGGTGAATATGATAGGACCATAAGCAAACCCAAGGGAGAAGATCCAATGATCAAGGAATTGAATGACAAGCTTAATAAATACATTATGGCCAACAAAAGGCAAGTCCATTTTGTTGGAGAGTTTGATGGAAACCAAAAGCTAGTGGTTGACACTTGTCAAGATGGGAAAGAAGAGCTATGTTATGTGCAAGGCCAAGGAGGGTACTACCAAAAGGGATTCAACCCCAACTATAGAAACAATACAAACTTGTCCTATAGAAGCACCAACGTGGAGAATCCACAAGACCAAGTCTACCCACAAAAGCCACAAGGATTTGTCACACAACAACAAGGCCAAGGATTTGTCCCCCAACAACAACAACAAAGGTTTATTGCTAAGAAACAATTCACCTTTCCAAACCAAGTTGCACCCAACTTTTAAGGACAAGCTAGTACTTCTACTCAACCCTCACCCCAAGATCAAGATATCAAAGCTTTGGTTCAAAGAGTTTTAGATGGCCAAATCAAGAATAGCGCAATATTGGAAATAAATTCATAGAGGTCCACAACAAGATTGATGGGATGTACCATGAGCTAGATGGAAAGATAACAAGCTTAGCTTCCCACGCGAAGACCATGGATTTGCAATTAGCTCAAGTCGCCTCTAACTCAAAGGCTCCAACTGATACTTTGCCGGGTAAATCTGAATCTAACCAAAAGTCCTTTCGTAATGTTGTTATCTTGGATGACGAAAAGGTTTGGGGAGCTCTTCGTGGACCTTTAACAAGGGAAGAATATGAAGAGGATGAGCTATATTTGGAGGAATTGGCTATGCTTCTTGAGAGCCTTTATGTTGAAAGCCTTGTTAAGAATGATGAGTGTGGGAGTCTAAACTCGCACAACTAAACTTGGTTGAGAATTTAGGGAGCAGAAACTTCTGGATATTGACTGTAGAAAAAGAGATCCAAAGATGGTTTTATTTCAGATTTGATAAGCTTTTAGAATACAAGTTTGTTTAGTATAAAGTCTATTTCTCTGTTGATTGGTGAGTGACATTTTTCGAATGCCCTCTTCTTCTTTTATAGACTTCATATTTCCTTTTCCTCTTTGAACTTTGTTTCCTTTTCCTCTTTGGTCGACTTCCGAATTCTACTCGTTAGCCAACTTCTTCACTCTTTGGCTCGGCCCAAATTATGAAGGTGTCGCCTCGACTCATGAAGGCAATGTCGGCTTCGGCCAAATAAAATGGTTGCCTCGGCGCGTGCTGATATGCTTCAGTCCATGACAACGTTTGCCTCGGTGCGTGCTGTCAGTTGCCTCTGCCCGTTCTGGGACGCCTTGGTGTTTGGTGAAGTTTGCCTCGGTGCGTTCTACCAATTTCCTCATCGCGTGATGTCATTCGCCTTGAGACATGGCCAAATTTGCCTCGGTGCATACTATTCACCCGGTACGTGGTGCCATTCGCCTTGACATATGCCGCCACTTGACTCGACGCATGATGTTATTTGCATGGCCAGATTTGCCTCGGCACATACTGGCGCATTCTGCCAATTGCCTCGGCGCGTGCAGTTGTTCACCTCGGCCCATGACCACATTTGCCTCGGCCCACGATAATATTCTCCTCAACCCATAACAATACTTGGATCCTTTCCATGTTGATCTTGCCAGGGTGAAAACTGACCCCATCAGTTATCCCCCCAGCTCATCAGACTCAAAGTGATTGTGACGAGGTTAAGGTGTCGAGCCAAAAGCAAGATCAATAGGCTAGATCCAAAAAATGCATGCGGATCCAAATTTTTTCGGCTCGCTATGGCTCAATGATCGAGTTTTTCTCGGGAATCGGGTACCCGTGATGTTACGTAATGATTAGCCTCAAAGATTTGAAACGTCTTTGCTGGTTCCGAGGTATGTATGCCCATGCGCCAAAACACTATATTTCTCTATAAATCACGAAGCATTTCGTCATTTCCCTTACTTCGTATCCCAAAATTTCAAAGGTTGCGCTCTCTCCTCTCTCTTCTCTCTTTCTCTTTTCTTATTTGAATTTTCCATTTGTTCACCGTCGTTGCTTTCCGTTTTACGATCTATCTTCATCGTTCTGCAGCGGATTCTTTGAATTTTCCGATGCATCTTCATCCTGATATTCATGTCTTTATCCGATGAGCTGCGAGATTCTTTTGCTTAGGTTGATTCTCCCTGGGAACTTGGTCGTAAGATGATTAGGTCTCCCGAGGTGAGCAAAACATCAGTTTCTGACGAGGCGAATTCTGCTATCGAGAAAATGGACGAAGTAAGTGCCGAGGCGAATGTGTGCGAAATAAATGCAGAGGCTACTATAGGTCTGGTTACCGAAGAGAAAATGGCTACCGAGGTGAATTTGGATGCAGGAACAGATGACGCGGGGAATTTGGTTGCTGAGAATAGGCTCATCATCAAGGTTCATCATCTTGTTGATGAGACCAAGGTAGAAATAACATTGCCTCTTGGTCATATTAAAGAGGAAGATCTTGTTCTTTACGAGGATGAAGTGAGATGGTTAGAGAGGTTATTTGAAAGTTATGAAGCCGGTCCCTCCAAGCATGCACCGCGTAAATGAAGAGTAAAAAATAAGAAAGCTGACCCACCCAGATCGACTCTATCAACTGAGGAGTCCTTGGCGTTGTTGAGGAAAAAGTTCGGGATTTCAGAGGAGGTTGACTTGATTGTGCCTTCTCCATTAGGTCGTCCCGACAATCCTCCACCAAACCACTTCTGCTTATATGAGAGTTTTTTCTATGTGAGCCTCTTGTGGTTTCCGATTCCAGGCTTGATAGTGCGATTCCTGAAGAAACATGGGTTAGTCCTCAACCAGATTACGCCGAGGGAGATGTACCATCTAGTATAAATTTTGGTGCTAAGTTATGAGTGTGACGCCGAAGTGAGGGTTTGGCATTTGCAAAATCTTCTTGAGTTTCGGAAAGTCCCGAAGTCTCCGATGTATTACATCTCTCCCAAGAAACACTGCAAAATAATCGAAGGGTTTAAAAGCAAAGATAGTGACTAGGTGAGCCATTTTTTCTATGTTCCCATAACACGACGCATCGATTTCAGGAGATTACCTCGGAAAAGTCAAGACGAGCTGGGGACCTATTGGTAGCCGACCATAGACTACTCAGGTTTCATTTTATTTTCAAGTTTCTAATCTCTTTCTTCTTCTTTGCAGTTCGTCATCTACTTCCGACGTTTCCCAACGACACTTACATTCTCAGAGACACACTCGCTGGTGGGAAGACTCACTAGGAGAATTACTTCTCTTTAGCACGTGTGGAAAAAGCAAGAGCTCATTTCACTGGTGTTGAAGTGTCCACAAGCTCATAATCTTCTATTGCACCTCGGTTACACATTGTTTAACTAATGGGCAAGCGGATGACAATTCGTGACAAGCAGGCGCTAAAGAAAAAAGAAATCGAGATGGCTCAGAACAAAAATGCTGAGGGGGGTCGATTCATTTCCTAAGGATGCCGAGGTGACATCCGGACATGTTCAAACGACTATCGATGCTCTGGTTTCTCCATGATGATAAAGTTGTTGACACTGTTATACCAAAGCAACTCAAGATGTTGCCAACACCGAGGCAACTCAGGATTGTTCCGCTAATGCTTTGGCAACCCAAAATGTTACCAATATTGTTCGTCCTCCTGCTCCGAGTCAACCTAAAGAGGTCCACCCACCGTCCCGAAAGTGGCCTGCTCCTAATGCTGAAAAAGGGAAATGCATTATAGAGGAAGATGCCAAGAAACAAAAGCAAGCCGAACCTTCTAACCCCGCGGCAATATTGTTTAAGAACGACGGGGTCGAGCTTGTTTATAACGACACGGTCGCCTCGATTTTTCTTGTTTCTACCATAAAATCTCCTAGCGACCGTCTTCCCCCTGTTGATACTCTTACCAAAGGCGCTTTGTACGCTGAGATGTCCTTATGTGGTATCAAGCTAATTGTTTTGGAGCATAATGTCTCAAAATTTTCTAAGTAAGGGCCTCAGATATTGATTTTTATTCCGGAACCTGTAGTTCATGGCGTCTATCAACAAGATCATCGCTAAATACGACCGAGCAGCAAGGAAAGACAAACGCCGAGTTTTCGAGGCGAGGAAATATACCTTCCAAATGAAGACTAGGCTTGAAGACCTTGAGAGCAAGCATAATGCCAAGATGGAATCCTCCTCGGCTCAAATTAATGCCCTTGTGAAGGAGAAGACATTCCTTAAAGACGAGCTGATCAGAGTCAGGGATTTATGCATGTAGTAGGAGGCTACCAAGGCAAGAAAATCTGCCGAAATTGAGTCGCTGAGGAGGCAACTCGCTGCTGAGAAGGCCTTGCATGAGGCAAACATGAAGAAAACTTAGAAGGCCACGAGGCGAGAGATGGCAGAGAAGTTTCAGGGGAAACTTGACAGAATCTCCAAAAAGATCGAGGATTTGTCGGTAGTCAAAGAGAAAAAGCTGGATCTCGTGCAGGTTGACAGCAATCTCCAACTCATCGGCATTCTCAAGAAAGATGACACGCCAACTTTGGATGTCGAGTTGGCTCAGTTGTCTGAATGGAGAGTTGACCTGGCTGGAGCCCATGACGAGTTTGGGAAGCTCGAAAAGGAGGTGAAAGATGAGCTGATAATGTCTCATGTTTCGTCCGATTCGGTCGATTCAACGCTCCCGGGAAAACCATTGGAGAATGCTACGACAGTTGTTGGCGTAAGAGATTTTTCTGGATCAAATAATGGCACTCCTGCTGCTGATCGTATTGCCGAGGAGACCGTAGATCTAAATCTACCTTAGAACTTGTTGCGTTTTGGTTGTTTTGTTGCTCTTTTTGGTTGCGTTTGTACGCGCTTTGAGAACAAGATGCCTGGATGGCTTTATCCACAATGTTAGTAAAGATTTTCGGCTATCTTTCGGCTCATTTTTTCGTGTTTTTATTTTGATCTGAAGTATTACGAGGTGTTGATGACCAGTGTTTAGGAACAAATTACTGGGTTTCTGAATGTTTACCTCAATTTACGAGCACACTTTCTCATACGTGCACGCTCCAATAGTAGACAAGGATTTGTATAGGAAGCTTTAGAGTTGTGTAGTAAAAATCCATAAAGGATGTAAAAAGGTTCGTTGTTGTGGCCAGCAATAGACGAAAGAACAAAAATATAAGTACTTAGCCTATTTTGACAAGGCTTAGTTATTTTTGTGAGGCGATAAGTATGCCGATTGTTTAGATTTGAGGCGATAAGTATGCCAAAGTGTTTAAGATTTTTGAGGCGATAAGTATGTCGAAGTAAGTATGCAACAGATGGAAGTATGTGTATACGGAGCCACTCCCCCCCCCTTTTTAAGAAAGGGGGGCAGCTGAACCCATTCTGAGATGGGTTGCCTTCGTACCCCTTTCGGGGATCAATCCGCCTCGTAGTTCATAAATGGTATGGTTTAGTGATAGTAATTTTTCAAGTGCATTGTGTTCCATGATCTTGGTACTGGAACTTCGGCTATGTTAGCGAGCTCATATACTCCTGGGCGGACCACCTTAGTGACTATGTAAAGTCCCTCCCAGTTTTCCCCTAGTTTCCCTGCATTTAGTTCTGCTGTGTTCTGAAAAACCTTTCGTAGAACCAGATCACCTTCGTTGAATTTCTGGTTGCGGACATTGGAGTTGTAGTACTTGGTTGTAGCTTGTTGGTAGTTTTCAATACGAATAAGTGTTTGGTCTTGCCGCTCATTGAACAGATCTAGGTCATCAAGCATCATAAAGTGATTTAACCCTTTTTGACCGGGGAGGAGACAACGACGAATCCCGGGAAACTCCACTTTTGGTGGGATCACGCATTCCATTCCATAGACAAGAGCAAATGGTGTTTCTCCGGTATCTCTTCGTGGAGTTGTTCGATGAGACCAAAGAACTCCTTCCAGCTCGTCGGCCCAACGATCTTTTTTGCATCGAGTCGCTTCTTCAAACCGTCAAGGATTTTTTTGGTTGCTGCTTCTGCTTGGCCATTACCTTGCGGGTAGCGCGGTGTAGACTTGATGAGATGTATCTTCCATTTCTCACAGAAAGCTTCAACACGGGTTGAGATGAACTGCGAGCCATTGTCCGTAACGATTTCATATGGAACACCGTGTCTGCATATAATGTTTTTCCAGATGAAGTGTTCCACTTGAGCATCCTTGATACTAGCGTAAGAATCCGTTTCGACCCACTTGGAGAAGTAATCCGTTAGTACTAGCATAAATCTTTTCTGCTTGGACTGATGCAAGGACCCGACGATGTCCATTGACCATCGCATAAAAGGATAAGATGATGAAATTGATGACAACATTTCGGTTGGTTGATAAATTGTTGGAGCGTGTTGTTGACATTTTTCGCACTTGGCAGAAAATTTCTCACAATCTTTTACCATTGTTGGCCAGTAATAGCCGTGGCGCTTGTGGGAGTCGAAATCAAGACAATCAGAATTTGTCGGAGGTTTGTTAAGGGGGATGAAATTTCTGCGGATGAACCACGAACGGAGAGATCCAAAGATGGTTTTTATTAAGCTGTGTTGAAAAGCTTTCGTACAAGAGTTAGAGAGCAGAAAAGGCTAGGGTTTTTTTTTTGCTAAGTAAACTTTCGGATCCCCTTCAAGTAAGGTCGTACATAGATATATATAGTCGTTCGAGTTGGCCAGGTCAATCCCAAAGGGATTAGGAAAACTTCCTAATCCTTCGGGATTTCCGTTTTAGCAAGTCGGCTTGGCTTCGTGGGCCTTTGACCCATCGCGGGCCGAAGATGGGCTTGTCGTCCTTGTATAGAAATGACTTCGGCCGCGTCGTCTTCCAGCTTCGTATAAAAATTACATCGGCCGCGTCGTCTTCCAGCTTCGTTTAAAAATGACTTCGGCCGTGCCGTCTTCTGTCTTCGTATAGAAATGACTTCTGCCGCGTCGTCTTCCAGCTTCGTATAAAAATGACTTCGGCCGCGTCGTCTTCCAGCTTCGTATAAAAATGACTTCGGCCGCGTTGTCTCCAGGTTTCGTATAGAATCGACTTTGGCCAGACAGTTTCGTATCACTTCGGCCAGACAGCTTCGTATGACTTCGGCCAGACAGTTTCGTATGACTTCGGCCAGACAGTTTCGTATGGTTTCGACTTCGGCCGAACAGTTTCGTATGGTTTTGACTTCGGCCGAACAGTTTCGTATAGCAATGTCTTTTGGCCGAAGTGGAGCTCGTTTGGCCGAAGTGGCCGTCGCCGAAGTTGGCCGAAGTCCCGTATAGATTTAGCCACGGCCGGACAGTTTCGTATGGTTTTGACT
Source organism: Pseudoturritis turrita (assembly GCA_900406555.1). Lineage (NCBI taxonomy): Eukaryota > Viridiplantae > Streptophyta > Magnoliopsida > Brassicales > Brassicaceae > Pseudoturritis > Pseudoturritis turrita. The sequence goes on along the minus strand of OVBL01000205.1, from coordinate 29,851 downwards.
TCGGCCAAGCAGTCTTGTATGATTCTGACTTTGGCCAAACAGTCTCGTATGATTCTGACTTCGGCCAAGCAGTCTCGTATGATTTTGACTTCGGCCAAGCAGTCTCGTATGATTTTGACTTCGGCCAAGCAGTCTCGTATTATTTTGACTTCGGCCAAGCAGTCTCGTATGATTTTGACTTCGGCCAAACAGTCTCGTATGATTTTGACTTCGGCCAAGTAGTGTCGTATGATTTTGACTTCGGCCAAGCAGTCTCGTATGATTTTGACTTTGGCCAGGCAATTTCGTATAAAAATGACTTCGGCCGAAACGAGCTCGTATCGTACCTAAATGGATTCGTATCATAGCCGAAGTGAGATCGTTGGCCGAAGTGGAGCATGGCCGAAGTGGAGCTTGGCCGAAGTGGATCGTGGCCGAAGTGGATCGTGGCCGAAGTGGATCGTGGCCGAAGTGGATCGTGGCCGAAGTGAATCGTGGCCGAAGTGGATCATGGCCGAAGTGGTGCGTCTCCGTGTGCTGAAGTGACGCGTCTCCATGTGCTGATGTCTCTTCTCTGCCGAAGTGAGCTGCGCCGAAGCGGACGACTTGGTCGAAGTCTCTAAGTTGGCCGAAGTGGCCGTATGGCCGAAATGGCCATGTTGCCGAAGTCTCCCCGTCGGCCGAAGCGGCCATGTTGCCGATGTGGGCTATGCTGGCCGATGTCTCCTTGCCGAAGTGGAAACAAGGCTTGCCTTAGTGGAGGCAAGGCTTGCCTAAGCGGAGACAAGGCTTGCCTGAGCGGAGACAAGGCTTGCCTGAGCGGAGACAAGGCTTGCCTGAGCGGAGACAAGGCTTGCCTAAGCGGAGACAAGGCTTGCCTAAGCGGAGACAAGGCTTGCCTAAGCGGAGACAAGGCTTGCCTAAGCGGAGACAAGGCTTGCCTAAGTGGAGACAAGGCTTGCCTAAGTGGAGACAAGGCTTGCCTAAGTCTCTCCCTTCTTCGCCGACGTCTCCATGCCGAAGTGAAGCTTCCTTGGCCGAAAATGGAGCTGTTTTGGCCAGAACGGCCCCTCTTGTGTTTAAGTGGACTCGTACAGAAATGACTTAGGCACAATTTCGGCCTTGTCCGATTCCTCGTATTTTCATACTTAGCCATTTTTCCATTGATCGCAGTTGGGTGGGTTTTGACCCCAACAGCGCTTGATTTTGATCGGTAGTGCCCTTCCGCTAGAATGATTACCACAAGACCCGCTATGGACTTCTTCCATGATTTGTCTGGCTTCCTTTCCTTCCACACAAGCCATCAATGGCCCCGAAAACCTCTACTTGAAGACATTTCCGTCTAGTAGAACATATGGAGCAGCTTGAGCTTTGAGTTTTTGGGCAGCCCATCTATCAGATGGTACTTCGCAATCCATGATATATACGCGGATATCCACTCTTTGTCACATCCATACTTCATTGTTGTTGAATATTGATCGTCTTCCATATAGACTGCTTCGTCTTCGGGTTGGGGTTCCTCGTTTTGATCCTCTTCCATTGTGGTATAAATGCCATCATCTATTGGGACAGTCCCTCCGTGTGCGTCTTTTACTTGTCTGTCTACTTGGGAATGGGTAATAGCATTAACTGTGTCGCAGAGATTAATGCTCGGATACTCGATGAACTCTACCGGGATGATTCTCTGTAAACCCGGGTCGGAAGTTGAGGCTAGATGTTGGGTTCGGTTTTCACCCCACTGAGATCAACATAAATTTAACTAAGTATAGAAAATGGACGAGCATGACAAGCTCAACTCATCACGAACCGAGCCCAAGAAGCCTTGATGGACCAAACCCATAAAGGATTTGGAAAACCGAGCCGTTGAGCTAAAGAGCTCGGATTGGTTCGGTAACATACTAAAGAGATCTGTTCAGTGATGACAAACAAGATCTTTGAGTCAGATTTCCAATGGAGTTGGAATCATATCATTTGGAGCTGAGGTTGGCAAGATACACCCGATTTACTAAAGACATATCAATATGTGCTCATCGTAACCGAGCTGTAGAGATGGGATCGATATAACCCGAGCCAAAAATTGGTGACAAACAAGATCTTTGAGTTAGCTTTGATCAAAAAGAAGTTTAAAGTCATTTGGATCAACGGTTTGAAAGTTACACCAATTATCGTGGAGATGCATCAATCTGGGCTCCTCGTAACCGAGCCGAAAAGATCTGCTCAGTAGGACCCGAGTAGAAAACATACCGAGCTGAAAATTGGTGAAAAACAAGATGTTTGAGTTTGCTTTCATCTAAAAGAAGTTTGAAGTCATTTGGATCAATGGTTAGAAAGTCAATCCAATTATTGTGGAGATGCATCAATCTGGGTTTGTCGTAACCGAGCCAAAAAGATGGGCTCGGTAGGACCCGAGCTGAAGACAAACCAAGCTGAAATTTGGACACAACATAGATGATTGAGTCAGCTTTCATCCAAAACAATTTGAAGTCATTTGGATCAACGGTTAGAAAGTTACACTGATTATTGTGGAGACGTATCAATCTTGTCTCCAAATGAAGCATGCACATAATAGAAACACACCCGATCCGTGAAGCCAAGCAAGTGCTCCGGTACCCCAACCCGTGACAGAGAAAAGGGCTCGGGTACTCTGACCCGTGACAGAACAAAGGGCTCGGGTACATGTTGGGGTCATTTTTACTCACCTGAAGTTAACATGTGAGAAAATGTCTAAGTGTCAAAGGGAGCATGATGGACCTGAACGAAAACCGGCAAAATGGTACGGTGTCACAATGAGACCCAAGCCAAACTTAAACGGCTCGGGTGGACCCTAGTCCTGCACCAATATTGGAGAAACGGCTCGGTGTCACGGTGATAATTTTAGCTATCAACGAGCCGTGCGAGAGAAGATGTCACCCGAGCTGAATGGGAGTGTCACCCCAGCCGAATGGGAGTGTCACCCGAGCCGAATTGGAGTGTCACCCAAGCCGAATGGGAGTGTCACCCGAGCCGAATCGGAGTGTCACCCAAGCCGAATGAAAGTGTCACCCGAGTCGAATGCCACTCGAGCCGCATACAAGGGGCTTGGCCCACTTCGTCGAAACAAAGGGCTCGGTCCATTGCCCACGAAGCCAAAGTGCTCGGCCCACTGATCCCCGAGCCAAGCTGTCATTTGTGTGGATTTACACCCCCACAATTTGGCACCGTCCGTGGGGACCGGAAGTTTTCTTACATAAAAAAACCATCGCAAAAACGATCCGAAGACGATGGCCAACGACGGAGACAAGGATGCTGCTGACACCGGGAACACCGGCATGGAGGATCAAACGAACTGACCAGAAAACACCAAGGAGGCTTCGAAAATGCTGACGGAGATGAAGAACATGTTGGAGAAGCTTCTCAAAAAAGCTGATGAGCAAGACAAGCTGAACAGCACAGTGACAGAAAAGTTGGAAGCCCTCGCAACGAAGACCCGAACAAGAAGCAGGGGCTCAAACCCAATCGGACGTGGCGTCAGGCGCCTTAACCCGACAACCCTAGATTTCTCGACCCCTCTCAACGTGCTAAGAACTCATGGAAGATTGCCACCACTACATGCAAACACGATCTACGGAGCGCAAAGGACAAACGACGCAAAACGGAGGGCGGATCAGCCCCAGTAATCAATATGGAGGAGGAAATTCAAGAGGTGGAGCACAACACAGAGAGTAGTGGTGACCTCGAGCTCGCAGCTGCTGGCCAAGCCCGAGCTGAACGACATGGAACTGACCTGGAGCGAGAACATGACTTGATCAAAGAAGAAGAGAATATCCTCTGGGCCCGACAAGCTCAGATCGATGAGGAGCGAAGAGCAGGAATCAAACTCAGAAAGAGGAGATGGCCATGATGCGAGCAGATTTGGACCGAGCAGCCGTTGACATCAAAGTTGTCTGATCCATGATGCACAAAGCAACTAGCAAGGTGCCCGAAATAGATCGCGTACTGGAAGAAGCACAAAACACCCCGTTCACAGCGCGGATCACCAGTGCGAGAATTCCCAACCCAGAGAAGATGAAAGTTCCAATTTACAAAGGAAAAACTGACCCAAAGGAACATCTAACGGCTTTTGCCATAGCCATGGGACGCTCCAACTTCAAAGAAAGTGAAAGAGATCTGGACTGCCTATTTTTCGTGGAGCACCTCAAGGACCCCCACTGAGATCCGGACTATCAATGATTTTAGCTATCAATGAGCCATGCGAGAGAAGATATCACCCAAGCCGAATGGGAGTGGCACCCGAGCCCACTGGTCCCCAAGCCAAGCTGTCGTTGTCCTTTTAATAACAAGCCGAGACACGTTATTAGATCTTCATGAGCGGAGGCATCATACCAGGAACCTTATGGGCTGAGAGGGAAAAGGAAGATAGACATGAAGAAAGGAAAACGAGCGAAAGAATAGGAGAATTTCCTTATCTTTCTAGGATTCGCCCTAGCCGACTTAGACTTGTATATATACTGATGTACATCCTCTGAAAAAGGGATCCGCAATTTTTTACCTAGCAAACACTTTTTATTCTCTGCAACAGTTTTTGAAACAACTTTAATAAAAACACCATCTTTGGATCTCTATTTGTGCTTTCTTGGTTTTTACTCAGAAGTTTCAAATCCCTTAAAAAGTCTAACCAAATCCAATTGTGTGGATTTACACCCCCACACTAGAGCTGCCAACGCATCTGCAGAGGTATTTTCGCCGCAAGGTATTCTGGTTAGTTTAAATTCCCTGAACTTTGCCACTAGTCCTTGTACCACTTTTAGATAAGCCTCCATCCTTTCATCTCTTGCAGTTTATTCTTCGTTAAACTGGTTTGCCACCAGCTGTAAATCACAAAATGCATGAAGGTTCTGGACTCTAATTCCAAGGGCTAGTTTTAGGTTAGCAACCAGGGCTTCATACTCTGCCTCGTTGTTTGGCGCGTGGAAGGATAGTCGAAACGATTGTTTCAGGATTTCACCAGTTGGAGATGTCAAACGGATTCCTATACCAGATCCTTGTTTTGAGGATGCGCCATCAACGTGAAGCATCTAGACGGAATTTGGTGTTGGGTCATCTGTTCCTTCTTCAGGGAAAGTATGCATGTTCATTTTTAAGAAAGAAATTAATTCTTTCTTCACAGTTTTGTCCAGTTTGGCTCCGATCTCGACGCACCGCTCTGGGTGTTTATCATCTATACAAACTGAGAATATGGAGTCGCAAGTTGATCCTTGTTTTTCCTCGCGAGCCTCTGTGATCTGTAATTGCTATAAAAGCTTAGCTAGGTCGTTTGCCTCTTCTCAATTCTTCTTCCTCTTCCTTCGCTTTATTATTGCATTTGCCTCGGGCACTGGGTTCCGAAGCTTATGCTCAGCCAGAAAATAAATTCGAAACTCTTTCTGATTCATGCGGATGGTTTTGATCCCGCTCGGTGTCAGAAATTTTATGCAGAGGTGGTAGGTTGACGGGACCGCCCTCATAGAGTTTATCCAAGGAGTTCCCATGATTACGTTGAATATCACGGGATGATCGGCCACCGAAAACTCTACTATTTTCGTCACTCCACCGGCTAGAACAGGTAACTTGATCGTCCCGAGGGTCATTGTTGTTTCTCTTGAAAATCCGATCATCGGCTTCGGAGTTGATGTTACTTCGGAAAGGCTGATCTCCATGCGTCTTAGAGTTTCTTAAAAAATAACATCTACGGAACTTCCCGTATCTATCAATACTCTGGCAAGATCGTAGTTTGCCACAATCAACTCGATGACTAGCGGGTCATTATGAGGCCGTTCGATGCCAACTGCTTCCTTCTATTCGAATGAAATGACGTCGTTCGTAATATTGGTAGGTGCGACCCATGTATTGCTAGAATCTGCTCGGCGTTGAAAAGCTTTGCTTGCAGAGATGTCCATGCAGAATTGGGATCCTTCCATTATCATGTTGATTTTCCTTCAGGATCCCTGTTGCGTCGCCTCATCATTTTGTCTTCCTCTCTTAATGGGTTCATCAGCTCGGTCTTCATGATGAGGTTGTTTTACCTCGTCCTTCCTTTCAAAATCTTTCAGGCTGACTGCGTCCCCCAATTTTCCTTCCGCAAGTTTTGTTGCGAGCAACAAGCCGAGCCTTCTGCAGTTTGCAGTAAGGTGCCTATACTGGTGATGATGTTCGCAATATGCTTTTTCGTCGTACGTGCTGGTAATTCTTTTCCAAGTGTTCCAAGATACTTTTCCGCGACCGGCTCCCACCTGATAATTGTGGGCGCCTCTGAAGCCAGGCACTTCGTGATGAACGAAACCGCTGTTATGTGAGTTTTTCCTGAAATTCGATGGAGTTGTGCTTGTACTATGAACGTTACTTTGGCTCGTCGTTTTTGCTAAGCCATACCTTTGTGATACAACTTTCATTTCTTCTTCGTTGACTATAAAATCTGAGGCTCGGGGCTATGCGTCCTGGATAGTTAGTGGCTGGTGCAATGCAATTTCCTCTCTGAAACGCGACTCGTACCACAGCGACTTCCTCATGGCAGTTAGGGCGGCTTTGTCGCTTACACCGTCGACTTTAGATATAATCTTTTTGAAATGTTCCATAAAACTTCGTAATGATTCTGTTGGGCCTTGAGATAGAGTCCACAGGTCGGCGTCGGAAGTTCCATGATTCATAAACATGGAGTAATATTTTAGAAAAGCAGCGGATAGTTGATCAAAGCTATAGATAGAATTACGGTCGGGGTGTGAAAACCACTCCAAGGCTGCTCTTTTGAGATGTTCTACGAACAAAAGGTAAAAACCGGCGTCTCTCTTGTTTTTGCTGAGATTGGCTCGTCCCATTGCTATACGGAATGTCATTATGTGAGCTTTCGGGTCGGTCGTCCCTTCGTAGAATGGGATTCAAATTTTTCCGGGGTTGGAGACTCTTGTCCTATTTATCCGAGCTATGAATGACATTTTCTGTGTTTCTTCCAACACACGGCCTATTTCGGGTGCCGAGCTAATTGCCTTGTGCACCTGGGATTTGAATGGTTTCATCTCGGCAGCGGCCCGAGCCATCGCCTCGTGAATCTCGTCCAGTTCTCTATCATGGGCTTAGTTCGCTGTCCTCGGTGTTCTGGTTTGTCCGGGTGATCTCGTTTGATTTGCCCTTCGTAGCTCATCTTTGAAGTGTGCTTGCTGTGCCCAGTAAGCATCTTCTTTGTCCTCCTTTAAGTTCTCAAGTTGACTTGCATTTTCGCCTCTGGTTGTTGGTGCCGAGGCAAAATCTACATTGGCCGGGTGCTCAATGGCTCGGTTTCCTACAGGATCGACCGAGCCGATTGGTCTTTCGTTGTCATCATTGCTAGTGAATTGGACACGCCTATCGATGGTCGTTCTGGGGGCTCGGATCAGCTCGGGCGGTTCATCGGTTACGGCTGACCTAACAATTACTAGAGTGTGTTCATCGTTCGGAGGTAGAAGCAGCAGATCTCATGACGTCCTCGGCATGTCGTTTACCGCGTCATAGGGAGTAGACAAATTGAGAGGCATTGGATTTACGTCTAAGAATTGCCTCCGGAATCTCCTCGCCGGACTTATTCCTGGTACCAAGTTTCCGGGATGGGGGCCTCGGGCTTGTTGCTCTGATGCTAGTGCATGGATATTCTCGTTCAACGAGTTATTTGCCTTTTCTTGTTCATCTACTTTTCATCAGGGTGGACAGCATATTTTTCATCTTGGCTAAAGATTTTGGAATGGCTTCGGCTCTCTCGGAGGAAGGTCTCCGGGATTCACGGCTCCACTAGGAAGGTTAGTTGTAGAGGTATTTGTGGTGTTGGTGATTTCATCTCTGTCGTCCATCTTTTTCGATCTCGATCACAGCAGTCTAAAGAGTAAGAGTCTCTAAGTTCCCCACAGATAGCGCCGAATTGTGGGACTCTAAACTCGCATAACCAAACTTGGTTGAGAATTTAGGGAGCAGAAACTTATGGATATTGACTGCAGAAAAGAGATCCAAGATGGTTTTATTTGATAAGCTTTTAGAATACAAGTTTGTTTAGTATAAAGTCTATTGCTATGTTGATTGGTGAATGGCATTTTTCGAATGCCCTCTTCTTCTTATATAGACTTCAGATTTCCTTTTCCTCTTTGGACTTGTTAGGCTTCGTTGTGGAGTAAAGGAGTTGTTTGTAACAAAGGTGTTGCTGGCTGAGGAGTAGAGATGTTGTTTGTAGCAGGGTGTTGAGAAGACTCAACCGATGAAAGTGTTTGTAGATCTATTTTCTCAGTTCTTGTTTCCTTCCGTTGTGAGTTAGTTCTAAGAGTGAAGTTTCTGAGAAGATATCTTGTTTTTTTACAAAGTTCTCACAAGAGTTTGAGATGTGTTCTTCAGCTGAGCCAGTTGGCCACTGAGAGAAGGTTCTCCTCTGTTTACACAAAGAGAATGGAGCCTTGGCAAGCTCCCAAACTGTTAACCGGTAGAAGATAAGCCATGTAGCCTGTTGGGGTCAAAACCCACCCAGCTGTGATCAATGGGAAAATGGCCAAGTATGGAAATACGAAGAATCAGACAAGGCCGAAATTGTGCCTAAGTCATTTCTGTACGAGTCCACTTAAGCACAAGAGGGGCCATTCTGGCCAAAGCAGCTCCATTTCCGGCCAAGGAAGCTTCACTTCGGCAGCTTCACTTCGGCAAGGCTTTGTCTCCACTTAGGCAAGCTTCGCTCCACTTAGGCAAGCTTTGTCTCCACTTAGGCAAGCCTTGCTCCGCTTAGGCAGGCTTTGTCTCCGCTTAGGCAAGCTTTGTCTCCACTTAGGCAAGCTTTGTCTCCACTTAGGCAAGCCTTGCTCCGCTTAGGCAAGCTTTGTCTCCGCTTAAGCAAGCTTTGTCTCCACTTAGGCAAGCCTTGTCTCCGCTTAGGCAAGCTTTGTCTCCGCTTAGGCAAGCCTCGAAGGAAGCATCGCTTCGGCATAGCCACTTCGGCAAAGGAGACTTCGGCAAGCCGAGTCACTTCGGCAGCGTCACTTCGGCAAGCCTAGCCACTTCGGCAGCTTCACTTCGGCAAGCCTAGCCACTTCGGCAAAGGAGACTTCGGCAAGCCTAATCACTTCGGCAGTGTCACTTCGGCAGCGTCACTTCGGCAAGCCTAGCCACTTCGGCAAGCCTAATCACTTCGGCAGCGTCACTTCGGCAAGCCTAGCCACTTCGGCAGCTTCACTTCGGCAAGCCTAGCCACTTCGGCAAAGGAGACTTCGGCAAGCCTAATCACTTCGGCACGTAGATTTCGGCAAGCCTAGCTCACTTCGGCACGGAGACTTCGGCAAGCGAAGCTCACTTCGGCAAGCCAAGCTCACTTCGGCACGGAGACTTCGGCAAGCCAAGCTCGCTTTGGCATGGAGACTTCGGCAAGCCAAGCTCACTTCGGCAGCCTCACTTCGGCAAACAACTCGCGGTCATCGGCCATGACCCACGGTCTTCGGCCATGACCCGCGGTCTTCGGCCAACACCCACGGAGACTTCGGCCATGACCCACGGTCTTCGGCCATGATCCACGATTCGGCCATGACCCACGGAGACTTCGGCCATGACCCGCGGTCTTCGGCCATGAGCCACGGAGACTTCGGCAAACAACTCGCGGTCATCGGCCATGATCCACGGTCTTCGGCCATGACCCGCGGTCTTCGGCCACGACCCACGGAGAGTTCGGCCATGACCCACGGTCTTCGGCCATGACCCGCGGTCTTCGGCCATGACCCACGGAGACTTCGTCCATGACCCACGGTCTTCAGCCATGACCCGCGGTCTTCGGCCATGACCCACGGAGACTTCGGCAAGCAACCCGCGGTCATCGGCCATGACCCACGGTCTTCGGCAAGCAACCCGCGGTCTTCGGCCACTTCGGCCAAGCTGGCCACTTCGGCCAAGCTGGCCTCTTCGGCCAAGCTGGCCACTTCGGCCAAGCAGTCCACTTCGGCCAAGCTGGCCACTTCGGCCAAGCTGGCTACTTCGGCCAAGCAGGCCACTTCGGCCAAGCTGGCCACTTCGGCCAAGCTGGCCACTTCGGCCAAGCTGGCCACTTCGGCCAAGCTGGCCACTTCGGCCAAGCTGGCCACTTCGGCCAAGCTGGCCACTTCGGCCAAGCTGGCCACTTCGGCCAAGCTGGCCACTTCGGCCAAGCTGGCCACTTCGGCCAAGCTGGCCACTTCGGCCAAGCAGGCCACTTCGGCCAAACTGTCCACTTCGGCCAAACTGTCCACTTCGTCCACTTCGGCCAAGCAGTCCACTTCGGCCGAACTGCCTTGCCGAAGTGAAAACCATACGAAACTGTCTGGCCGAAGTCAAAACCATACGAAACTGTCTTGGCGAAGTCAAATCTATACGAAGTTGCCTGGCCGAAGTCATTTCTATACGAAACTGTCTCGCCGAAGTGAAATCTATACGAAGTTGCCTGGCCGAAGTCATTTCTATACGAAACTGTCTTGCCGAAGTGAAATCTATACAAAGTTGCCTGGCCGAAGTCAAGTCTATACGAAGTTGCCTGGCCGAAGTCATTTCTATGCGAAACTGTCTCGCCGAAGTTAAATCTATACGAAGTTGCCTGGCCGAAGTTATTTCTATACGAAACTGTCTTGCCGAAGTGAAATCTATACGAAGTTGCCTGGCCGAAGTCAAGTCTATACGAAGCCAGAAGACGAGGTGGCCGAAGTCATTTCTATACGAAACTGTCTTGCCAAAGTCAAATCTATACGGAGCTGTCTGGCCGAAGTCAGAGTTGCCGAAGACGATCCTGGCCGAAGTCATTCCCATACGGAGCTGTCCGGCCGAAGTCAAATCTACACGAAGCCAGAAGACGACGCGGCCGAAGTCATTTCTATATGAAGACAACAAGCCCATCTTCGGCCTACAACGATACAGAGGCCCACGAAGTCAAGCCGACTTCGCTAAAAAGGAAATCCCAAAGGATTAGGAAGTTTTCCTTATCTCTTTAGGATTGACCTGGCCGACTCAAACTAGTATATATATCTATGTACATCCTTTGAAAAAGGGATCCGCAATTTACTTAGCAAAAAACCCTAGACTTTTTGCTCTCAAACTCTTGTACGAAAGCTTTTCGACACAGCTTAATAAAAAACCATCTTTGGATCTCTCCGTTCGTGGTTCATCCGCAGAAATTTCATCCCCCTTAACAAACCTCCGACAAATTCTAATTGTGTTTATTTCGACCCCCACAATTTGGTGCTAGAAGGAGGGGGAATTTGAAACTTTCTTCCTCCAAGGAACCACCGCACGAACGATTCGAAGAAGATGACTAGCGACGGACGAACCGACGACCCGCAGGACACAGGGATCGATGGGTCTGGAGCAACAGATGCACCAACGCCTGCAGTCTTGGAGACGAGCCCAGAGGCCCTATCACAGATCAAGAAGATGCTGGAGACGCTGCTCAAGAAGGCGGAGGAGCAGGACAAGCTAAACACGACGATGACCGATAAGCTCGAAGTCCTTGCAACAGCGAGCCGAGCCCGTGGTAGAGGCTCAGGAGTTGACCTAATGAGGCGCCCTCTTCGACGTCTCAACCCAACGGCCCTTGATTTCTCAACACCCCACCATACGACGAGAACCCAGGGCGGATTGCTCCCTACAAACCAACCAATCACGACCGCAGAACTGAACGCGACACCGCAGGAGGCAAACACGCAGACTATGGGCAGAATGAATCCAGTGACCAACCTAGAGGGTGAACACGACTCGGAACACCACCGCGAATCTGAACTCACGGGTGCTACCCAAACTCGAAACGAACGAAGCAACACCAACCTTGGCCATGATCAGGACCTCACCGAAGAGGAGGAGAACATCCTCTGGGCCCAAAGAGCCCAGATCGAGGAAGAGCGCAAAGCGATGATCCGAGCCCAAAAGGAGGAGATGGCCGAAATCCGGGCAGGCATGGAGCGAGCTGCCGCCGAGATGAAATTCGTTCGATCTCAGATGCATAGGGCTACTAGCAAGGCTCCCGAACTCGACCGAGTGCTTGAAGAAGCACAGAACACCCCGTTCACGGCTCAAATCACTAAGGCAAGGGTTTCTGATCCGGGGAAGATGAAGATACCAGTCTACGAAGGTAAAACTGATCCAAAGGAGCACCTGACCGCCTTTGCAATAGCAATGGGACGAGCAAACTTCAGAGAGGGAGAAGAGGACGCTGGACAATGTCTCTTGTTCGTCGAGCACCTTAAAGGCCCAGCTCTCCAATGGTTCTCCAGACTGGGAAGAAATTCGATCGACAATTTCAATCAGCTGTCGTCGGCTTTCCTTAAACATTATGCTATATTCATGGAACGCCGGACATCCGATGCGGATCTGTGGACCATGGGGCAAGGACAGAACGAGACGTTGCGAACTTTCATCGGACGGTTCAAGACAGTGCTGTCAAAGGTAGAAGGAATCAGTGACGAAGCCGCACTGCAAGCGTTAAAGAAGGCCCTGTGGTTCGACTCCGATTTTCGGAAGGAAATTGCACTGAATGCACCAACCACGATCCAGGACGCGTTGCACCGAGCAACGGACTTTGCCTCCAACGAAGAAGAAGTGAAGATCCTAGCCCAGAAACATGGAAAGGTGAAGTCCACAAACCACCCTCCCTCTGCTCCGAACCTACCGAACAACAGAAAGGGCAACCAAGGTCCTGGATACATCCAGCACGAAGGGGGATTCAAAGGAGCCCATAGCTACCAAGTTGATTCGTCAAGCTTTGGGCAAGGACGAGGTCAGGGCCGAGGAAGAGGTACATGGAGTAGCACGTGGACCAGGGACAAAGGAACTTCCGATGAAACGGCTCATTGCGAACATCACCATATCTTCGGACACTCAACTGCAAATTGCCGCATCCTAGGTTTGAAACTTGCTGCCAGACTGGCGGCTGGCAAACTCAAAGGTGATATTAGCCTCAAGGACTTCGACATGGATTCCAACGCAAACCGCCCCGAACAGGCAAACAAAGATCTTCCTAAGCGAGGGAGGCATGACGATGAAGCGCCACAGTCTGGCCCGAGAAGACGGATCAACATGATAATGGGTGGATCTCACTATTGTTCGGATACCGTGTCATCGATTAAAGCTTTTCAACGACGAGACGATGTCAGCGTTAACTGGTCCGCACCCTCCAAGTTTCCAGACGACGTAATCTCATTCGAAGAAAGAGAAACTACCGAAATCGACAAACCTCACGATGACCCTCTCGTAATCGAGCTAATCATCAACGATTGCGATGTGGCCAGAGTATTGGTAGACACGGGAAGCACGGTGGACATAATCTTCAAAGAGACTCTCAGAAGAATGAACGTCGACCTATCTGAAGTAACGGCAACTCCAAAACCATTGACTGGATTCTTCGGAGAAACAACAATGACAATCGGAACAATCAAGCTACCTGTTCGGGCTGGAGAGATAACCAAAATCGTGGAGTTTTCGGTGGCCGATCACCCAGCAATCTACAACTTTATTATGGGAACCCCTTGGTTAAATACGATGCGCGCCGTGGCCTCAACATACCACATGTGCATAAAGTTCTCAACGCCTAATGGAATCCAAACCATTCGTGGAAATCAGAAGGAGTCCCGAATTTGTGTTATGGCCGAGCATAAGCTCAAAAATCCCGTAGTAGAACTCAACACGAAGACGAAGGAAAAGAGAGCCAAGCTGGATCAGCAACCTAAGTCAAAGCAAAGTTTTACGGATCACTGAGTCACTTCACATGAACTACGGGGCGGCTTGATCCTTGCAAAGGGTACGTAGGCAGCTCATCTTTGGATGGGTTCAGCTGTCCCCCTCTTTAAAAAAAGGGGGGGGAGTGGGTACGTATACTCGTATACTCCCACCTTCATAATAGGCGTTAAGTCTACTTAATACAAGCTTTTCGAAGCTAAGATCATCATACCACATCCTTCACGGGTTACTAAAGTCTTAACAAAAATAGGTATCCCATTCGCATCCTTCACGGATTACTCAAAGTCCTAACTAAACAGGCACCTCATCTCACTCTCGTTGCTGCTGGCCACAGCAACGAACTACTACATCCTTTACGGATCAACTATTACATCCTAGCAGATTAAAAGCGCGCGCTATATAAATGTATATGTCCATTGTCGGAGCGGATATGCTTACGGTAGCGTATCTGTAAACCGAAATGTTCATCTTAAACCCAACAAACGAATCGTTGGTCGCAACAGTACTAGATATCTATTGTTGGAGCGGACATGTTTATGGTAACGTATCCGTAAACCGAAATGCTCATCAAAAACCCAACAAACGAATCGTTGGTCGCAACAGTACTACATGTCCATTGTCGGAGTGGATATGCTTACGGTAGCGTATCCGTAAACCGAAATGTTCATCTTAAACCCAACAAACAAATCGTTGGTCACAACAGTACTACGTGTCCATTGTCGGAGCGGATATGCTTACGGTAGCGTATCCGTAAACCGAAATGTTCATCTGAAAACCCAACAAACAAATCGTTGGTCGATACACCTATGCTCATTATCGGAGCAGATATGTTTACATTAACATATCCGTGAATCAGAATGATAATCTTAAACCCAACAAACGAATCATTGGCATTAACGTTAACACAAGGTACAGTGAAATAGATCGATCCTCCTTGGATAAAAAGCATTCAGCAACGAGTTTCGGAAATAAAGAAACAACACAACAAAAAGCAAAAGCCACAAGGCAAACATAACAAGTTGATACGCATAAAGCCATCCAGGCACCATGTCTAAATAAAGTCAAGCACAACGACATAAAACGAGATAAGCCAAGCTGTAGTCTTTGGCACCTCCTCAGTAACAGGTTCGGGATCGGAGGATTCGGTCATCGTCCTGGATTCGGAAGCCCTCTTCAATCCAAGTAAAGCCAAACCAGGAGTACCCCTATTGGATCCGTGAAAGTGCGAACCCCGACACTCGCCGCTAACGCTTCGACGGACTCGTTACCCAGCATAACATTGGCCGAATCCCCAGAAATCGGTGAAACCACCAAGCCGCTCTTCAACTCGGTAACCAACTTGTCAAACTCGTCGTAGCACCATCATACCTAGCTTTCCACCCTTGGAGTTTCTCAACTCCGGCCTCTAACGAGGGGGGTTCGTCGCCACGAAGCAACGCAATCAGTTCAAGGTTACCATCGACTTGGGCGAAATCGACCATGCTATTTTTTGACAACCCGCTTAAGCTCTGAATCTTCTCCTCGGCTCGATCAACCTTTGCCTGAAATTTCTTTGCCGAGCCGGAGACGAATTTGGTTGCCTAAGACCCAACACACAGCTCCTTCAGCGAAAACACAAGAATAATCAGTTCGGCGAGAATTTTTCTGCGGAAGAGTTTTCGGCAAAAACCAATTCGGCGAGAATTTTTCGGCGGATCGGCAAAAAATCACTTCGGCGAGAATTTTTCGGTGGTAAAGTTTTCGGCAAAATCACTTCGGTGAAAATTTTCAGTGGTAAAGTTTTCGGCAAAATCACTTCGGCGAGAATTTTTTCGGCGGAAAAATCTTCGGCAAAAAAGGACTTTTTCAACAAAACATGAAGCTTCGGATCGGCAATAGGGAACCTGGCTCAACAAATTCAATGTAATCAAATTTGGCAGAATATCAAGAATGACGGACTCGGTGTCATGTCAACTGAGCTCGTACCAATCAACACGGCGCATTGATCCCAGCTTGGACTTCCTCTACCTCGGCACTATCATCACTGAAACTACCGAGCTGGGGGGCTAACTGTTGGGGTCAAAACCCAGCCAGCTGCGATCAACGGAAAAACGGCTAAGTGTGGAAATGCGAAGAATCGGACAAGGCTGAAATTGTGCCTAGGTCGTTTCTGTACGAGTCCGCTTGAGCACGAGATAGGCCATTCCAACCAAGCTTTGCTCCACTTCGGCAAAGAGGAGACATCGGCAAGCTTTGGCTCACCTCGGCGTGGAGACTTCGGCGGAGAAAGGAAAGACTTAGGCAATCTCTGTTGTTGGGGTCAAAACCCACCCAGCTGTGATCAATGGGAAAATGGCCAAGTATGGAAATACGAAGAATCGGACAAGGCCGAAATTGTGCCTAAGTCATTTCTGTACGAGTCCACTTAAGCACAAGAGGGGCCATTCTGGCCAAAGCAGCTCCATTTCCGGCCAAGGAAGCTTCACTTCGGCAGCTTCACTTCGGCAAGGCTTTGTCTCCACTTAGGCAAGCTTCGCTCCACTTAGGCAAGCTTTGTCTCCACTTAGGCAAGCCTTGCTCCGCTTAGGCAGGCTTTGTCTCCGCTTAGGCAAGCTTTGTCTCCACTTAGGCAAGCTTTGTCTCCACTTAGGCAAGCCTTGCTCCGCTTAGGCAAGCTTTGTCTCCGCTTAAGCAAGCTTTGTCTCCACTTAGGCAAGCTTTGTCTCCGCTTAGGCAAGCTTTGTCTCCGCTTAGGCAAGCCTCGAAGGAAGCATCGCTTCGGCATAGCCACTTCGGCAAAGGAGACTTCGGCAAGCCTAGTCACTTCGGCAGCGTCACTTCGGCAAGCCTAGCCACTTCGGCAGCTTCACTCCGGCAAGCCTAGCCACTTCGGCAAAGGAGACTTCGGCAAGCCTAATCACTTCGGCAGTGTCACTTCGGCAGCGTCACTTCGGCAAGCCTAGCCACTTCGGCAAGCCTAGCCACTTCGGCAAAGGAGACTTCGGCAAGCCTAATCACTTCGGCAGCGTCACTTCGGCAAGCCTAGCCACTTCGGCAGCTTCACTTCGGCAAGCCTAGCCACTTCGGCAAAGGAGACTTCGGCAAGCCTAATCACTTCGGCACGTAGATTTCGGCAAGCCTAGCTCACTTCGGCACGGAGACTTCGGCAAGCCAAGCTCACTTCGGCAAGCCAAGCTCACTTCGGCACGGAGACTTCGGCAAGCCAAGCTCGCTTTGGCATGGAGACTTCGGCAAGCCAAGCTCACTTCGGCAGCCTCACTTCGGCAAACAACTCGCGGTCATCGGCCATGACCCACGGTCTTCGGCCATGACCCGCGGTCTTCGGCCACAACCCACGGAGACTTCGGCCATGACCCATGGTCTTCGGCCATGATCCGCGGTCTTCGGCCATGACCCACAGAGACTTCGGCCATGACCCGCGGTCTTCGGCCATGAGCCACGGAGACTTCGGCAAACAACTCGCGGTCATCGGCCATGATCCACGGTCTTCGGCCATGACCCGCGGTCTTCGGCCACGACCCACGGAGACTTCGGCCATGACCCACGGTCTTCGTCCATGACCCGCGGTCTTCGGCCATGACCCACGGAGACTTCGTTCATGACCCACGGTCTTCAGCCATGACCCGCGGTCTTCGGCCATGACCCACGGAGACTTCGGCAAGCAACCCGCGGTCATCGGCCATGACCCACGGTCTTCGGCAAGCAACCCGCGGTCTTCGGCCACTTCGGCCAAGCTGGCCACTTCGGCCAAGCTGGCCTCTTCGGCCAAGCTGGCCACTTCGGCCAAGCAGTCCACTTCGGCCAAGCTGGCCACTTCGGCCAAGCTGGCCACTTCGGCCAAGCAGGCCACTTCGGCCAAGCAGGCCACTTCGGCCAAGCTGGCCACTTCGGCCAAGCAGTCCACTTCGGCCAAGCAGTCCACTTCGGCCAAGCTGGCCACTTCGGCCAAGCTGGCCACTTCGGCCAAGCAGGCCACTTCGGCCAAGCTGGCCACTTCGGCCAAGCAGGCCACTTCGGCCAAGCAGGCCACTTCGGCCAAACTGTCCACTTCGGCCAAGCTGTCCACTTCGGCCAAGCTGTCCACTTCGGCCAAGCAGTCCACTTCGGCCAAGCAGTCCACTTCGGCCGAACTGCCTTGCCGAAGTGAAAACCATACGAAACTGTCTGGCCGAAGTCAAAACCATACGAAACTGTCTTGGCGAAGTCAAATCTATACGAAGTTGCCTGGCCGAAGTCATTTCTATACGAAACTGTCTCGCCGAAGTGAAATCTATACGAAGTTGCCTGGCCGAAGTCATTTCTATACGAAACTGTCTTGCCGAAGTGAAATCTATACGAAGTTGCCTGGCCGAAGTCAAGTCTATACGAAGTTGCCTGGCCGAAGTCATTTCTATGCGAAACTGTCTCACCGAAGTGAAATCTATACGAAGTTGCCTGGCCGAAGTTATTTCTATACGAAACTGTCTTGCCGAAGTGAAATCTATACGAAGTTGCCTGGCCAAAGTCAAGTCTATACGAAGCCAGAAGACGAGGTGGCCGAAGTCATTTCTATACGAAACTGTCTTGCCAAAGTCAAATCTATACGGAGCTGTCTGGCCGAAGTCAGAGTTGCCGAAGACGATCCTGGCCGAAGTCATTCCCATACGGAGCTGTCCGGCCGAAGTCAAATCTACACGAAGCCAGAAGACGACGCGGCCGAAGTCATTTCTATATGAAGACAACAAGCCCATCTTCGGCCTACAACGATACAGAGGCCCACGAAGTCAAGCCGACTTCGCTAAAAAGGAAATCCCAAAGGATTAGGAAGTTTTCCTTATCTCTTTAGGATTGACCTGGCCGACTCAAACTAGTATATATATCTATGTACATCCTTTGAAAAAGGGATCCGCAATTTACTTAGCAAAAAACCCTAGACTTTTTGCTCTCAAACTCTTGTACGAAAACTTTTCGACACAGCTTAATAAAAAACCATCTTTGGATCTCTCCGTTCGTGGTTCATCCGCAGAAATTTCATCCCCCTTAACAAACCTCCGACAAATTCTAATTGTGTTGATTTCGACCCCCACATAGCCTGCTTGGTTCTTGTTTGTCTTCCTCATTGGTAGGCTAGGTGGGGCTGCTCAGCCGTGAGGTCAAGCCTGAGTGGAGCGTCGGAAGAAAGGGAGATGAGGGAGGTTGCGGAAATTCTATTTTGGAAGTTGGAAACCAGTTAGGTATTCAAAAGAGTGGTTTGAGCTAACCTGTTTTTTCTATTTTTTGGAAAATCTTATTTAGAAAACTCTCTTGAAAATCGTGCCTAAGAGAGAAAGTGAGTATGTTCAATACCTTATATGATTTATGAAATTATGTTCATTTCTTTGGTGCCTGATTGGCGATAAATCAATAATATAAAACTTACAACTATTTTCAGTTTTTCCAACTTTTACTCAATTTTTACGTAAACTTGTTGTCGAAGTGTATTACCAAATCAATAACTATTAAATTGGTTGCTATCGCTTATCGTTTTTGGCTAACAACAGCAAAACGAATAACATAACATATTGCTGTTTTTTACTGCCATCCATTACATATGCTAACAACAACGAAATGACCAGAGCCTTCAACCACCTAATGTAAGATTATGAATCTTCGTAGAGAGAGTTATGTTATTAACATAAGCCTTATATAGGCATAGGAGGAGTGCTCTATAATTATAGCTTTACATATTTGTCATTATCAGGAATAAAGAAATATTCTATATTCCTATATTCTAACACCCTACCGCAATCGGAGCTGGAGGTTTCTGGATGCTCAGACTGGAGCGAAAATCTTTAAAAAGTGAGACAGGAAGTCTTTTTATGAAAATGTCTGCATATTGTAGAGCGGATGGTACGTGAATAACCTTAACTTAACCAAGAGCGACCTTTTCTCGAACAAAGTGAATGTCGATCTCCACATTTTTGGCACACTGATGTTGAACTGGAATAGATGAGAGATAAATAGCACTGGCGTTATCACAAAAGACGACTGAGGCCCGAGGAAATGGCAAACCGAGTTCAAGAAAGACACTATGGAGCCACGTTGGTTCAGCAACTGCATTGGCAACACCACGGTACTCGGCTTCAACACTAGAACGGAAGATAGTGTGTTGCATTTTGGAGGACCAGGAGATTGTTGCCGAGAAAGATGCAGTAACCTGTGGTAGAGCGTTTGGTCGTAGGACATTGAAAGGCCCCATCCCGGACTCTAAGTCCGCGGAGGTTCCTCCCATCCGGACCGGTTAAGCCGAATGATCCGATCCGTCCATATTTTTAGGGTCCAATCCTTAACTTAGTCATTTTCGTGTGATTCTCATTCTGTGATTCATTGATTACTAAGCCAAGGTTCGCATTAGAGACAATATGGTAAATGATTCGAGTATTTTATTAATAAAACAAGGATTCATTACATCTTATGAGTTTGCTGATAAGCTATTACAAGATTAATGATCCTATCTACCCGAACCGCCCGCTCATCCATCCCAGCCACTGTCTCGAGCGCCTAAATCGTTCCTTTCCCGGGGTCCCCATCAGTTCCTGAAATAAAGGACGTGAGTAATCCCATAAGGATTAGATATGGTTACTATCTTATATGCTCGTGTATGGCCTAAGTCATGCACTACCCAATCTATGAACTGATCCGCATTACCTAGATGCTCCATCCGTCTATTACTCTTACCCCTTAGTCGAAAAGACATAGTCTATGGTTCGATAAGATAAGTAGGAGGGAGAGTAAGTTATCGCGACAAGGATCGCACAGATTCATAGTCTGATCCGTCCGGATCGACTGCCTGAACCGTGCATCCTATCCACGTAACTACTCACCTTAGTCAATCGCATGTACCGGTTCCTTGTTCGCAGTGACTCGGTGATCCGCCTGTACCTTCTGGTTCGGCCGATCAATGCCCACGTTCTCCCTTTTGTTCAACCGTTCTGGTTCCTTTCCAAACCGTTCCTGGTGCGCACGGGATTATTGTGTTTAAGTCCCGGCTTGATCTCTTCTTACAGAGTCAATCCGGTTTTGTTCTGCGAATCTCCGTGTATCTATGCGTATCCGCGATTTGGGGTGGGGAAGGAGTTTTTATAGGCCATGCTTCCAAACTGCCCATCTCAAGCGAAGGGGTGCGTCCTTTGGCTTGACACCCTTTCGGCCAAAATGACTCCAACCGCCGAACTGCCCAACCGCCCTTCAACTCAGCACATGGGCTGACTTGGCACCTCCCCAGCTGACCCAACTGGTGATCACTCACCCCAGCTAGACCCAGCTGACTGGCAACTGCTCGAGCTGGTGGAGCTGACCGTCCAGCTAGTTCCAGCTCCAGATACTCATTTTCTCCCGACTAAGCCCCTTTTTGCCCGGACTTAGTCTTGATACGGATCATGGTTCGATGAGTGTATGATTCTTTGATCATTCTCATCTGACTTCTTACCCATGATCCGTCCCATGGTCTTAGCATGGTTCGGGGGCGTCACAAGTCTCCCCCACCCGGAAGGGATTCGTACCCGAATCCGAACCGTCTGGACACTCCTTATTCTCCTCTTCGAACCATTCTGGAAAATCAGCCTTCATCCGGCTCTCATTTTCCCAAGTTTCTTCTTCCGACCCACTGCAATCCCAAACCACCTTGATCATGGGAATGATTTTGCCTCTGGTTGCTTTTTCCCTTCGATCAACAATTCGTATAGGCCTCGCTTCGATCATCAAGTTCTTTCTTAGGTTCGTGGGTGGTCTGTCTAAGATCTTGTCCTGGTCTGTTAGACATTTTCGCAGTTGGGACACATGGAAGACGTTGTGGATCGCATCCATTTTCGGAGGCAACTCCAGTTTGTACGCGACTGCCCCAACTCCTTCGATGATCCGGTATGGTCCCATGTACCTTGGGTCTAGCTTTCCTTTCTGAGAGGTCCGGGCCTTGCCTTTGAACGGGACCATCTTCAGATAAACTAGATCACCCGCCACGAATTCTATGTCCTTTCGATGCTTGTCCGCCCAGCTTTTCTGCCTATCTTGGGCCTCTTTCATTCTGATCCTTAGGAGTTTTATCTTGTCTATGGTCTCTGCAACTAGGTCCGGTCCGATCACACTACTCTCTCCCACTTGGGTCCAACAGAGCGGCGTTCGGCACGGCCTACCGTACAAGGCTTCATATGGGGACATCCCAATACTTGCCTGGTAACTATTGTTGTATGAGAACTCGGCCAAGGGGAGATACTTTTCCCATGAACCGCCCCAGTCCAGGATGCAAGCCCTTAGCATATCTTCGAGCGTCTGTATGGTCCGTTCCGACTGGCCATCCATCTAAGGGTGGTACGAGGTACTCATGTTCACTCTGGTTCCCAAGGCTTTTTGAAAAGCCTTCCAGAAGTTGGATGTGAACCGCGTATCCCGATCCGAGATGATGCTAACCGGAACCCCATGCAAACGGACTATCTCTTCGATATACTTTTCGGCTATGTATTCTACCCCATCCGTCTTTTTGATCGGGACAAAGTGAGCCGACTTTGTCAAGCGATCGACAATCACCCAGGCCGCATCCCGTCCTGCTCTTGACCGTGGCAACCCAGTCACAAAATCCATTGCCACATGATCCCACTTCCATTCTGGAATGGGTAGATTCTGTAACAACCCACTCGGGACTTGGTGTTCGGCCTTGATCAACTGCCAAGTCGGGCACCTTGCAATCCACTCAGCCACGTCTCTTTTCATCCCGACACAGTGATAGTATCGCTTAAGGTCTCTATACATTTTGGTCTGCCCGGGATGGATCGAGAACTTGGACTGGTGCGCTTCCCGTAGGATTTCTTCCTTCAATTCCCTCACGTTTGGCACACTGACCCGACCATTGACCACGATAGTACCGTTCTTCGAGGTCTGGTACTCGGTCTTTTCCTTTTGTGCACACGTGATCAACTCTTCATCTAATTCTTGCGCCACCCTTATCCGCGTAAGCAAGTCAGCACGATCGGCTGCTTCTAGTCCCAATGGATCCATGTCGGCTGTCAAAGCATTCAAATGCAATGTACCGATCATTTCAACTAGCGTATCCGCATCCTTTCCTGCAGCCACTTCAGACTGTCTGCGGCTTAGTGCATCTGCGACTAGATTGGCCTTGCCTGGATGATAGGCAATATCCAAATCGTAGTCTGCCACGAGTTCCATCCATCTCCGTTGCCGCAGATTTAGATCTGGCTGAGTAAAGATGTACTTCAGACTCTTGTGGTCGGTGAAAATTTGTAGCCGGGCTCCGTACAAGTACGATCGCCACAATTTAAGCGCAAATACCACTGCCGCCATTTCTAAGTCATGGGTCGGGTAGTTCCCCTCGTGTTTTCGCAACTACCGGGAAGCATACGCGATCACTTTACCCCTTTGCATTAGGACACATCCTAATCCAGTTATTGATGCATCCGTATAGATCACATATGGCTCATCCGGTTCCGGCAAGGTCAAGACCGGTGCTCTGGTGAGCCGATCCTTTAGTCCGGAGAAGCTCTTCTCGCATTCCTCCGTCCAAGAGAACTTAACGTCCTTTCGAGTTAACCGGGTCATTGACTGGGCTAGACTCGCGAATCCATTCACGAACTTGCGGTACTAGCCGGCCAGCCAGAGGAAACTCCTTATTTCAGATGCGTTCTTCGGTCTTGGCCATTCCCTGATGGCCTTGATCTTTTTCGGATCAACCGAAACGCCCTGATCCGATATTATATGTCCAAGGAACCCGACGCTCTTTTGCCAGAAGCTACATTTGCTTAGTTTGGCGTACAACTTCTGGTCCCTTAACCGTTGCAGAATAGCCCTCAGATGTACTTGATGGGCTTCACGGTCCTTCGAATAGACAAGTATATCATCAATGAAGATGATTACATACTCGTCCAAACAGTCCTGGAAGATCCCGTTCATCATCTTCATGAAAGCTGCCGGTGCATTGGTTAAGCCAAACGGCATGACCACGAACTCATAGTGGCCGTACCGCGACCGGAAGGCTGTCTTCCGAACATCCGAAGGCTCAATGGGGATCTGGTGATACCCAGAAGCTAAGTCGATCTTCGAGAACCACTCTGCCCCTTTCAGCTGATCTAGCAATTCGTCTATCCGGGGCAAGGGGTATTTGTTCTTCACAGTAACCCGGTTTAAGCCCCGGTAGTCGATGCACAGCCTGAGGCTTCCGTCCTTCTTCTTTACAAATAGGACCGGTGCACCCCAGGGAGAACTGCTTGGTCGGATGAATCCTTTCTCAAGCAATTCTACCAGCTGTTTCTTAAGCTCGGCCATTTCAGCCGGACCCATCCGATATGGTGCTTTGGACAGAGGGGCAGTACCGGGTTCAAGCTCTATCGTGAACGGATCCGACCTATCAGGGGGTAAGCCTGTTAAAGCTTGGAACACGTCCATGAACTCACCAACTACATGTATGTCCTTGGCCTCGGCACTCTTCCCCACTTCCACCGTGGTGATTGTGGCTAAGAATGCCTCACACCCACACTCGATCATCCGTTCTGCCTGGATGGCCGAGACGATTATTTTTCCCGAGGTCGGTCGCATTCCTTGGAATTCTAGGACCCTTCCGTCCCATTCGACCTTCGCTCGTCCCCGGTGACAATCTAGCACTGCCTTGTACTTGCCCAGCCAGTCCATTCCCAATATCACCTCGTGATTCTTGAGTTTGACTATGACCAGGTCTACTGGCAGGCTGACGCCTCCGACTATCACTGGGATGTCACAGACAGTTCCTTCCAAGAACATGACCTGACCACCCGCAGCATTGACTATCCCATAGTCTTTCCCGGGTTCTTTCCTGAACCCGCCTTTTCCGAGCATTTCCGGGCTCACAAAACTATGTGATGCTCCAAAATCGAACAAGGTGCATGTCATTACACCACCTATGAGCAAGGTTCCTACACATTCATCCTAGAATGCTAAGTCCCCCCCCCTTATTTATGCACGATGCTTATGCAATGCTCTTATTTAACTGGATAGGATTGGCAAAGCGATTTACCCGTGATTGCTCGGAAGTTCCCGGCTTCATTGCCCTCCCTTGTGAGCTCATAGACCCGCGGAGCTACAGCCTGTTTCTTGGCTTGCGGCTGTAGTTCCTTCCCTCCACGGTTCTCCCTTTGTCCCACCCGACTTTCTACTTGGAGCTTAGGACAATCCTTCTTGAAATGTCCGACCTTCCCACAGTAGAAGCAGGACATGTTTCCTTCACTACTCGCTTTATTCTGCCATTGATCCATGCGCGTGCAGTTCTGGGTCCCATGGTCCCTTCTGCCGCATCTAGCGCATGCTCCCTTTGCTTTCCAGCATTCACCCCCGTGCCTTTTACCGCACATCCCGCAGTCGCTACGCTTGGTAACCGGCTGTGGCAATTCCTCGAAATGGTCCCGGTTCCTCTTCCTGTCCACGATTTTACTAGCCAAGGTGGGACGGGTTTTCTCTTTTCCGAGGTGCTCCTCGTCCAGGCTGGATTCGACCATTGCAGCCCGTTCCACCAATTCCGACACTGAGCCAAATGTGCGGACTGAGTAGTGAGGCCGAAGTTCCACCCTTAGGCCTCGGAGGAATCGACGTACTTGCACTTCCTCATCCACGAGTTCCCCTCCGACGTATCGCCGAAGGCGGTTAAACTCCTCTTCATACTCGCGGACCGTCCTGCCCCCTTGGGCCAAGTCCAGGAACTTAGTCTCGAGTTTATCCCATGCCTCGGATGGGAAATACTTCCGGTTGAACTCGGTCTCGAATTCCGCAAAGGTATGGGCATGCTTTGCGTGTTTCTCGACCGCAATCCACCAGTTGTGCGCATCCCCCTCCAGGAAGTGAATCGCAATGTCCTTTTTGTAGTCCTCCGGGCACCGAGTGGACTTGAAGTTCCGCACTAGGCGACTTCTCCACTCGTCAGCCTCTATCGGATCGGCACTACCCTTGAAGTGTTTCGTACCTAGCCGGGAAATGTGTTCCAACAGGCTTAGGTAGTCTACCTTCCGAACCGATCGATTTGGTGGATGCTCTACTTCCACCACTTCGGCAGTCACCCCAGTCAAGGTCCCTCCTATTGGCACAGCCGCGTCGATCCCAGTTGGTTGCCCCACGGTTGGGTTTTCTGCAGGAGCAGTCGTTTGGGCCAAGACCGCCAACTGAGCCACCACGGTTTTGAGTATATCCCACATTGCCTCAACCGTAGGAACCGCCGGTGGTGCTCTGTGGCCAGTCGCGTTACTCCCATCGTTTCTCCCCCCCCCCCCCCCCGGGTTCGATGATTGAGCCGCGGTCGATGATTCTGCACGATCATCCTGAATTCCCATGTTGCCGACTTCCGGATGTACCACCGGATTCGGTCTTTCTAGGTTTGGTCCTTCCGGATGCGAGACCGTGGTCTGTCCGTGTACAACCTGCCCTCCGTTCCCAGTCCTGTTTTGTCCAGCCACAGGTCCGACTGGTTCTAGGATGGTTCGGTTTGCCAAGCTTGTACCGGCTTGACTCGGATCCACCACATCCTTCTCCTTTCTTGTTTTTCCCGCTTTGTTGCTTTTACCCACCTGTATGAATCAACAACATTAGCACAACCTAACTTGTCGATCTTCCTAGACAAGCATAGCAACCCTAGCGCGAGACAGTCCTACCCGGATGAGCGGTGATCCCATAAACCCAACACTTAACCATCCTAGAACCGAAGCATGCTCGGATACCAACTTGAAAGGCCCCATCCCGGACTCTAAGTCCGCAGAGGTTCCTCCCATCCGGACCGGTTAAGGCGAATGATCCGATCCGTCCATATTTTTAGGGTCCAATCCTTAACTTAGTCATTTTCGTGTGATTCTCATTCTGTGATTCATTGATTACTAAGCCAAGGTTCGCATTAGAGACAATATGATAAATGATTCGAGTATTTTATTAATAAAACAAGGATTTATTACATCTTATGAGTTTGCTGATAAGCTATTACAAGATTAATGATCCTATCTACCCGAACCGCCCGCTCATCCATCCCAGCCACTGTCTCGAGCGCCTAAATCGTTCCTTTCCCGGGGTCCCCATCATTTCTTGAAATCAAAGGACGTGAGTAATCCCATAAGGATTAGATATGGTTACTGTCTTATATGCTCGTGTATGGCCTAAGTCATGCACTACCCGATCTATGAACTGATCCGCATTACCCAGATGCTCCATCCGTCTATCACTCTTACCCCTTAGTCGAAAAGACATAGTCTATGGTTCGATAAGATAAGTAGGAGGGAGAGTAAGTTATCGCGACAAGGATCGCACAGATTCATAGTCTGATCCGTCCGGATCGACTGCCTGAACCGTGCATCCTATCCACGTAACTACTCACCTTAGTCAATCGCATGTACCGGTTCCTTGTTCCCAGTGACTCGGTGATCCGCCTGTACCTTCTGGTTCGGCCGATCAATGCCCACGTTCTCCCTTTTGTTCAGCCGTTCTGGTTCCTTTCCGAACCGTTCCTGGTGTGCACGGGATTATTGTGTTTAAGTCCCGGCTTGATCTCTTCTTACAGAGTCAATCCGGTTTTGTTCTGCGAATCTCCGTGTATCTATGCGTATCCGCGATTTGGGGTGGGGAAGGAGTATTTATAGGCCATGCTTCCAAACTGCCCATCTCAAGCGAAGGGGTGCGTCCTTTAGCTTGACACCTTTCGGCCAAAATGACTCCAACCGCCGAACTGCCCAACCGGCCTTCCACTCAGCACATGGGCAGACTTGGCACCTCCCCAGCTGACCCAACTGGTGATCACTCACCCCAGCTAGACCCAGCTGACTGGCAACTGCTCGAGCTGGTGGAGCTGACCGTCCAGCTAGTTCCAGCTCCAGATACTCATTTTCTCCCGACTAAGCCCCTTTTTGCCCGGACTTAGTCTTGATACGGATCATGGTTCGATGAGTGTATGATTCTTTGATCATTCTCATCTGACTTCTTACCCATGATCCGTCCCATGGTCTTAGCATGGTTCAGGGGCGTCACAGACATCCTGCCCAATCTGCATCAGAGTATGTGACAAGTCCCGTAACAGAGGAGTGATGGAGCTGGAGGCCATGAGAGATTTTTCCCTTGACGTATCGCAAAATGAATTTTAATGCATTAAAGTGAGAGTCACGTGGATCATGCATGTAGAGACAGATTTGCTGGACTACGTATGAGATATCCGGTCGTATGAACGTGAGATACTATAGAGCACCAGCTAAATTGCGGTATAATGTCGGATCAGACATTGGAGGGCTGTCATCAGCAGCTAGCTTGGATTTGCTATCCACTTGAGTTAAAAAAGGCTTGCATTCGGTCATATTGGCGCAGTGGAGAAGGTCAGCATCATAGTTTTGTTGATGAAGAAAGAGACCCTTATCATTACAGATGATTGTACGAGAAAGTGATGAAGTGGACCAAGGTCTGTCATCGAGAATTATGAGCTGAGAGAAGCAATGATCGAGTTGAGTAACCCTAAGGTAGATGCTGTGATAGAAATGTGATCAACGTAAAGCAACATATAAGCCATATCCTTACCACGGGTAAGTGTAAAGAGAGACAGATCAGAGATGCTCTGACGAAAGCCAATGGTACGAGCAAAAACAGCAAAACGTGTGTACAAAGCTTGGGGTGCTTGTTTGAGTCCATACAGAGAAGTATGAAGAAGAAAAACATGATCCGGTTTAGAAGGGTCCTGAAACCAGGTGGTTGATGCATGTATACCGTTTCTTTAAGATCTCCATGTAGGAATGTATTATTGACATCAAATTGGTGTAATGGCCAATCACGCGAAGTAGTGACCCCAAGAACTGCGAGAATCGTGGCCGGTTTGACAACATGGCTGAACGTTTCTTCACAGTCGATGCCCGGTTGCTGAGATTTGCCATTGGCAACAAGATTTGCTTTGTATCGATCAAGTTTCCCATCTACATTGAATTTATGCCTGGACAACCACATAGAGTGAACAATATTAGTATTCTTGGGCTGTGGTACAAGTGACCACGTCCCCATTTGAATAAAAGCATCATACCCTACACCCATTGCACTGTTCCAGTTAGGGTTTTTTGCCGCTTGGATCTGAGAGGTGGGTAGTTGTGAGATGGTGGTGGTGTGGAGGCAAAGACGCTGGACTGGTTTTTGAATCCCTTGTTTCCTACGTGTGATCATGGGGTGAGTGTACACTTTTGGAACCCGAGGTACAGGATGGTCGATTGTGGGTGGTGGTTCAAAAGGCGGGAGAGCAGGGAGCTCAGTCATCTGATGTGACAAAGGTGGAGCTAGATCTGTTGTAACAGATTGTACTACAGGTGTTGGTACAGCAGATTGTACAGCAGACGGTACAACAGATTGTACAGCCGAGAAGGGAAAGACTGTTTTGTCAAATATTACATGACGAGACATGATGATCTTGTTGGTGCCAAGCTCAAGACAACGGTATCCTCGATGATCGATTGGGTATCCAAGAAAGACACATGGCGTGCAACATGGAGCAAGTTTGTGTGCTGAGGTTGGTAGCAAATTTGGATAACACAGAGAGCCGAAAATGCGGAGGTGGGTGTATGTGACAGGCTGTCTAAAGTGCTTGTTGTACGGTACCATGTTCTGGATGGCTCAGATGGTAGGATGTTGAGTAGGTGAGCAGCTACGTGAAGAGCTTTTAACCGAATAATGTGGTGGCATGGATGCTTCAGTGAAAAGGGTACGAATCATATTGTTGATCGTACGGAGCATTCTCTCGGCCTTACCGTTCTGTTGAGATGTGTACGGACAAGAGAAGCGTAGCGTTGTTCCGGTTGATGGCAAGTAGTCACGGAGAAGCTTGTTGTTGTATTCACCACCGTTATCACACTGGATAGACTTGATTTTAGTACCAAAGTGAGTACGAACATACGCTACACGGTGGACATATTTCCCAAGAATCTCACTTTTGCGATGAAGTGGGTATACCCAGACAAATTGACTAAAGTCATCAAGAAAATGACATAATATTTAAAACCGCTAATGCTGGGAATAGGAGATGTCCAAATATCAGAATGGATATTCTCAAAAGGTTTAAAAAAAAATGAGGAAAAAGACATAAAGGGCAGTCTAACATCTTTGCCCAATTGACATGTATGACTTAAATTTGTCATGTCAGTCTTATTAAAACCAATAACACTAGAAGAAGTAAGAGAGGAGATGA